>JAZKJV010004007.1:0-600000 GCA_037367405.1 Ottelia alismoides
TTGTGCTGACGAAAGCCACGTGTTTCGCGATCCAGAACCGTCTGCCAGCCAAGAGGCCAGATTCAGGGGCCCCGTATGTCAGATGTCAGATTAGTGAGCAGAGGTTCGACCAGACTCTATTGGATAGTTGATCGTCGATCCACCTCCTTCCGGCAGCCCTTCTCGACCGCTTCGAGTTGGGTACTCTTAGACAGAGCAGGACAGTACTTCAGTTTGCTGATCGATCTGTCAAGAGGCCGAAGGGGTTGTTGCAAGATGTTATCGTCACGATTCAGGGCCTGAAATTCCCGTGGACTTCGTAGTGTTGGACATGGAGATCCCTGATTCAGTGGCCGATACCCCCATCATCCTTGGTCGTTCGTTCTTGGCCACAGCCAAGGCGGTGACTGATCATGATAGCGGGAAGGTATACTTTCGCGTCGAGGGCGAGAGTATACAAATAGAGACGATCGAGGACTACAGAGCCAGAGAGAGAGCACGCTCAGAGGCCAGCACAGATTCAGAGCAGCTGACAGACGATGGGTTAGACATCCACCAGGACTGTGACTTTGTGATCACAGATGATGAGGCAGCATGGGCAGATCCTGCAGCACAGGACATCCTCTCATTTTCAGATACTGCTGATGACGAGATGATAGCAGAGGAGAGCTTGGAGAGCACAGCCCTGGTCCAGGATACTACAGAGGCAGCAGAGCCGGTTCTCGACCGTGACACGGTTGTTAGTGATGGTGGTACTGAGGCCACCTTGTGTGATGGTGGTACTGATGCCACCTTGTTTGATGCAGATCCCTCGGATTCAGAGTCTGATTGGGCAGATTGTGATGATCAGATGCCAGAACTGAGTCCCCCAGAGCCTACAGATGAGGAGGAGGTAGAGGCAGAGCAGATCAGAGACAGCACAATTGAGCAACCTCCTCCAGATCCAGTTTGCGAGAGTTCGCTTTCTTTCTCCCAGGCAGATTTGGCCGACTTAGCAGCATTGACATTTTCTTCCGAAGCAGGAATTGCCAGCGCCCAGCTGTCCAGAGCTGAAGCCGCTCCCTACTTCGCTGAAGTATCGGTTCCTTGCGGGCGAGCCTGAGATGTACCCAGTCATCATCTCTGCCGATCTGACTGGAGAGCAGGAATCCCGTTTGATGGGGGTTCTTGAAAAGAACCGCAAGGCAATCGGATGGAGCGTAGCGGATCTCCATGGGATTAGTCCATCAGTGTGCTCCCACCATATCTATCTCGAGGAGGGGGCGAAGCCGTCGCGTGAGTTCCAGCGGCGGCTGAACCCCAACCTGAGAGAGGTCGTGATGAAGGAAATATCAAAATGGTGGAGTGCAGATTTTATTTATCCCATTTCCGACTCCAAGTGGGTTAGCCCCTTGCATGTGGTGCCCAAGAAGACGGGCATCACGACTGTGATCAGTGAGTCGGGAGAGGATATTGCTACACGAGTACCCACCTCTTGGAGGGTTTGTGTTGACTACAGGAGACTCAACCAGGCCACCAAGAAGGACCATTTCCCCCTGCCTTTTATTGACCAGATCATTGAGAGACTGGCAGGGAAGAGCCATTATCGCTCCTGAGGATCAGGAGAAGACCACCTTTACCTGTCCCTTTGGTACATATGCCTTTCGACGCATGCCATTTGGGCTATGCAATGCCCCTGCGACTTTTAAGAGGTGCATGCTGTCGATCTTTTCGGACATGGTAGGGGAGTGTTTGGAGGTCTTCATGGACGATTTCTCGGTCTACGGCGACGGATTCGACTCCTGTCATGACTGCCTAGACCGAGTACTCCAGCGATGTATTGAGTACCATTTGGTTCTATCTTGGGAGAAGATTCACTTCATGGTGACTCAAGGGACGGTGCTTGGCCACATCATCTCCAACAGGGGCATGGAGGTTGATCCGGCCAAGGTTGATGTCATTAGAAAACTCGCACCACCGTCCAATTTGAGGCAGCTACGGTCATTCCTGGGGCACATTGGATTTTATAGGAGATTTATTCAGGATTTCAGCAGGATTGCCCAACCGTTGACTGACCTCTTGACGAAAGACAACGAGTTCCTTGTCGATGAGAAGTGTCTCTCGTCCTTTGCGACTCTCCTGCAGTGTGTGATTGAGGCTCCTGTTCTCCAGCCGCCTGATTGGTCTCTCCCATTCGAGATCATGTCGGACGCCTCCGATTTTGCCGTGGGGGCAGTGCTGGGACAGAGGAGGGATGGAGTTCCGTTTGATATCCACTACGCTAGCCGCACATTGGATTCTGCCCAGCAGAATTACACGGTCACAGAGAAGGAGATGCTAGCCGTAGTGTTCGCCCTAGAAAAGTTTCGATCTTATATCATTGGATCTAGAGTGACTTTGTACACAGATCACACCGCCATCAGGTACCTCATGGCAAAGAAGGATGCCAAGGCCAGACTGACTAGATGTATCCTTCTACTCCAGGAGTTCGACATTGAGATCAAGGATAAGCCTGGAGTCAAGAATGTGGTGGCGGATCATCTCTCCTGTTTAGAGCAGCCTGAGGAGTCTGAGCAGATTGATCCCATTCGAGATACCTTCCCAGATGAGGCGATCCTTGCTATCGCCTCACTCCCGTGGTATGTCGATATTGTGAACTTTCTTGTTGCTGGGAAAGTCCCACAAGATTGGCCCAGGCAGAGGCTTGAGACCTTCCTTGCGAAGGCCAAGTCCTACCACTGGGAGGATCCCATCCTTTACCACGAAGGAGGGGATAGCGTCTGGCGTCGGTGTATTCCTCAGGAGGAACACCATAGCGTCCTCACTTACTGCCACAAGCTTGAGGCAGGAGGACATCATTCTGGGAGGAGAACGACACAGAAAAGTGCTCCAATCCGGCTTGTGGTGGCCTACCCTCTTCAAGGACTCTGATGAGTTCGTGAAGAGGTGTACTGACTGTCAGAGGATGGGCACTTGTGGACAGCGTGATATGATGCTGATGCAACCCATTCATTTCTGTGAGGTTTTTGACGCATGGGGCATCGATTTCATGGGTCCATTCCCTAAGAGTCAGGGATTTGAGTATATTCTGTTGGCCGTTGATTATGTTAGTCGTTGGGTTGAGGCCATCCCCGCCCGAGCCACTGAAGCGAGGACAGTTTGCAGATTTTTGAGGAAGCACATCATCACGCGGTTCGGGGTTCCACGAGTTCTGATTTCTGATGGGGGTCTCATTTCATCAACGACCAGGTGAAGGCCCTTGCTAGCGAGTTCAGTATAGACCATCGTGTTGCTACACCTTACCATCCACAGACGAATGGTCTAGCCGAGGTCTCGAACAGGGAGATCAAGACTATTTTGCAGAAAGTCGTCCGCCCTGACCGAAAGGATTGGTCACAGCTTTTGGACTCGGTCTTGTGGGCATATAGGACTTCTTTCAAGACACCATTGGGCACATCTCCCTTTCACCTCGTATATGGCAAGCCGTGCCATTTACCTGTTGAGCTGAGGCACAAGTCACTTTGGGCAGTTACAGATATTCTTATGGATCCAGATGGTGTAGGAGACCAGAGGAGGGCAGAGTTAGCTGCCCTGGAAGAGCTTAGAGATACAGCTTTCTCAAACAACCTACAGTATAAGGAGAGAGTGAAGGAGTGGCATGATTCTCATATCAGCCACAAGCATTTTGAGATTGGACAGAGAGTATGGTTGTTTGATGCGAGGCTTCGTTTGTTTCCAGGGAAGCTGCAGAGCAAATGGAAGGGACCCTACTTGGTCAGAAAGGTACATGACAACGGTAGCATTGATATATCCGAGTTGTCTTCTGAGAGTACCTTTCGAGTGAACGGCCAGCGGCTCAAGCCATTTCTAGATCATGAGCCGCGAGTCACTGATCTTGCCCCGATTCATTTTGCGTGAGATGTGGTCTCTTGACTCACATCTTTTGCATCTCACGCCTGATTGTCACTGTTCTTCCGACTTGTATAGATCCAGTTGTCCATATCATTCTATTCTTTAGTCCCACATCCCTTTTCTCATCTTATGATTATGCTATACTTAGGGTGTACTTTACCCTAAGTATAGGGGGGATGTAGGATCTGCGGGTATTCTTTTCATTCTTTCTGCTCCTGTTTTGCTGCCTATACTTAGGGATATTTTACCCTAAGTATGGGGGGGGGGGCAGACTCTGTATCTTCTTCACTCGGATTTCCCTGCATGTACAGCTTGCTATACTTAGGATTAGTTAATCCTAAGTATAGGGGGAAACCACCGAGTTCCTCTCATTCTATTCATTTATTCGTTTCTACACTTAGCCATTCCTTTTCACTTCCCTTTTACTAAGCACGAGTTATGTCTTCTTCATCGCTCTTGATCACTCTGAGGACATCGCTCGAGCTAAGTATAGGGGGGGTGTATATATTTCATATATACCTTAGCCATAACTCGTACTTTGTGTGAGTGTGTTAATAAATAAAATGGCTAAAAATCACAAAAATTAAAAATTTTTCATGTACATAAACATTCTTTTATTTGCACATAAATATCTAGTGTACAAAGTATTTTTGTAAAAATGTTTTCAAAAATCTTTTGTGTAAAGCTTGTATAAATATTTTTGTATCAAAATTAGGTATATAGTACAAAATTTTTTTCCAAAATGTTTTGAAAATCAAAAGTTTGCAAAAATCTTGTGTAAATATGTGTAAATATCTTTTTGCAAAACTTGCACCTCATGCATCATTCATCCATGATTTCAAAACATTTTTCAAAAATTTTGCATGATTGTAAAATTGGTGTAAATAAGCATCTTGTGTACATATGTATATAAGTTTTTCTGGATGATAGTGACACTTAAACTAAGCCTGGAATTAAATTGAGATATGGAGCTTGAATAAGATCTTAATTCACCTAATTCTAAGAGGAACCTTATAGGGCTTAGGGTTAAGGCTTTTCAGGTCCATAAGGACTTAATTCTTTGAGTCCACTAGGCTATGAGCATATGTCATCTTGATGAGCCTAAGTAGAGCACTTAACAACACACGCATGACTCTTAGAGACAATGGCTTGACTTGCACCAGCACTTTACACATGGCTCTCCACGGATGAGGTGGTGAGGAGGCAGTTTCCTTTGGCTTGGGGTAGCATATGAGGGTAGTACTTCTAGGCGGAACCTCTCTTCTTCTTCTAGTGAAGGAAGTGCGTCTCAACTTGGTCTAGTGGTGATGAAGGCTAAAGACAGAAGCCGTGGGTTGCAATAAAGCTTCAAAAGAGGGATAGTCTACTGGCTCAAGAGGAAAATTTCTTATATATATGCTGCACCATGTAGATATGTTGTATAGAAGCACTTGAAAAAAAAAGAAAGAACTCCAAAAAAGTGGTGGGTCGGATTGAAAAATTAATAACCCCACCGGAGTGTATATAGTCAAATAAAGCAAAAGCTTATGGTATCCATGTTACATCTCATGAAGCTTGCAGCGGGAGACTTAGCTACACTGGCTGAGCTTCCAAAAAGTCTATACTTCTTCCCCCTCTTCTTGAGTCGGTTGCACTTGAACTTAGAAGGGAATACCTCGTTTCTCGAGGAAAGAGTTGCTAGACCGAGGCATTAGAGTTACCAGGTTGAGGGAGGTTGTTTCTTTGTTACTTCTTAGGTGGAGAGCTACATATCACCTACACTGCATGGAAAGATTCATAGTCATTAGAATTTGTGTATGTAGACTTGTTCTGATCTGGTTTATTGAGGAGTCTTGTCCATAGATTGGTGGAACTTAGAGGCTGTTGAGTTTTAAGCTTAAGTCTAAATAAGGTTCCGACACATTAATAATCCAAAGATTTGATCGAGCTCCATAATTCAATTTAATGAAGGAAAGTTTAATATTCAACATTGATCCATGTACATTCCCCTCTTTTTCTTTCTCTTTCTTTCTTTTTCACTTCTTTTTCAAATAAGTGTTTGCTAAGGGACTAGCAAAGTTAAGTATAGGGGGGTGATGAATACTCATTCATCACTCTTTATTCTTATATTTTAGCTACAAAAACCTTTGCAAATGCATGTAGATATGTGTAAATACAAATAATTACCAAAAGCATGCATTGTGTAAAAACCTATAATTAGCATGTTTTTGTGCAAAAATAAAAGAATAAAGATTAAAAAGAAAAAGAGGGAAATATTTAGAATAAATATTGAGCAACCTAACCTAAGGGAGGGCTCAGCATGGGCCTGACCGCATAAAAGCCAAAGTAGAGGGAGATAGGGGCTCATGTGTGTAAATATTTATGTAAATAAAATAAAGGTATTTTCCTCACCAAAAATATGCTTGTAAATACTTGTACATATTTATAAGTATAAAAACAAAAGAAAAAGGGTAAAAATCAAAAAAAACAAAAATACCACTTTCATCATGTACAGGAACCACTCTTGTATATTTATTTAACCCTATAATTAAATAAAATTAATTTCCAAAATTTTTGTAAATATTCTATGTTATATAATAAAATAAAACAATCAAAACAAAAATCAAATAAAAATAGCAAAAATTAAAAAAACAAAAAGAGATTGTACATATACCATGTATATAAGTGTATATTCGTATTTATTTTACCTATGTATATAAATAATAAAAATAAAATAAAAATATCTTTTTATTCCTTATTTTATAATGGAAATAAATAAAATATAAAATAGGAATAAAATTGCATAAAAATAATAATTAAAAATAAAAAAAATTAAAAACCATATTAATGTACATATACCTCTATAGTATATATAGCGTACATACCTTATTTTTATTTCGAAAAAAATATTAATCACTAAAAAATAGAAAAAAATAAATAAAAATATTTCATGTTTTAACTTTTTGCAAATTCGGCCATTTACTACCTTAATTTTTACCTCCAAGATTAAGCCACGTGGCCTGTTCCTGTTGGGTCCTGGGATTGTTGACCCCCGGTCAACTCTCCCCCAAGGACCACCAGAGCCGGATCCAGCGCGGCTGACCCGATTTCTCCACCTTTTACCCGCTCGACCCGATCGCCATTCCACTTAACCCGGGGTCCTAATCCGAGATTGATCGTCCCTGATCCACGCCCGGGGTGGGTTATGGGGATCCGTGCTCCGACAAGCACGCCCGAAACTCTCTTAGCCGAACCCCTAGCCATATATAGCCGTTGCTCCGCCACCCTAATGCTCCATCCTTGGCCATTTGTTTACTCCTCCTGTGAGCTCCAGAGAGTGCGTGAGAGTGACAGCTCGCGTCTGAGCCTGTTGAAGCGAGGAGAGGAGGCGAGACCATCGATCCGGCGAGCTACACCGCCGTCGCTCCGCCATCAGCTGGAGCTTGAGCCTCGGAGGGAGACGCTCCTCGAGGCGACGACCCAGAGCTTCCCCAGCTCCTCCCCAGTCTCTCCGACCACTCAGGTAGCCCTGTAGGTTCTTATCTTTCTCTGATTTCCATTTACACCCAAATCACGCCGCCGCCGTTTATCTTTGATTCCGACCACTCCATCACCCCTTTCGATCATCGGAGTCAACATCGCATTCGCCTCCCTCCGACGCACCTTCTTCACCCCTCCACTCAACCCAGTTCGCACAGGAGCTGGGAGCCGAGCTCCTCCGCCCACCACCTTCGCCGGAGCTCGCCATTCCGACCCACAGTTCACCGTCGCTACGCCTAACCGGGTCAAGGCAATTTGCCCTCGACCCATGAGTCTCTGGGTGGTCTTTGCAGGTGCTACCAAGCCCATCTGAGGGCTTTGGTCATTCAGGCCAGGAGACCCAGCTCCGCTGACCTCGCCCGATCTCCTCGGAGCTCGGCTCGATCATCGGAGCCCACCACCAGACACGGGAGCACTCCACGGACTCTTCTCCCGACCTTCAGAGTGCCCCCCAAGAGGAGCTTAGCGCACTCTCGAGGCCGGCGAGTCTCGCCGGTGACCGGTTCTTCCAGCATCCTCCATCGTCGTTCGATCAGCCTCCTGCTCCAGAGTACATCGTGGTCGTTCGTTTGTGGAGCTGCAGAGAGCGTCAGATCAGAGGAGGTCTGATCCCAGCCGTCAGATCTACACGTGGCTCGGCCCCGGACCGTTGGATCAGCCTGAGAACCCCAGCGCTGGAGTGCCACCTGATCCAGACCGTCAGATCCAACACGTGGCAACCATCTAGCGGTGCACCTCAATAAAGGGTAATTTACCCTTAGGCCCTGTCTTCTCTTTTATTTCGTTTTAGTCCTGTAAATATTGAAATTAGTTGTTTCGTTTTAGGTTTATTTGCATAGAGGACCCCGTACTTTATTTTCCTTGCATTTATACCCCTGTGCGTTGTATGCCACGTGCTTCGTCACGTGTTTGTCTGGTTTATTTGCAAGATATGCCCCTGTAGTTCTGGTTGTAATCAATGGAATGAATGTTTTAGTTTATTTGCATTTATACCCCTGTGCGTGGTGTATTTGAGCATGTGCGTTTATTTTTGGGTATTTTGTAGATAAGCCCCTGGACTTTTGGTACCTGTTACCAATAAGCCCTCGGAACTTATTTTTCTTACATTTAGGTCCCTAAGTGCCCCAGACACGCGCATCGCACGTGTTTTGCTGGGTTAATTGCACCAGACCCCCCAGACTCTTGGGTATTTGCACTTTGGTCCCTATGCACAGCGCGCCTTCTTTATTTTTGAATAAAATAGCAAATCACCTCCAAATTTAATGAAAATTGGACACTTGGCTCCTGCCATGATGTAAAATTTTCTGTAACTTTTGGAGACATTTTCGTCACTGTTTGATATTTTTAGAAAATCAAAAACATCTATTTTTGCGACTGTTTGACTTTAAAAAATCACAAAAAAATATTAAATAGTGTCTAAAAATTACAAAAAAATTGTCTACTGTCCCTTTTGTTGTGTTTGATTTTCTAGCCAATTTTGGCTATTTTTCATTACTAAAAACCACTAAAAATTGAAAAACACCTAAAAACTTATAAAAATTTTAATAATTAAACCAAAGACCCAAAAATAATAAAATAGGTGCCTGAATTTTCCTTGATTTATTCTCTTTACAGGAAAATTACCTTCCAGCTAATTTAGGGCTTTTAGATATTTTATCTAGGCCTTTGTAGCTCGGCAGGACAGTACCTTTGATTTCAGCTACTATTTGATTGTTAGAAAATTCAATAAATATCAGAAAATTCTCAAAAATTCATCAAAAACACTAAAAAATATAAAACACATAAAAATATTTTTGTTTGAATTTTTGGTTGATTTAGTGCTTTAAATAAATTGTTGAAGTGTGTGCTTCTTCCCTTTTCTTATTTTCTTACTTCATTAAAAATCCAAAAAAATATAAAATAATTAAAACCCACCAAAAATATTTTCTCCTTTTATTTTATCTTTCTTTGACTACTTCGTAGGCCGAGAGGCAAACCCGTGCTCCTTGAGTTCGACCCTGGTCGCTATACCAGGTTAATCCAATAGCGGGACCGCTATTTCGTGTTTTATCTGTTTTATCTCCATTAGTGGTTCATTTTTTCTTGATTGTCCGTGCTTGATCGCTTGGGTCACAACGACCTATCTAGTACCTTATACCCGAGTGCTCAGGCCAAACATCAAGCCGCAAGAGGACGCGAGGAGCAAGCAGGAGTGTGGAAGCCGTAGAATAGTCGCGGAGTAGCATAGCTTAGATTAGGATTTATTTCCAGCTTTATTTGAACAATTGTTGTAATAATACAGGGACAACAGCAGGACTTGGACTGAGACTTTTCTTGGGTCTGTTTCGCCGAGCACCGGTGTGCTTGGGGGACCCTTAGACTTTTCGCGGCTTTTTCACGGTTTTCGTTTTTCGTTGCCTTTTACGGTTTTACATGGGTTTTTATCGAGCCCCTAGATCTAGGACTTTCTGCTTGACTGTACCGTAATTAGTAGGATCCACACACCTAATAGAGTGCTTGTGCCTATAGATCGTTAATTGGACCTACTAATAAAAGATTGATAAAAATAGCTGATTCATTTTCTTTCGAGCCTACGCGCCGCGAGCCTGCCCCGTTAAGCATTACTCCTGAACTCGACCTGTCGAGAAGAGGAGGGGTGGGTCTAGACTGGACTCTCTGGATCGAAGGCTGGTGACCAGCTAGACGGTTCTATCGAGTAGAAATTGCCTGCTTAGGACTCGGCTTTTCCCGCTGCACCATATAGGTAGTTTACTTTCTGTCTTTCAATTCTGCACGGATCATATTGCATGTAGAGTGCTGGAGTCAGGTACACCTTTCTTACTTTGCGTGCATCATTGATTTTCGCGCATCGACTTTTTTGACTTCTCCCCCCTATTTTGGACTTAATAACCAGGAAAAACCGAAAAATTCGTTAGACGTTTTTGCTTTTATTGAAAAATACCGAAAAAGAAAAATCATAAAATTGGTACTGCTAAAACTATTGATCACTAAAAGACACTTGATTTAAAAACTTGTCTTGGGGAGAGCAACCCTCTCATTTCTTGGTTTGATTGTGCGAGAGAGAGACTCGAACACTAGGTAGAGCCCTTCGGTACTATTTTCAACTGATTACCGACTTCTTCTGTGTGGGACAGTCGGTTGGGAAAGTATCGGGTATCCCAACAGGTCACGTAATCGCTCTGATATCTTGATTGTTCACCAAAATAAAATTGACAAGATAATTGACCGTGCCTTTACGGTCTTCAGCTCGTATTGTGTTGGTGAACCGGGGGTTTGCTTGTGATCATAGTTTTTCCAGATCTCATCCGCACTACTCGCCAGATCACGATGATGGGCAGGAGGTCTCTTAGGCAGCCTCTGGCTGCACCGCTTTTTAGCACTCCAGCCCACTCATCTACGTCAGTTCGTGGGAGCTCAGACCCGCTCTCCGAACCCGAGTATGACTCCGCCCTGTTCTGCCTCGACCACCCTTCTTCTTCTGAGATTGAGATACCAGTGCCAGAGGAGAGACAGACAGATGATTTATCGACAGCTGAGTTCGGTTGTTTTGATTTTTCAGAGACTATGGCCGGTGCTAGTGATGATCGCTCCAGAGGTCCGCAGGAGGAGTATTTCATTCTGGACCAGGGTTCGATCAACTCCACCTTGATCACCTCCCTTGAGTCAGTACAGCAGCAGTTGAGGGATCAGGGGGCATTCATGATCGAGATGAGGCGAGAGCTTGAGCAGATGAGAGCCGACTGCGAGAACCGCGGAGGAGTACCCGACGATGCGGCAACTGCCTCAGCAGCCGCAACCGCGACAGCAGCCGCAGCAGCAGTAGGAGGACCACCGAGACCGATGCGGGAGAACCACAATCCTGGATCGACTCTGACGCACCGTTGGGTGGTGATACCAGCGATCGTGGGGGACTTCAAGTTCCCCCTGAACACTTTGCAGCTTCTACCCCGGTTCCATTGGTTGGCCACTGAGGAGCCTCATCTCCACCTTCAGGAGTTTGAGATGATTTGTGGTACTGTCCACGATCGTCAGGTGGACCAGGATACCATCAGGATGATTGCCTTCCCCTTTTCTTTGGCAGACATAGCGGCCACCTGGCTGAAACATCTGGGGAAGTTCGTCTACACTTGGGAGCAGCTCCGTGCCGAGTACTTGCACAAGTACTATCCACTCGGGCGGACCAATGCCGCGAGAGCCCTGATCAGCAACTTCTCCATGCTCCCTGATGAATACCCATTCATCACTCTTTATTCTTATATTTTAGCTACAAAAACCTTTGCAAATGCATGTATATTCATGTAAATACAAATAATTATCAAAAGCATGCATTGTATAAAGTTTAATAATTAGCATGTTTTTGTGCAAAAATAAAAGAATAAAGAGTAAAAAGAAAAAGAGGGAAATATTTAGAATAAATATTGAGCAACCTAACCTAAGGGAGGGCTCAGAAAGGGCTTGACCGCATAAAAACCAAAGTAGAGGGAGATAGGGGCTCATGTGTGTAAATATTTATGTAAATAAAATAAAAGTATTTTCCTCACAAAAATAGACTCAAATTGGCTTGTAAATACTTATATATATTTCAAAATATAAAATCAAGATAAAAATATAAAATTAAAAAGAAAACAAAAAACATCACTCATGTACATAGTCACCTTGTATATAGTCCACTCATCCCTATTTATTTAGCTATATAAATAAAAAAATTAATTTCCAAAAGTTTTGTAAATATTCTACATTATATAGTGTAAATAAATAAAATAAATTAAAACAAAAACAAAATAAAAAGAACAAAATTAAAAATAAAAAATACTATTGTAAATATACCATGTATATAAATGTACATATGTATTTATTTCACCTATGTATATAAATAATAAAAAGAAAATAAAAATGTCTTTTTTATTCCTCATTCTATAATATAAATAAATAAAATGTAAAATGGGAATAAAATTGTATAAAAATAACAAATTAAAAATCCAATTAAAAATCCTATATATTGTATATATACCTATATATATCCCTCTTATGTACATACCTTATTTTTACTTTGAAAAATTAATTAAAAATCACTAAAAAATAGAAAAAAATAAAACAAAAATATTTCATGTTTTGTCTTTTTAATAATTCGGCCATTTGGTATTTTTAATTTAATTTTTAAATCTTGTCCACGTGGCCTTCACCCATTGGCCCTGGGGATTGTTGACCGCCCGGTCAACTGCCCCCCCCAGGACAACTTTCCACGGGTTAGGTGCCTGACCCGAATTTCTCCCTAATTTCGCACCTAAACCTGATACCCTATCACCTAAACCCCGGGTCCGAATCGTTCATGGTATATCCGAGACCCTCGCCGGAGCCTCCACCTCGAGATCCGCGCTCCAGAATACCCTACCCGACCTCTTTTGCCGGACCTGCACACATATTTAGCTCCATCTCCGCCGCACGATTTCTCCATCTTTGGCCATTCGTTCCACCCCCAGTGAGCTCCATCGCATCGGCGAGAGTGACAGCTCGTCCCCCGTGGTGTCGCAGCGAGGAGAGGGAGCGGATTCCACTGATCCGGCAAGTAGCACCGCTGTGCTCCGCCCTGAGCTGGAGCTCGAGCCTCGGACGTCGACGCTCCGTGAGGCGAAGACCCAGAGCTGCGCAAGCTCGTCCACAGCCCATTCCTCCACCCAGGTATACCAGTTCCCTTTCTTTTTCTCTAATTTTCAATTACCCCCAATTCGCTTCTCCGCCGTTCGCCGTCGATTCCGTCCACGTCCGACCACCGTTCGATCATCAGGCTTTTCCACAGCCTCCGCCTTCCTCCCGCACACCTTCTTCATACCTTCATCCAACCCAGCTCGCACAGGAGCTGGGATTCGAGCTCCTCCGTCTCCACCTTCGCCGGAGCTCGCCCATCTCGACCCTCCGATCACCTTCACTCCACCTAACCGGGTTGAGGCAGTTTGCCCTCGACCCGAGAGCCTTCTGGTTTGCTTTGCAGGTACATCCAAGCCCATCTGAGGGCTTGGACCATTTGGTCCAGGAGATCTACCTCCGCCGACCTCGCCGGAGCCCTTCAGGGCTCGGCTGGGTCATCGGAGGCCACCGTCAGCTGCGGAACATCATCGCGGAGCGTTTCCGATCTTCAGGAGCAGTAGAGGAGGTCAGGAGCGTGCGCCTTGGGCCAGCGAACTTCACCGGCGAACTGTTCTTCCTCGACCTTCATCCACCGTCCGATCAGCCTCTCGCTCCAGTTTTCATCGGAGCTATCCATCCCAGGAGCAGCAGCCACCGCCCGATCTTTGGAGGACTGATCCCAGCCGTCGATCCAGCGAGGTTTAGCCACTGACGTCCTTCACCGTCAGATCTGATACGTGGCTACGCCTCCGCCGTTGGATTCGCCCGAGGAGCTTAGCTTTGGAGCGCCCGTCGCCCTACACCGTCAGATGCACCACGTGGCGCGCATCCATCGGCTTCAATAATAAAGGGGTAAATTACCCTTAGGCCCTCCTGTTTCTTTTATTTCGCATTTAGTCCTGTAATTAGATAGTTTAGTTGTTTAGTTTTTGGGATATTTGCATAGTGGAACCTGCTCTTTATTTTCTTTGCATATATGCCCCTGTGTGTTATGTAGCATGTGCTTCGACACGTGGTTTTCTGGGCTTTTTGCATTTTATACCTTGTAGTTCTGGATGTTATGGATTGAATGAATACTTTTTGGATATTGCAATTATACCCCTGTGCGTGATTTATTAGTGCATGTGCGTATATTCGTGGGTTATTTGCAGACTACCCCTTGGACTTTTGGTACCTGTTACCAATTAGTCCTCGGAAGTAGTTTTTATTACATTTGGGTCCCTTAGTGCCTCAGGCACGTGCCACGCGCGTGTTTACCTAGGAACTTTGCACCAGACCCCTCAGGACTTCGGGTATTTGCGTTTTGGTCCCTATGTACTATGCCCTTGTGTGTGATTTTAATAAAATAGCAAATCAAATTCAAATTTGATGAAAATTGGACACATGGCTCCTGCCATGATGTAAAATTTTCTATAAATTTTGGAGACATTTTAGACACTGTTTGATATTTTTAAAAATTCAAAAACACATATTTTCTTCACTGTCTGATTTGAAAAATCACAAAAAAAATAAAATTCATCTAAAAATTACAAAAAAATTACTTGGTGTTTGTCTTTGCTTGCTTGATTTTCTAGCCAATTGTGGCTATTTTTCCTTATCTAAAACACCTAAAAATTGAAAAAAAACTCAAAAACTCATAAAAATTCTAATAAATAAACTAAAAACCCAAAAATAATAAATTAGGTGCCCAATTTTCCTTGTTTTCTTCTCTATACACGAAAAATAACTCCAGGCTAATTTGGGGCTTCTAGATATTTTATCTAGGTCCCTTTAGCTCGTCTGGACAGTACCTACAATTTCAGTCCTTGTTTTATTTTTAGAAAATTAAATAAACATCAGAAAATTCTCAAAAATTCAAAAACAGTAAAAATTATAAAACACAAAAAATATTTTTTCTGGAATTTTTGCTTGAGTTTTGATACATTAAATTAATAGCTGAATTGCTTGCTTTACTTGTTTCCCTTAATTTCTTAATTAATTAAAAAAAACAAAAAAATAAAAAAGGAATTAAAAACCACCAAAAACACCTTTTCTTCTCTTCTTGACTACTTCGTAGACCGCGAGGCCAATTCGTGCTCCTTGTGTTCGACCTTGGTCGCTATATCAGGTTAAAATAATAGCAAGACCGCTATTGATTTTTTATTTGATTTTATCTTTGATTGGTGGTCTATTTTTCTTGATTGACCGCATCTCGTGACTTGGGTCGCAACGACCATTGTAGATACCTTTACCTGAGTCGCCTTGGTTTTGTGGGTCATCAGAATGGCGCCGTTGCCGGGGAGCACGGCTTAGTAGTCAGTTTTTGAGTTTTTCTGCGGTTTTCTTTTCGCGGCTTTTTGTATAGATTCCTATAGATATATTATTCTGACATTATTTTTTATAATAATCTGGTCTGACACTTGTCTGCTTTCTTACGAGGGCCCGAGGACCGCGGAGGCGACTTTCGAGGAGCCGGCGCAACCGCGGGATTCGGAGGCGGCTCCTTTCTGCACGGAGCCGCAGGATAGAGCGAGAGAGGAGTTGAGTGAGAGAGGAGCGCAGATTAGTTTTATTTCTCGCATTTTAGAACTGCTGTAATAATACAGGTACATTCGAACAGACACTTGGACTCTCGGGTCTGTTTCGCCAAGCACCGGTGTGCTAGGGGGACCCCTTAGACTAGTTTAGATTTTTCGCGGTTTTTCGCGGTTTTAGCTTTTTAGCTACCTTTTACGGTTTTCAGCAGTTTTTCTCGAGCCCCTAGATTTAGGATTTTCTGCTTGACTGTGCCGTAATTAGTAGGATCCCCACACTTAATTGCCTGCTTGTTCCTATAGAGCGATAATTGGACCTACTAATAATTCACTAATAAAAATAGCTTAGTCGCTTTCTTGAGAGCCTACGCGCCGCAAGCCTGCCCCGTCAAGCACTACTCCTGAACTCGACATGTCGAGAAGAGAAGGGGTGGGTCTAGACCGGACTCTTTGGATCGAGGGCAAGTAACTAAGCTAGACGGTTCTGTCGAGTAGAAATTGCCTGTTTAGGACTCAGTTTTCACCGCTGCACCATATAGGTAGTTTCTTTTCAGTCTTTACATTTATGCGCGGATCTTCTTGCATGTAGACTGCTGGAGTCAGGTACGCATTTCTATCTCTGCATGCATCATTGATTTATCGCGCATCGGCTTTTTCGTCTTCTCCCCCTATTTTGGACATAATAACCAGGAGAACCGAAAAATTCGTTAGGCCTTTTTCTTGCATTAAAAAAAATCTAAAAAAGAAAAACCATAAAATTGGGACTGTTAAAACTATCGACCCTAAAAGACATCTCATCTAAAAGATCTATCTTGGGGAGAGCAACCCCCTCATTGTTTGGTTTGCTTGCACGAGAGAGTGACCTGTTCACTAGGTAGAGCCCTCCGATGCTATTTCTGACTGACTACCGACTCTTCCGTGCGGGCTAGTCGGTTGGGGTAGCATCGGGAATCCCAACAGGTCACGTAAGCGCTCTGATAGATTGTTTGTTCACCTAATAAAATTTGACAAGATAATTTGACCGAGCCTTTACGGTCTTCAGCTCGTGTTACATTGGTGAACAGAGGGTTTGGTTGTTGATCATAGTTTTTCCAGATCTCATCTGCCTTACTCGTCAGATCACGATGATGGGCAGGAGGTCTCTTAGGCAGCCTCTGGCTGCACCGCTTTTCAGCACTCCTGACCATTCATCTAGGTCGGTTCGTGGGAGCTCAGACCCGCTCTCCGAACCCGAGTATGATTCCACCCTGTTCCCCCTCGACCACCCTTCTTTTGATTCAGAGATACCAGTGCTGGAGGAGAGACAGACAGATGATTTATCGGCACCTGAGTTCGGTTGTTTTGGTTTTTCAGAGACGATGGTCGGCAGTTCTGATGATCGCGCCAAAGGTCCACAGGGAGAGCAGCATTTCGTTCTGGACCAGGGTTAGATCAACTCCACCCTGATCGCCTCCCTCGAGTCAGTACAGCAGCAGCTGAGGGATCAGGGAGCATTCATGACAGACATGAGGAGAGAGCTCGAGTAGATGAGAGCCAACCACGAGAACCGCGGAGGAGGAGGACCTGACGATGCGGCAGCTGCCGCCGCAGCCGCAGCCGCGGCAGCAGCCGCAGCAGCAGGAGGAGGAGCACCATCACCACTTAGATCGATGCGGGAGAACCACAATCCCGGGTCGACCTTGACACACCGCTGGGTGGTACTTCCAGCGATCGTGGGGGACTTCAAGTTCCCCCCAAATACCTTGCAGCTTCTACCTCGGTTTCACGGTTTGGCGACAGAGGAGCCTCATCTCCACCTGCAGGAGTTTGAGATGATATGCAGCACTGTCCACGATCGTCAGGTGGACCGGGACACTATCAGGATGATTGCCTTCTCCTTTTCCTTAGCAGACAGAGCAGCCACCTGGCTGAAGCACTTGGGGAAGTTTGTTTACACCTAGGAGCAGCTCCTCACCGAGTACTTGAACAAGTACTATCCACTCGGGCGGACCAATGCAGCAAGAGCCCTCATCAGTAACTTCTCCATGCTCCCCAACGAGCAATTCCATGAGGCATGGGAGAGGTTTCGTGAGCTGACTGATCGATGCCCGCACCACGACATCTTGAAGCTGAACCTTGTTCAGAGCTTCTTCAGCGGGCTGACACCAGAGCTTCAGGGCTTCGTGAACGCTTCTTGTGGCGGGTCTTACTTTGCCAAGGATCACGACCAGGTCTGGGACATCTACGAGGAGATGGCCGAGAACTACATGGTGATGTCCTAGACCATGTTGTACACTCAGGGCAGACCCCAGCAGCCAGGACCCGTGCAGTACCAGAGGATAGCACAGGTCGATGCCGGTCCTTCCAGTTCATCCGCAGTAGCAGCAGCACAGGCAGAGTCATCCGTTGCGGATATGGGTATCATCAGTGAGAAGTTGGATCGGATGGAGCTGATCGAGAAGAAGCAGTGCCAGGGCATCACTCAGATGGAGCAGATGGCACAGACTCTGGACGACATGAAGACTCAGCTCATGTGTCTCCAGGAGGCACAGACGGCTTCACAGCCCCGTCTTCAGTCGCGAGGTGATACCGGCAGCAGTAGCAGCTCATTCCAGCGCTCCAGCTCACACCAGCAGCCTAGACAGGTTCACCTTGTACAGGCGGAGCCGTACCAGCAGCAGCAGCCCTCCTACCAGTCACCACCATCTCCAGACATGTAGATGGTGGTATACCAGCCGGATCAGCCTCTGGCAGTACTCCCGCCAGCCCAGTACGATGCAGAGCCGTTGATGGATGTCAACGGGATTTGGTATGACCGTCCTCAGCCTGGGATCCGACGAGACCATCCTGGATTCAGGTGGGGGAGTGGAGGTACCCAGCCCCAGCAGCAGCCATCTGGCCAGGGAGGCCAGTACAGCCAACAGAGGGATCACCAGCAGTAGCAGCCCCCAGTTTACCAGTCACAGCAGCAGTCTTCCTTCGTTCCTCGTCCCTATCAGCAGGGACAGTCTTGGAGGCGAGAGCAGCCTCACCAGCCACACCAGCAGCAACACCCTCCTACCTACCCCTCTCAGCAGCAGCAGCACCAGTTCCTGCAGCCTCATTACCAGAGAGGCTACCCGTCGGACTCTCATGGTTCACCATACGAGAGACCCGCCTTGGATGACATAGCCCGCCTCCTCACGGACCAGCAGGCTACTTTCAGACGGGAGATGGACGAGTTCCGCCAGGAGATGTGGGACATCGTGAGAGGGAAGGCCGCCATTCCTGCCCAGATAGAGCCGAATCCCAACAGCCTGAAGCGGAAATCTGAGCAGGTAGTTTGTACTGAGTATACCACTCCTAGTGATGCATTTGGTGATATGATTGGATATCTGTTTGATACTGATTTTGTCACACTTAGGAGTGGTAGGATGCCAGCAGGCGGCGCCTCGTCTGAGCTACATCATGAGGATGCACCTAGAGCGCCAGATGAGGAGGAGGAGAGCGGTACTGAGGCCGCACATGATGATGACGGTGGTATTGAGGCCACCAAGGATGTTGATCCCCCAGGTGGTGCTGAGGCCGCCACTTCACCAGTTCGAGGAGGTGGTACTGACGCCACCCGAGTTGCCGAGCCAGAGCGCAGTACTGAGGCCGCGAGTCTTCCAGCTGAGCCAGCCAATGGTGGTACTGAGGCCACCAGAGTTCATATAGAGAGATCTGTTGTTTTTCCTTTACCTGATGTATCTCTGAACAGTTCTGTGAATAAAGAAAAGGGTTTATTTTCTTTTGGTCCCACTGTGGTGCATGATGTATGTGTGGATCCGGTCGTCGAACTGCCTAGACCCTTTTCTAGTCCTTTATCTGAGAAGGACCCTGTGATCCCCTTCCCTAGAGCCCTCCAGATGGGGAAGGGGAAGAAAAGAGAAAAAGATCCAAAAAAGAGAGAGCAGGAGGAGTTCAGCCAGAGCATGATTGACAGATTTCACATACAGCTGACCCTTCAGGAGGCTTTGCAGCACATCCCCCTTCTTCATCGATCATTGAGAGACAGGACTACAGTCAGGAGGAGGAGGAACCACCATTCAGAGATTCATGTGCTGACGAAAGCCACGTGCTTCGCGATCCAGAACCATCTGCCGACCAAGAGGCCAGATTCAGGAGCCCCATATGTCAGATGTCACATTAGAGAGCAGAGGTTCGACCGTACTTTATTGGATAGCGGATCGTCTATCAACCTCCTTCCGGTAGCCCTTCTCGACCGCTTCGAGTTGGGCACTCTTAGACAGAGCAGGACAATCCTTCAGTTTGCTGATAGATCTGTCAAGAGGCCGAAGGGGTTGTTACGAGACGTTGTCGTCACTATTCAGGGTCTGCAATTCCCCGTGGACTTCGTAGTGTTGGACATGGAGATCCCTGATTCAGTGACCGATACCCCCATCATTTTCGGTCGCCCGTTCTTGGCCACAACCAAGGCAGTGACCGATCATGATAGCGGGAAGGTATACTTTCACGTCGAGGACGAGAGTGTACAAATAGAGACGGTCGAGGACAGCAGAGCCAGAGAGAGATCATGCTCAGAGACCACTTCAGATACAGAGCAGCTGACAGATGCAGGGCTAGACATCCACCAGGACTGTGACTTTGTGATCACAAATGATGATGCAGTTTGGGCAGACCCAGCAGCACATGCCGTCCTCTCATTTTCAAACACCGCTGATGCAGAGATGACATCAGAGGAGAGCTTGGAGAGCACATTCCTGGTTCAGGATACTTTAGAGGCAGCAGAGCAGGTTCTCGACTGCGACACAGATTTTGATGATGATGGTGGTACTGATGCCACCTTGTGTGATGTAGATCCCTCGGAGTCAGAGTCTGAGTGGGCAGATTGTGATGACTACATGCCAGACCTGATTTCCACTGAGCCTACAGTTGAGGAGGAGGTAGATGCCGAGCAGATCAGAGACAGTTCAGTTGAGCAGCCTTCTCCAGATCCAGTTTGCGAGAGTACACTTTCAGTCTCCTGGACAGATTGGTAGCCTACACGCGTCTTCTTTCGAAGCCAGATTTTCCAGCACCCAGTTGTCCAGAGCTGAAGCCGCTTCCTTCGTCGCTGAAGTATAGATTCCTTGCGGGTGAGCATGAGATGTACCCAGTCATTATCTCAGCTGATTTGACTGGAGAGCAGGAATCCCGTCTGATGGGGGTTCTTGAAAAGAACCGCAAGGCAATAGGATGGAGCGTAGCAGATCTCCATGGGATTAGTCCGGCCCTATGCTCCCACCATATCTATCTCGAGGATGAGGCGAAGCCGTCGCGTGAGTTCCAGCGGCGGCTGAACCCAAATCTGAGAGAGGTTGTCATGAAGGAAATTTCGAAATGGTGGAGCACCGATTTTATCTATCCCATCTCCGACTCCAAGTGGGTCAGCCCTTTGTATGTGGTGCCCAAGAAGACGGGCATCACTACAGTGATTAGCGAGTCTGGAGAGGAGATTGCCACACGAGTACCCACTTCTTGGCGGGTTTGTGTTGACTACAGGAGACTCAACCAGGCCACCAAGAAGGATCATTTCCCCCTACCCATTATTGATCAGATTATTGAGAGACTGGTAGGGAAGAGCCATTATTGTTTTCTGGATGGGTACTCAGGCTACAACCAGGTGGCCATCGCTCTTGAGGATCAGGAGAAGACCACCTTTACCTGTCCCTTCGGCACATACGCCTTCCGACACATGCCATTTGGGCTATGCAATGCCCCTGCGACTTTTCAGAGATGCATGCTGACGATCTTTTCGGACATGGTAGGGGAGTGCTTAGAGGTCTTCATGGATGATTTCTCGGTTTACGGCGACGGATTCGACTCTTGTCTTGACTGCCTAGACCGAGTACTTCAGCGATGTATTGAGGTCCGCTTGGTTCTTTCTTGGGAGAAGAGTCACTTTATGGTGACTCAAGGGATGGTGCTTGGCCACATCATCTCCAACAGGGGCATGGAGGTTGATCCGGCCAAGGTTGATGTCATTAGAAAACTCACACCACCGTCCAATTTGCGGCAGTTACGGTCTTTCCTGGGGCACGTTAGTTTCTATCGGTGGTTCATCCGTGATTTCAGTAGAGTTGCCCGACCGTTGACTGACCTGCTGACGAAAGACACCGAGTTCCTCGTCGATGACAAGTGTCTTTCGTCCTTTGATACTCTCAAGCAGTGTATTGTTGAGGCTCCTGTCCTCCAGCCACCAGATTGGTCTCTCCCATTCGAGATCATGATGGATGCCTCCGATTTTGCCGTGGGGGCTGTGCTGGGACAGAGGAGGGATGGAGTCCCATTTGCTATCCACTATGCTAGCCGCACCTTGGATTCTGCCCAGCGGAATTATACAGTCACAGAGAAAGAAATGCTAGCAGTAGTGTTCGCCCTAGATAAGTTCAGATCATACATCATTGGATCTAGAGTGACTTTGTACACAGATCATACCGCCATCCGATACCTCATGGCAAAGAAGGTTGCCAAGGCCAGACTGACTAGATGGATCCTTCTACTCCAGGAGTTTGACATTGAGATCAAGGATAAGCCTGGAGTCAAGAATGTGGTGGTAGATCATCTCTCCCGTTTAGAGCAGCCTGAGGAGTCTGAGCAGATTGATCCTATTTGTGAGACCTTCCCAGATGAGGCGATCCTTGCTATCGCCTCACTCCCGTGGTATGCCGACATTGTGACTTTCTTGTTGCTAAGAAAGTCCCACAAGGTTGGCCCAGACAGAGGCTTGAGACCTTCCTCGCGAAGGCCAAGTCTTACCATTGGGAGGATCCCATCCTTTACCACGAAGGAGGGGATAGTGTCTGGCGTTGGTGCATCCCTCAGGATGAGCACCATAGCGTCCTCACTTATTGCCACAAGCTTGAGGCAGGAGGACATCACTCTGGGAGGAGAACGGCACAGAAAGTGCTCCAATCCGGCTTGTGGTGGCCTACCCTCTTCAAGGACTCTGATGAGTTCGTGAAGAGGTGTACTGACTGTCAGAGGATGGGCACTTGTGGACAGCGTGATATGATGCCGATGCAGCCCATTCACTTCTGTGAGGTTTTTGATGCATGGGGCATCGATTTCATGGGTCCATTCCCTAAGAGTCAGGGATTTGAGTACATTCTGTTGGCCGTTGACTATGTTAGTTGTTGGGTTGAGGCTATCCCCGCCCGAGCCGCTGATGCCAGGACAGTTTGCAGATTTTTGAGGAAGCACATCATCATGCGGTTCGGGGTACCTCGAGTATTGATTTCAGATGGGGGGTCTCATTTCATCAACGACCAGGTGAAGGCACTTGCCAGTGAGTTCGGCATAGACCATCGAGTTGCCACTCCATACCATCCACAGACGAATGGTCTAGCCGAGGTCTCGAACAGGGAGATCAAGACTATTTTGCAGAAAGTCGTCCGCCTTGACCGAAAGGATTGGTCACAGCTTTTGGACTCGGTCTTGTGGGCATATAGGACGTCTTTCAAGACACCATTGGGCACATCTCCCTTTCGCCTAGTTTATGGCAAGCCATGCCATTTACCTGTTGAGTTGAGGCACAAGTCACTTTGGGCAGTCACGGATATTCTTTTAGATCCAGATAGTGTAGGAGACCAGAGGAGGGCAGAGTTAGCAGCCTTGGAGGAGCTTAGAGATACAGCCTTCTCAAACAGCCTACAGTATAAGGAGAGAGTGAAAGAGTGGCATGATTCTCATATCAGCCACAAGCATTTTGAGCCTGGACAGAGAGTATGGTTGTTTGATGCGAGGCTTCGTTTATTTCCAGGGAAGCTACAAAGAAAGTGGAAGGGACCTTACCTTGTGAGAAAGGTACATGATAATGGTAGCATTGATATATCCGAGTTGTCTTCTGAGAGTACCTTTCGAGTGAACGGCCAGCGGCTCAAGCCATTTCTAGATCATGAGCCGCGGGTCGTTGATGTTGCCCCTATTCACTTTGCGTGAGATGTGGTCTCTTGATTCACATCTATTGCATCTCACGCCTGATTATCACTGTTCTTCCAACTTGTATAGATCCAGTTGTCCATATCATTCTATTCTTTAGTCCCACATCCCTTTTCTCATCTTATGATTATGCCATACTTAGGGTGTACTTTACCCAAAGTAGGTAGGACCTGCGGGTATTCTTTTTATTCTTTCTGCCCTTGTTTTGCTGCCTACACTTAGGGATATTTTACCCTAAGTATAGGGGGGGCAGACTCTATTCATTCTTCACTCGGATTTCCCTTCATGTACAGCTTGCTATACTTAGGATTAGTTAATCCTAAGGGGAAACCACCGAGTTCTTCTCATTCTATTCATTTATTCATTTTTGTACCTAGCCATTCCTTTTCACTTCCCTTTTACTAAGCACGAGTTATGTCTTCTTCATTGCTCTTGATCACTCTGAGGACATCGTTCGAGCTAAGTATAGGGGGGGTGTGTATATATTTCATATATACTTTAGCCATAACTCGTACTTTATGTGAGTGTGTTAATAAATAAAATGGCTAAAACCCCCAAAAATCACAAAAATTAAAAATTTTTCCTGTACATAATCATTCTTTTATTGCACATACATAGCTAGTGTACAAAATTATTTTGGTAAAAATGATTTCAAAAAGTTTTTGTGTAAAATTTGTGTAAATATTTTCTTATCAAAATTATGTATATAGTACAAAATTTTTCCAAAATGTTTTGAAAATCAAAAGTTTGCAAAAATCTTGTGTAAATGTTTGTAAATACTTTTGCAAAACTTGCACTTCATGCATCCATCCATTCATGATTTCAAAACATTTTTCAAAAGTTTTGCACGATTGTAAATATTTGTAAATAGCATCTTTGTGTATATATGTATAAAGTTTTTCCTGGATGATAGTTGACATTTAAACTAAGCCTGGAATTAAATTGGGAAATGGAGCTTGATTAAGATCTTAATTCACCTAATTCTAAGAGGAACTTTATAGGGCTTAGGGTTAAGGCTTTTCAGGTCCATAAGGACTTAATTCTTTGAGTCCACTAGGCTATGAGCATATGTCATCTTGATGAGCCTAAGTAGAGCACTTAACAACACACGCATGACTCTTAGAGACAATGGCTTGACTTGCGCCATCACCTTACACATAGCTCTCCACGGATGAGGTGGTGAGGAGGCAGTTTCCTTTGGCTTGGGGTAGCATATGAAACCTCTCTTCTTCTTCTAGTGAAGGAAGTGCGTCTCACCTTGGTCTAGTGGTGATGAAGGCTAAAGACAGAAGCCGTGGGTTGCAATAAAGTTTCAAAAGAGGCATAGTCTACTGGCTCAAGAGGAAAATTTCTTGTATATATGCTGCACCATGTAGATATGTTGTACAAAGGCACTTGAAAAAAAAATGCAAAATGCAAAAAGAACTCCAAAAAAGTGGTGGGTCTGATTGAAAATTTAATAATCCCATCGGAGTGTATATAGTCAAATAAAGCAAAAGCTTATGGTATCCATGTTACATCTCATGAAGCTTGCAGAGGGAGACTTAGCTACACTGGCTGAGCTTCCAAAAGTCTATACTTCTTCCCCCTCTTCTTGAGCCGGTTGCACTTGAACTTAGAAGGGAATACCCCGCTTCTCGAGGAAAGAGTTGCTAGACCGAGGCATTAGAGTTACCAGGTTGAGGGAGGTTGTTTCTTTGTTACTTCTGAGGTGGGGAGCTACTTTCACTTACACTGCATGGAAAGATTCATGGTCATTAGAGTTTGTGTATGTAGACTTGTTCTGATCTGGTTTATTGAGGAGTCTTGTCCATAGATTGGTGGAACTTAGAGGCTGTTGAGTTTTAAGCTTAAGTCTAAATAAGGTTCCGACACATTAATAATCCAAAGATCTGATCGAGCTCCATATTTCAATTTAATGAAGGAAAGTTTAATTTTCAACCTTGATCCATGTACATTCCCCTCTTTTTCTTTTTCTTTCTTTCTTTTTCACTTCTTTTTCAAATAAGTGTTTGCTAAGGGACTAGCAAAAGTTAAGTATAGGGGGGTGATGAATACCCATTCATCACTCTTTATTCTTATATTTTAGCTACAAAAACCTTTGCAAATGCATGTATATTCATGTAAATACAAATAATGATCAAAAGCATGCATTGTATAAGTTTAATAATTAGCATGTTTTTGTGCAAAAATAAAAGAATAAAGAGTAAAAAGAAAAAGAGGGAAATATTTAGAATAAATATTGAACAACCTAACCTAAGGGAGGGCTCAGAATGGGCCTGACCGTATAAAAACCAAAGTAGAGGGAGATAGGGGCTCATGTGTGTAAATATTTATGTAAATAAAATAAAAGAATTTTCCTCACAAAAATAGACTCAAATTGGCTTGTAAATACTTATATATATATTTCTAAATATAAAATCAAGATAGAAATATAAAATTAAAAAGAAAACAAAAACATCACTCATGTACATAGTCACCTTGTATATAGTCCACTCATCCCTATTTATTTAGCTTTATAAATAAAAAAAATAATTTCCAAAAGTTTTGTAAATATTCTACATTAAAAAAATATAGTGTAAATAAATAAAATAAATTAAAACAAAAACAAAATAAAAAGAACAAAATTAAAAATAAAAAATACTATTGTAAATATACCATGTATATAAATGTACATATGTATTTATTTCACCTATGTATATAAATAATAAAAAGAAAATAAAAATGTCTTTTTATTCCTCATTCTATAATATAAATAAATAAAATATAAAATGGGAATAAAATTGTATAAAAATAACAAATTAAAAATCAAATTAAAAATCCTATATATTGTATATATACCTATATATATCCCTATTATGTACATGCCTTATTTTTACTTTGAAAAATTAATTAAAAATCACTAAAAAATAGAAAAAAATAAAACAAAAATATTTCATGTTTTGACTTTTTAATAATTCGGTCATTTGGTATTTTTAATTTAATTTTTAAATCTTGTCCACGTGGCCTTCACCCATTGGCCCTGGGGATTGTTGACCGCCTGGTCAACTGCCCCCCCCCCAGGACCACTTTCCACGGGTTAGTTGCCCGATCCGAATTTCTCCCTAATTTCGCACCTAAACCCGATACCCTATCACCTAAACCCCGGGTCCGAATCGTTCATGGTATATCCGAGACCCTCGCCGGAGCCTCCACCTCGAGATCCGCGCTCCAGAATACCCTACCCGACCTCTTCTAGCCGGACCTGCACACATATTTAGCTCCAGCACCGCCGCACGATTTCTCCATCTTTGGCCATTCGTTCCACCGCCCAGTGAGCTCCATCGCATCGGCAAGAGTGACAGCTCATCCCCCGTGGTGTCGCAGCGAGGAGAGGGAGCGGATTCCACTGATCCGACGAGTAGCACCGCCGTGCTCCGCCCTGAGCTGGAGCTCGAGCCTCGGACGTCGGCGCTCCGTGAGGCGAAGACCCAGAGCTGCGCAAGCTCGACCATAGCCCATTCCTCCACCCAGGTATACCCAGTTCCCTTTCTTTTTCTCTAATTTTCAATTACCCCCAATTCGCTTCTCCGCCGTTCGCCGTCGATTCCGTCCACGCCCGACCACCGTCCGATCATCAGGATTTGCCATAGCCTCCTCCTTCCTCCCACGCACCTTCTTCATACCTCCATCCAACCCAGCTCGCTTAGGAGCTGGGATTCGAGCTCCTCCGTCCCCACCTTCGCCGGAGCTCGCCCATCTCGACCCTCCGATCACCTTCACTCCACCTAACCGGGTCGAGGCAGTTTGCCCTCGACCCGAGAGCCTTCTGGTTTGCTTTGTAGGTACATCCAAGCCCATATGAGGGTTTGGACCATTCGGTCCAGAAGCTCTACCTCCGCCGACCTCGCCGGAGCCCTTCAGGGCTCGGCTGGGTCATCGGAGGCCACCGTCAGCTGTGGAACATCATCGCGGAGCGTTTCCGATCTTCAGGAGCAGCAGAGGAGGTCAGGAGCGTGCGCCTTGGGCCGGCGAACTTCGTCGGCGAACTGTTCTTCCTCGACCTTCATCCACCGTCCGATCAGCCTCTCGCTCCAGTTTTCATCGGAGCCATCCATCCCAGGAGCAGCAGCCATCGCCCGATCTTTGGAGGACTGATCCCAGCCGTCGATCCAGCGAGGTTTAGCCACTGACGTCCTTCACCGTCAGATCTAACACGTGGCTACGCCTCCGCCGTTGGATTAGCCCGAGGAGCTTAGCTTTGGAGCGCCCGTCGCTCTACACCGTCAGATGCACCACGTGGCGCGCATCCATCGGCTTCATTAATAAAGGGGTAAATTACCCTTAGGCCCTCCTGTTTCTTTTATTTCGCATTTAGTCCTGTAATTAGATAGTTTAGTTGTTTAGTTTTTAGGATATTTGCATAGTGGACCCTGCTCTTTATTTTCTTTGCATATATGCCCCTGTGTGTTATGTAGCACGTACTTCTACACGTGGTTTTCTGGGCTTTTTGCATTTTATACCTTGTAGTTCTGGATGTTATGGATTGAATGAATACTTTTTGGATATTGCAATTATACCCTTGTGCGTGATTTATTAGTGCATGTGCGTATATTCGTGGGTTATTTGCAGACTACCCCTTGGACTTTTGGTACCTGTTACCAATTAGTCCTCGGAAGTAGTTTTTATTACATTTGGGTCCCTGAGTGCCTCAGGCACGCGCCACGCATGTGTTTACCTGGGAATTTTGCACCAGACCCCTCAGGACTTCGGGTATTTGCGTTTTGGTCCCTGTGTACTGTACCCTTGTGTGTGATTTTAATAAAATAGCAAATCAACTCCAAATTTTATGAAAATTGGAAACATGGCTCCTGCCATGATGTAAAAATTTCTACAAATTTTGGAGACATTTTAGACACTGTTTGATATTTTTAAAATTTCAAAAACACATATTTTCTTCACTGCCTGATTTGAAAAATCACAAAAAAATATTAAAATTCATCTAAAAATTACAAAAAAATTACTTACTGTTTGTCTTTGCTTGCTTTATTTTCTAGCCAATTTTGGCTATTTTTCCTTATCTAAAACACCTAAAATTGAAAAAAACACTCAAAAACTCATAAAAAATCTAATAAATAAACTAAAAACCCAAAAATAATAAATTAGGTGCCCAATTTTTCCTTGTTTTCTTCTCTATACATTGAAAATACCTCCAGGCTAATTTGGGGCTTCTAGATATTTTATCTAGGTCCCTTTAGCTTGGTTGGACAGTACCTATAGTTTCAGTCCTTGTTTTATTTTTAGAAAATTAAATAAACATCTGAAAATTCTCAAAAATTCACTAAAAACAGTAAAAATTATAGAACACAAAAAATATTTATTTCTGGAATTTTTGCTTGAGTTTTGATACATTAAATAAATAGATGAATTGCTTGCTTTACTTGTTTCCCTTAATTTCTTAATTAATTAAAAAAATCCAAAAAAATAAAAAAGGAATTAAAAACCACCAAAAACACCTTTTCTTCTCTTCTTGACTACTTCGTAGGCCGCGAGGCCAATTCGTGCTCCTTGTGTTCGACCCTGGTCGCTATACCAGGTTAAAATAATAGCAAGACTGCTATTGATTTTTGATTTGATTTTATCTTTGATTGGTGGTCTATTTTTCTTGATTGACCGCATCTGGTGACTTGGGTCGCAACGACCATTGTAGATACCTTTACCTGAGTCGCCTTGGTTTTGTGGGTCATCACTCCCAAACGAGCAGTTCCATGAGGTATGGGAGAGGTTCAGAAAGCTGACTGATAGATGCCCACACCACGACATTTCCAAGTCGAACCTCGTGCAGAGCTTTTTCAGCGGGCTGACACCAGAGTGTCAGGGCTTGGTGAACGCTTCTTGTGGCGGGTCTTACTTCGCCAAGGATCACGACCAGGTCTGGGCCATCTACGAGGAGATGGCCGAGAACTACATGGTGATGTCCCAGACCCGGTTGTACACTCAGGGCAGACCCCAGCAGCCACAGACCGTGCAGTACCAGAGGATAGCACGGGTCGACGTCGGTCCTTCCAGTTTGTCCGCACTAGCAGCAGTACAGGCCGAGTCATCAGCCGCAGATATGGGGATTATTAGCGAGAAGCTGGACCGGATGGAGTTGATTGAGAAGAAGCAGTGCCAGGGCATCACTCAGATGGAGCAGATGGCACAGACTCTGAGCGACATGAAGACCCAGCTCATGTGTCTCCAGGAGGCACACACGGCTTCCCAGCCCCGTCTTCAGTCGCGAGGCGACTCCGGCGGCAGTAGCAGCTCGTCCTAGCGCTCCAGCTCACACCAGCAGCCTAGACAGGTTCACCTTGTACAAGCGGAGCCGTACCAGCAGCCACAGCCCACCTACTAGTCACCACCATCTCCAGACATGCAGATGGTGGTATACGAGCCGGATCAGCCTCTGGCAGTGCTCCCACCACCCCAGTACGATGCAGAGCCGTTGATGGATGTCAACAGGATTTGGTATGACCGCCCTCAGCCCGGTATCCGACGAGACCATCCCGGATTCCGGTGGGGGACCGGAGGTACCCAGCCCCAGCAGCAGCCGTCAGGATAGGGTAGCCAGTACAGCCATCAGAGAGAGCACCAGCCGCAGCAACAGCCCCCAATGTACCCATCACAGCAGCAGCAACAGTCATCCTATGGTCCCCATCCCTATCAGCAGGGACAGTCGTGGAGGCGTGAGCAGCCTCACCAGCAGCAGCAGCAGCATCACCCATACCCCTCTCAGCCACAACAGCAGATCCAGCAGCCTCACTACCAGAGAGACTACCCGTCGGGTTCCCATGAGAACCCTGTCTTGGATGATATGGTCCGCATTCTCACAGATCAGCATGCTAGTTTTCGATGGGAGATGGACGAGTTTCGCCAGGAGATGCGGGACATCGTGAGAGGGAAGGTCGCCATCCCTGCCCAGATTGAGCCGAACCCCAACAGCATTAAGAGGAAATCTGAGCAGGTAGTTTGTACTAAGTATGCCACTCCTAGTGATACTTTGGTGATATGTCTGTATATCTTTTTGATACTGACTTTGTCACACTTAGGAACGGTAGGATGCTAGCAGGCGGCGCCTCGTCTGAGCTACATCATGAGGATACACCTAGAGCGCCTGACGAGGAGGAGGAGAGTGGTACTGAGGCTGTTAGAGACGATGACGGTGGTACTGATGCCACCAAGGATGCTGATTCCACAGGCGGTGCTGAGGCTGCCGTTTCACCAGTTCGAGGAGGTGGTACTGAGGCCACCCACTATGCCGAGCCAAAGCGCGGTACTGAGGCCACGAGTCTTCCAGTTGATCCAGCCGATGGTGGTGTTGAGGCCACCCGTGTTCATTCTGAGAGACCTGTTGTTTTTCCTACTTCTGATGTATCTCGGAACTCTGTTGTGAATAAAGGAAAAGGTTTGGTTTTTTCTGGTCCCACTGTGATGCTTGATGTATGTGCGGATCCGGCCGTCGAGCCATCTAGACCTTTTGCTAGTCCTTCATCTGAGAAGGACCCTGTGATCCCCTTCCCTAGAGCCCTTCAGATGGGGAAGGGGAAGAAAAAAATCCAAAAAAAAGAGATCAAGAAGAGTTTAGCCAGCAGATGATAGATCGATTTCACATACAACTGATTCTTCAGGAGGCTTTGCAGCACATCCCCCTTCTTCAGTGTTCCCTTAGAGACAGAACCACAGTCAGGAGGAAGAGGAGGAACCACCACTCAGAGATCCATGTGCTGACGAAAGCCACGTGTTTCGCGATCCAGAACCAACTGCCGGCCAAGAGGCCAGATTCAGGAGCCCCTTATCTCAGATGCCACATCAGAGAGCAGAGGTTCGACCGTACTCTATTAGATAGCGGATCGTCGATCAACCTCCTTCGGGCAGCCCTTCTCGACCGCTTTGAGTTGGGCACTCTTAGACAGAGCAAGACAGTCCTTCAGTTTGCTGATCGATCTGTCAAGAGGCCGAAGGGGTTGTTGCAAGACGTTGTCGTCACGAATTAGGGCCTGCAATTCCCTGTGGACTTCGTAGTGTTGGACATGGAGATCCCTGAGTCCGTGACCGATACCCCCATCATTCTCGGTCATCCGTTCTTGGCCACAGCCAAGGCGGTGACTGACCATGATAGTGGGAAGGTATACTTTCGCGTCGAGGGCGAAAGTATACAAATAGAGACGGTCGAGGACAGCCGAGTCAGAGACAAGTCATGCTCAGAGACCACTTCAGATACAGAGCAGCTGACAGATGTAGGGATAGACATCCACCAGGGCTGTGACTTTGTGATCACAGACGATGAGGCAGTTTGGGCAGACCCAGCAACACTGGCCATCCTCCCATTTTCAGATCTTGCTGATGCAGAGACGACAACAGAGGAGAGCCTGGAGAGCACATTCCTGGTCCAGGATACTTCAGAGGCAGCAGAGCCGGTTCGCGACCGCGACACAAATTCTTGTGATGATGGTGGTGCTGATGCCACCTTAGAGGATACAGATCCCTCAGAGTCAGAGTCTGATTGGGCAGATTGTGAGGATCACATGCCAGACCTGAGTTCCACAGAGCCTACAGCTAAGGAGGAGGTAGATGTCGAGCACAACAGAGACAATTTAGTTGAGCAGCCTTCTCCAGATCCAGTTTGTGAGAGAGAGTTCTCATTCTCCCGGGCAGATTTGGCCGCATACACTCGGATTCTTCAGAAGCCAGATTTGCCAGCACCAGTTTGTCCAGAGTTGAAGCCACTACCCGCGTCGTTGAAGTATAGTTCCTTGAGGGTGAGCATGAGATGTACCCAGTCATTATCTCAGCCGATTTGACTGGAGAGCAAGAATCACGTCTGATGAGGGTTCTTGAAAAGAACCGCAAGGTGATAGCATGGAGCGTAGCAGATCTCCAGGGGATTAGTCCGGCCCTGTGCTCCCACCATATCTATCTCGAGGATGAGGCGAAGCCGTCGCGTGAGTTCCAGCGACGGCTGAACCCGAATCTGAGAGAGGTTGTCATGAAGGAAATTTCGAAGTGGTGGAGCGCCGATTTTATCTATCCCATCTCCGACTCCAAGTGGGTCAGCCCTTTGCATGTGGTGCCCAAGAAGACGGACATTATTACAGTTATCAGCGAGTTTAGAGAGGAGATTGCTACACGAGTACCCACTTCTTGGCGGATTTGTGTTGACTACAGGAGACTCAACCAGGCCACCAAGAAGGATCATTTCCCCCTGCCCTTTATTGATCAGATCATTGAGAGACTGGCAAGGAAGAGCCATTATTGTTTTCTGGATGGGTACTCGGGCTACAACCAGGTGGCCATCGCTCCTGAGGACCAGGAGAAGACCACCTTTACCTGTCCCTTCGGCACATACGCCTTCCGACGCATGCCATTCGGGCTATGCAATGCCCCTGTGACATTTCAGAGATGCATGTTGTCGATCTTTTCGGACATGGTAGGGGAGTGGTTGGAGGTCTTCATGGATGATTTCTCGGTTTATGACGACGGATTCGACTCCTGTCTTGACTGCCTAGACCGAGTACTTTAGCGATGCATAGAGGTTCACTTGGTTCTATCTTGGGAGAAGAGTCACTTCATGGTGACTCAGGGGACGGTGCTTGGCCATATCATCTCCAACAGGAGCATGGAGGTTTATCCGGCCAAAGTTGATGTCATTAGAGAACTTGCATCGCCGTCCAATTTGCGGCAGTTATGGTCATTCCTGGGGCACGTCGGTTTCTACCGCCGATTTATTCGTGATTTCAGTAGGGTTGCGCGACCGTTGACTGACCTGCTGACGAAAGACACCGAGTTCCTTATCGATGACAAGTGTCTTTCGTCGTTTGAGACTCTCAAGCATTGTATTGTTGAGGCTCCTGTCCTTCAGCCACCAGATTGGTCTCTCCCATTCGAGATCATGACGGGCGCTTCCGATTTTGCCGTGGGGGCTGTGCTAGGACAAAGGAGGGAGTCCCCTTTGCTATTCACTACGCTAGCCGCACATTGGATTCCGCGCAACAGAATTATACAGTCACAGAGAAGGAGATGCTAATCGTAGTGTTCGCCCTAGATAAGTTTAGATCATACATTATTGGATCTAGAGTGACCTTGTATACTGATCATACCGCCATCCGATACCTCATGGCAAAGAAGGATGCCAAGGCCAGACTGACTAGATGGATCCTTCTACTCCAGGAGTTTGACATTGAGATCAAGGATAAGCCTGGAGTTAAGAATTTGGTGGCGGATCATCTCTTCCGATTGGAGTATCTTGAGGATTCTGAGCAGATTGACCCTATTTGTGAGACCTTCCCAGATGAGGCGATCCTTGCTATCGCCTCTCTCCCATGGTATGCCGATATTGTGAACTTTCTTGTTGCTAAGAAAGTTCCACAAGATTGGCCCAGGCAGAGGCTTGAGACCTTCCTCGCGACGGCCAAGTCCTACCATTGGAAGGATCCCATCCTTTACCACGAAGGAGGGGATAGCGTCTGGCGCAGGTGCATTCCTCAGGAGGATCACCATAGCGTCCTCACTTACTGCCACAAGCTTGAGGCAGGAGGACATCACTCTGGGAGGAGAATGGCACAGAAAGTGCTCCAATCCAGCCTATGGTGGCCTACCCTCTTCAAGGACTCTGATGAGTTCGTGAAGAGGTGTACTGACTGTCAGAGGATGGGCATTTGTGGACAGCGTGATATGATGCCAATGTAGCCCATTCACTTCTGTGAGGTTTTTGAAGCATGGGGCATCGATTTCATGGGTCCATTCCCTAAGAGTCAGGGATTTGAGTACATTCTGTTGGCCGTCAATTATGTGAGTCGTTGGGTTGAGGCCATCCCCGCCCGAACCGCTGATGCGAGGACAGTTTGCAGATTTTTGAGGAAGCACATCATCACGCGGTTCGGGGTACCTCGAGTGTTGATTTCAGATGAGGGGTCTCATTTCATCAACGACCAGGTGAAGGCACTTGCTAGCGAGTTCGTCATAGACCATCGAGTTGCCACTCCATACCATCCACAGACGAATGGTCTAGCCGAGGTGTCGAAAAGGGAGAACAAGACTATTTTGCAGAAAGTCGTCCGCCCTGACCGAAAGGATTGGTCACAGCTTTTGGACTCGGTCTTGTGGGCATATATGACGTCTTTCAAGACACCATTGGGCACATCTCCCTTTCGCCTCGTTTATGGCAAGCCGTTCCATTTACCTGTTGAGTTGAGGCACAAGTCACTTTGGACAGTCACATATATTCTTTTAGATCCAGATAGTGTAGGAGACCAGAGGAAGGCAGAGTTAGCAGCCCTGGAGGAGCTTCGTGACACCGCCTTCTCAAACAGCCTACAGTATAAGGAGAGAGTGAAAGAGTGGCATGATTCTCATATCAGCCACAAGCATTTTGAGCCTGGACAGAGAGTATGGCTGTTTGATGCTAGGCTTCGTCTATTTCCAGGGAAGCTACAGAGCAAATGGAAGGGACCTTATCTTGTGAGAAAGGTACACGACAACGGGAGCATTGATATATCTGAGTTGTCTTCTGAGAGTACCTTTCGAGTGAACGGCCAGCGGCTCAAACCATTTCTAGATCATGAGCCGCGGGTCGTTGATGATGCCCCTATTCATTTTGCGCGAGATGTGGTCTCTCGACTCACATCTATTGCATCTCATGCCTGATTATCACTGTTCTTCCAACCTGTATAGATCCAGTTGTCTATATCACTCTATTCTTTAGTCCCACATCCCTTTTTCTCATCTTATGATTATGCTATACTTAGGGTGTACTTTACCCTAAGTATAGGGGGATGTAGGACCTTCAGGTATTCTTTTTTATCTTTTCTACCCCCGTTTTGCTGCCTATACTTAGGGATATTTCACCCAAAGTATGGGGGGGGCAGATTCTGTACATCCTTCACTCGGTTTTCCCTTTGTGTACAGCCTGCGATACTTAGGATTATTTGATCCTAAGTATAGGGGGAAAAAGCCGAGATCTTCTTGATTTTCTATTCATTCATTCTTCTTTGTATATAGCCTTCCTTTTCACATCCCTATACTAAGCACGAGTTATGTCTTCTTCATCGCTCTTAACTCTGAGGACATCGTTCGAGCTATGTATAGGGGGAGTGTATATATTTCATATATACTTTAGCCATAACTCATACTTTGTGTGAGTGTGTTAATAAATAAAATGGCTAAAAACCTTAAAAATCACAAAAATTAAAAAATTTTCCTGTAAATAATCATTTTTTATTGCACATACATAGCTAGTGTACAAATTATTTTTGTAAAAAGGTTTTCAAAAACTTTTTGTATAAAGTTTGTGTACATATTTTCTTATCAAAATTAGGTATATAGTACAAAACTTTTCCAAAATGTTTTGAAAATCAAAAGTTTGCAAAAATCTTGTGTACATGTGTGTAAATACTTTTGCAAAACTTGCATTCATGCATACATCCATGGTTTCAAAACATTTTTCAAAAATTTTGCACGATTGTAAATATTTGTAAATAGAATCTTTGTAAATATTTGTATAGTTTTTCCTGGATCATAGTTGACATTTAAACTAGCCTGGAATTAAATTGGGAAATGGAGCTTGATTAAGATCTTAGTCCACCTAATTCTAAGAGGAACCTTATAGGGCTTAGGGTTAAGGCTTTTCAGGTCCATTGGGACTTAATTCTTTGAGTCCACTAGGCTATGAGCATATGTCATCTTGATGAGCCTAAGTAGAGCACTTAACAACACACGCTTGACTCTTAGAGACAATGGCTTGACTTGCACCAGCACTTTACACATAGCTCTCCACGGATGAGGTGGTGAGGAGGCAGTTCCCTTTGGCTTGGGGTAGCATATGAGGGTAGTACTTCTAGGCAGAACCTCTCTTCTTCTTCTAGTGAAGGAAGTGCGTCTCAACTTGGTCTAGTGGTGATGAAGGCTAAAGACAGAAGTCGTGGGTTGCAATAAAGCTTCAAAAGAGGGATAGTCTACTGGCTCAAGAGGAAAAAACTCCTTGTACATATGTTGCACCATGTAGATATGTTGTACAGTTGCACATGAAAAAAAATGTGCAAAAAGAAAAAGAACTCCAAAAAAGTGGTGGGTTGGATTGAAAATTTAATAACCCCACCGGAGTGTATATAGTCAAATAAAGCAAAAGCTTATGGTATCCATGTTACATCTCATGAATCTTGCAGCGGGAGACTTAGCTACACTGGTTGGGCTCCCAAGGATACATGGCTACACTGTCCATGGTCCATTCTTCATCTTCTTCCCCCTCTTCTTGAGCCGGTTGCACTCGAACTTAAAAGGGAATACCCCGCTTCTCGAGGAAAGAGTGCTAGACCGAGGCATTAGAGTTACCAGGTTGGGGGAGGTTGTTTCTTTGTTACTTCTGAGGTGGGGAGCTACGTATCACTTACACTGCATGGAAAGATTCATGGTCATTAGAGTTTGTGTATGTAGACTTGTTCTGATCTGGTTTATTGAGGAGTCTTGTCCATAGATTGGTGGAACTTAGAGGCTGTTTTGTTTTAAGCTTAAGTCCAAATAAGGTTCCGACACATTAACAATCCAAATATCTGATCGAGCTCCATATTTCAATTTAACGAAGACGACTTTAATAATCAGCCTTAATCCATGTATATTCTCCTCTTTTTCTTTTTCTTTCTCTTTTTCACTTCTTTTTCAAAGTATTTGCTAAGGGACTAGCAAAGTTAAGCATAGGGGGGTGATGAATACCCATTCATCACTCTTTATTCTTATATTTTAGCTACAAAAACCTTTGCAAATACATGTATATTCATGTAAATACAAATAATTACCAAAATCATGCATTGTATAAAGTTTAATAATTAGCATGTTTTTGTGCAACAGTAAAAGAATAAAGAGACAAAAGACCCCCCCCGGTCAACTCCCCCTCCAGGACCACTTCCCACGGGTCCATGACGCCTGACCCAACTTCTCGACATTTTTGCGTCATGACCCGATCACCTCACACCCAAACCCAGGGTCCAAATCGTTCTTGCCAGATCCGACACCCTTGCCGGCATGCCCGCCTCGGGGTCCGCGCTCTGAGCTACCCTACCCGATCGATTTTAGCCGGACCCCTGGCTGTATAAATTCCGAGCTCTGCCTCCTTTTCCTGGATCTTTGGCTCCCAATCCTCCATCCTAGGACCTCCATTGCCATGCTCGAGGTGACAGCTCGCTGTTGGCCGTGTCGCAGAGAGGAGAGGGTGCCCGGACCTCAGATCCGACGTCTTTGCGCTGTCGTGCTCCGGCTGAAGGTAGAGCTCGAGCCTCGGGCCTCGACGACCCGCGAGGCGATGACCCAGAGCTTCCTGAGCTCAAGCCCAGTCGACCCATCCGCTCAGGTAGCTCCATTTCCTTCTCTATTTCTTTGATTTTGCATTTCCCCCAAATCGACCCATCGTTGTTCATCTTCGATTCCGTCCACTATAGCCACCCATTCGATCATCGGAGCACCCCATCACGATCGCCTTCTTCCCGCGCACCTTCTCCACCCCTCCATCCAACCCAGCTCGCACAGCAGCTGGGATTGGGGCTCCTTCGCCGTCGCATCGCCAGAGCCCCACCGCACCGATCACCGTCACCGCCGCCTACAGGGTCGAGGCACTTTGCCCTCGACCCGCGAGTCTGCTATTGTGTTTTTCAGGTACATCCGAGTCCATCTGAGGGCCCGAACCATCTGGTGCAGCGGCTCGACCTCCGCCGACGTCGCCGGAGCTCCCCAGAGCTCCTCACCATCATCAGAGGGTGGCATTAGACGCGGAAGGCCCCCACGAATCGTCTCCGATCATCAGTGGCCTCCGAGGAGACCTCCAGCACCTGCACGAGCTCGGCGAAGTTCGCCGGAGCCCAGTTCGTCGAGGACCCTCCCCTGCCGTCCGATTCACCTCCAGCTCCAGTTCAGATCTCCGCCGTCCGTTTGAGGAGTCGCCCGCATCGTCGATCTTTGGAGGAATGATCGGGACCGTCCGATCAGCGAGGCTTTCCCACGCTGCTGCTCAGCCGCCCAATCCTATACGTGGTGAGGCCCCAGCCGCTCGATCAGGACCAAGGACTCCAGCGTTGGGCGCCACCCTTCCCCGACCGTTGGATATCACATGTGGCGCCCATCTGACGACCGACTTAATAAAGGGTAATTTACCCTTAGGCCCTTCTTTTTTTAGTAATTAGTGTTTAGTCCTATAAATATCGGAGCTAGTTATTTTTATTTTGGTACATTTGCATCTAGGACCTCGTACTTAGTTTATTTGCTTTTATGCCCCTGTGTGTAGTGGATCACGTGCATTGACACGTGCTTATATGGGTAAATTGCATGTATGGCCTTCTTGTTCTAGGATGTTAATGAATGAATTAATGTTTTTATTAATTGCAGATATACCCCTGTGCGTGGTTTTATTGTGCATGTGCGTTTATTAGTGGGTATTTTACACTGAGGCCCCTGGACTTTTAGTACTTGTTACTAAATAGTCCAAGAACCTTAGTTTCTTTGCAAATAGATCCCTGAGTGCCCAGGTCACGCGCTACCTTGGAGAAATTGCACCGAACCCCCTGGACTTTTCACTATTTGCGTACAGGTCCCTGTGCACTGTACCCTTCTTTCTATTTTTAATAAAATAGCAAATTAACTCCAAATTTAATGAAAATAGGACACATGGCTCCTGCCATGGTGTAAAATTTTCTATAAATTTTGGAGACATTTTTTATTGCATTTATTATTTTAAAAATTCAAAGACGCTTTTTCTTTACTGTCTAGTTTACAAATCACAAAAAAATTTTAAAACGCCTCTAAAAATTACAAAAAAATTAGGTAGTGTTTGTTTTGCCTTGTTTGATTATCTGACCAATTTTGGTCATTTTTGGATATATAAAACTTATAAAAATTGAAAAACACTAAAAACCCGATAAAAATTTTAATAATTAATTGAAAAATCCAAAAACAATAATTCTGGTGCCTAAATTTTCCTTGTTTCTTCTTCTTTACAGTAAAATTACCTCCAAGTGTTAATAAGGCCATTTTGCATTTTAAATTGGCCCTTGACACCTGGCTGGACAGTACCCCTGTTTTCTTGCTTTTTTTGATTTTTATAAAATTCAATAAAAATCAGAAAAATACCAAAAATTACCCAAAAGCAGTAAAAATATAAAAACATAAAAATATTTTTATTTGAATTTTTAGATGATTTTTTAGTAGGTTAATAATTGTTTGTAATTGATTGTTTTATTGGTTTCTTTATTTTCTTCATTAATCAAAAATCCAAAAAAATATATAAAAATTAAAAATCCACCAAAAATACATTTCTTTTATTTTATTCCTTTTGAGACTACTTCGTAGGCCGCAAGGCCATTACGTTCTCCTTGTGTTCGATCCTGGTCGCTATACCAGGTTAATATAATAGCGAGACCGCTACTTGAGCTTATTTGATTTTTGTCTGATTTTGGTGATCTATTTTTCTCGATTGTTCACCCGAGTGATTGAGGTCGCAACGATCGCATGAGATATACCTGATTTACCTCGCTCGCTCGATTTTTGTGGTCATCAATATCCATAAGTTCGAAAAAACCCTCTTGGCTAGAACTGACCACAGGAAACACCAATCAATATTATCATAAGCCTGAGAGAAGTCCACTTTCCACAACATCCCACAATTCTGCCCTTGTCGCCAATCTGCAATAATCTCAGAGGCCATCAACAAGCTGTTGCCAATCTATCTTCCCGAGATGAAAGCGGACTGCAGTGGAGAAATCAGATCCTCTAGAATCATATTAAGTCTCTCAGCCAAAACCTTGGAAATAATGAGATATATAGCATTGGATATAATAATAGGACGGTAGTTTTCGACACGCTCTAACCCTCTTTCTTCTGAAGAAGGAAAATTCGTGCTTTGTTGATTATGTTGAATCCCGCATTATCACCGCTAAACTCCTCCAAAACTGCAAACACGTCATCTCCCACCATCTCTCAAAACTCCTCATAGAAAGAAACTGGAGAACCATCTGGTCCAGGTGCCCCGTCACCATTTAAAGCGAAAACAACCCATTTCTCCTTTGAGAAAGGCCTAATCAGAAGCTCACTCTGCTGGGATAGGAGCATGGGCTCTCCCGTTCCTACCCACCTCTACAATCTAGGCATCATTCTTCTAGAATGATTGTGAAAGTAACTGACTATCACCCTCCCAATCTCCCTCTCTCCCTCCACTCTTTCTTCCACCACCGCCACGGCTCTGATCATATTACTCCTTCTCCTCCCATTAGCCACATCATGAAAAAAATTTGTATTTGCATCAATATCTCTAATCCGCCTCTGTCTTGATCTTTGTTTCCACTCAAACAAGGTTGCAGAAGTTGGAAGTCGGTACTCGGTCGGTAGGGTCACTGACTAAGGACTAATCGGCAGTCGGGAGAGTAATCAGATTTAGTCGGGCATTAGTCGATTTTGATTTTTTAATTATTTTTAATATATAAATCAAATTTTAATACATACACTATCATTTATCTTCATAATTTTAGCAAAGATAAAATTTTCTAGAGCTTAAGAAATTATAGAAAGAGAAGAAAAAATGAAGGAAGTTAAGATAAAATATTCAAAATGTTTGGTACATAACACGAGCAAATGTTTAAAAACACATACAATATGTCCAAAAAAGTAATACAAGTAGAAAGGAAGATAAGTCAATCGAATCAATCATCAATGTCATTATCCAAGTCCATCTCTTCTTCTTCATCTTCGTCGTCGTCATCATCATCATCATCATCATCATCATCATCATCATCTTCATATTCTTCTTCTTCTTCTATATCATCAAGATATAACTCCTCGTTCTCATTCATCAGCGTAGCATTGGAGCTTAAAGATGAAGCTCCCTTGCTACGGTCAACTCGCTGGCTCCTCGGTTCCAAATTCTCTTCATCATCACTAGCATGTGCTATAGCACCCCATGTCAATCCGGAACCTGGAAAAACCTCCTCATCATGAGCATCGACACATCCAGTCCATCCAGCCATGTATGCACGATAATGAGATGAGAGAGGATCTTTTTCTTTTTCAACTCGACGTTCCCGCAGGTTTGAATTGAAACGAACATACACAAGATCATTCAGCTTCTTCGTCTCCAATCTGTTCCTCTTGGTATGGATCTGAACATCAAAATACAAATTTTAAATTTATATCAATTACTACGTTATAGTTTACTTTTAGTAATCAAATTTGGTGGGTGGAATGAAGTCATTACCGAGTCAAACATACTCCACTTACGCTCACATCCGGAGGATGAAGACGTCAAGCTCAAGATCTTGATGGCCATGGCTTTCAAATGAGGCGTGTCATCTCCATGGTTATACCACCAGTTAGCTATTTAAATAGATAATTCATCAATATAATTGTACTATAATATTTCCAAAGAGAGAATTGTCCATCATGAAATACCTGGGTCATAATTGTTGTCATTTGTCATCCTCTGTCTCACAGCTAAAGGCTTGTCAAAATCACCGCGACCAAGTCTGTATGCTGGAAGCTCGTCCCTGGTAATTATATCTTGTACATCCAAATCTGGATAAAATCTTTCCATGCACTCCTTAAACCCTCTCTTCAACACAATGTCCGGATCACCATGAGACTCAGTGTAGAAGAAAAATGGGTTCATGTAATAAGCCGTTAGATGCAATGGAGTATCGAGCCTCCTTTTGGTCTTGGAGGTAACAACATCCACAAAAAAATTCTAAGATGACTCCACGCCATTGAATGATGCAGTTATCTCCCGTTTGGCATCTTCAAGCCCTCCGTACACAAATCCCATTAATGGACGTCGATCTGCATCAACAACACGCAATAAACGAACCAATGGAGTGAAAACTCGAATGGCGTATGCAATGTGGTTCCAAAATGTAAGGCTGAATACAATAGAACTCGCTGCTTCTCCCTTCTTGGTCTTGTACCATTTGCAGTTCCGCCACTCTTCTGAGGAAAACATCAATCTAAGCTTGTCTTTCTTCTCATTCAGGCTCTCAAGAGTAAGAAAAGTTACAAATCTTGTTTGGCCAGGCCTTGTAATGTCTCTCTTGTTGGTGAACTTGCACATCAAGCTTAGAGTTTTGGTGTGAGAGTATATAAATACCGTAAGCTTCTTTTCCTTTGTGATTGCACTCCTCACCTTCGTCTCTCTGCTTATCTCCTCCAAAGCAAGATCAAGGGAGTGCACGGGGCATGGAGTCCACCAAATCCATGGATATTTGGTGAGCAGCAATCTTCCCACTGCTACATTGGCAGGTGCATTATCCGCCACAATCTGAACCACATTATCTATGCCAACTTCATTACGACACTCATCCACTAGCTTGAAGATGTATTCCACAGTGTGGGCCTCATTTGAGGGATCTATGGACTTTAAAAATGAAGTCCCCAAGGTGCAATTAATAAAAAAATTGATGGTGCTTCTTCCACGCATGTCCGTCCACGCATCAGTCATCAAAGAGCAACCTGTCGTCTTCCACGTATCACGATGACATTGCAAGTCATCGTGCATTTTCTTCACCGCATCCTTCAGAAGTGGACCACTAACCTCATACCTCGTGGGAGTCTTTAGTCCAGGCCCATACTTCCCAATTGCCTCCACCATCTGCATGAATGGCTTCATCGTCAGTGCATTAAAAGGAATCGCCGATGTATATGCCCAGTTGGCTATATACGGGGTGACCCTATCACGATGCTCTTGGGAGAATGCATCATTTATGGTCATCTGACGTGATGATCCTTCCAATGCGACATTCTGCTCCAACGAGTTGGATACTCGTGATCTCTTCACCGAACCCGCATCTCCAGTGATATCAACATCCTCTCTCAGCTCCTGAACATCAGCGGCTTTCTGGCTCTTCTTCCTTGCAACGTCATCAAGATATGCGATCATCTTCTTCTTCGTATCTTCATCCACCTTGGGACATGCAACCACGTTGCCTCTACGGTGTGCTAGATGTTGCTTGAACCTGTACAAACCTCCCTTGACAACCTTCTTGCACAATCTGCAAGTAACTGTATTCGGATCTGTACGGTTCGAAAGATAACCATATTGCCATGCAGAATCAGTTGATCCTGGTGGCACGTAAAAAGATGAGTCGCTACCAGAAACGACTTTCACGGGAGGTGTATCCATCTACATAATCACAAACTCACAAATTATTAATCATCAAACACAAAGCTAACAAAACTTAGAAGAGAAAATATATCATAACAATAAAATCTAAGATCATCTTAAGCAAATCAAAGCAATAACATGTTATTAACATATAAGATCAACCTAAGCGAAAACAAAAAATTTTTGAAGAAAACCTAACATTGTTATTTGCTAACAATAACATTGACATATTAACATGTAAGTTCAACATCATCAACCTAAGAAAATCTAAGCAATAACATATTAACATCTAAGATCAACCTAAGCAAAAATAAAAAAATAAAGAAAACCTAACATTGTTATTTGCTAACAATAACATTAACATATTAACATCTAAGTTCAACATCATTAACCTAAGCAAATCAAAGCAATAACATCTAAGATCAACCTAAGCAAAAATAAAATAATTTGAAGAAAACATATATAACCTAACATTGTTGTTTGCTAACAATAACATATTAACATTTAACTTTAACATCATCAACCTAAAAATAAGAGGAAATAAAAGCAAAAAAACCAAACCTGCAGCCTGCTGGAGCCTAGACCGAGGGGGCGACACCGACGAGGAGGCGAGGCGTTGGGAGCAGCGAGGCGACGCGACGTAGGGAGCGGCGAGGCGGCTAGGCGCTGGGAGCGACACCGACGAGGGGGGCGCACTGGCGAGGCGGCGGGAGCCTGGGATGGGGGTACCGTGCACGGGAGTGGTGGAGGGGTCGAAAGGGTTGTGTCGTGTGTGGAGGGTTACTGTCTAACAGTAACCCGTTATTTCAAAATCCAGATCCCACTCGGATCTTCTATGCAAAAATGGCCGCTTAAGCGACCGACTAGGCACCCGACTAAGCGGGCTCAACCGACTATAGCCCGATTTAGTCTATTCGAATCGGTCACCCCCCCCCCCCCCCGAGTCACATAGTTGGGCTGACTAGTCGGCCGACTTTTGCAACACTGCACTCCACTGCTCTCTTCTTATCATATATGTATGTATGTATGTATGTATGTATGTATATTTATAGGTATATATGTGTGTATATATAAGTGTGTGTGTGTGTGTTGTGTGTGTGTCTGTATGAGTAAAATGTGGCTGCTCCCTGGGAGGAGCCAACATGCTGCACCCACTCCTATTTTTCCTCTACTTTTTTTTTGGAAAATATTGTATAGTCATCACTATATCCCCCTAACTGCCATTCCAATTTTGTTAAAAACATAGACTCATATGCTCTCCATCCAGAACAGGTCAATTACAACAATTATAAGACCGTTAAAATTACTTATTCTGGATGGAGGGCATATGACTCTCTGTTTCTGACAAAATTGGAATGACATGTTTGGGGTATATAGTGATGAATATATAAAATTTTATTTTCCAAAAAATTATAAAAGTTGGGGAAAATTATGGTGGGAGCAGCCTTGTTCGCTCCTCCCAGGGAGCAATCACATTTTACTCATATATATATATATATATATATAGAGAGAGAGAGAGAGAGAGAGAGAGAGAGCGGGAGCTTGCACCAAGGTGCATGTAATTTTATATGCACCGGAGCTTATATCTTCCACATTTTTTTACTTTTTTGAAAATACCACCATGTATATTCATCTATATATCCCTCTAATATAGCATTCGAATTTCGTCAGAAACAGAGACCCTTATGCCCTCCATCTAGAACAAGTTCACAACAACAATTCTAAGACCGTTAAAATTACCTGTTCTAGATGGTGATCATATGAGTCTCTGTTTCTGATGAAATTCGAATGACATATTAGAGGGATATATAGATGAATATACATGGTGGTATTTTTCAAAAAAATAAAAAAATGTGGAAGATATAAGCCCCGGTGCATGTAAAATTACATGCACCTTGGTGCAAGCTCCCCATCCTCATATATATATATATATATATATATATATATATATATATATATGAGGAAAATGGGGCTGCCCCCTAGGGGGAGCTAACTTAGCTCCCCCCGCCCTATTTTCTTCAAAAATTTTTATTTTTTTGAAATTTTTTCCGTGAATATTCATCACTATATCCCTATTTTATGTCATAAATTTCGTGTGAAATAGAGACTCCTACGGCCTCCATCCAGACAGTCATTTTTTAACGGTAACATGATTTTTTAAATCGACCCCGTTTAGATGGAGGTCGTACGAGTCTCTGTTTCGCATGAAATTTGAATGACATAATATAGGAATTTAATAATGAATTTACACGATTTTAGATTTAAAAAAAATAAAAAAAATTTGTGAAAAAAGGGCGGGGGGAGCTAAGTTAGCTCCCCCTAGGGGGCATACACATTTTACCCTATATATATATATATGGGTAAAATGGGGCTGCCCCCTGGGAGTAGCCAACTTGGCTACTCCCACCCCTATTTTTCCCTATTTTTTTTATTTCCTTAGAAAATAAAAATTTGTATATTCATCACTATATCCCTCTAACATTCTATTAAAATTTCATCAGAAACAGAGACTCCTAGGCCCTCCATCCAGACGTCATTTTTTAATGGTAGCAGGATTTTTTAAATCGACACTATTTGGATAGAGGCCATAGGAGTCTCTGTTTCTGACGAAATTTTAATAGAATGTTAGAGGGATATAATGATGAATTTACAATTTTTTTTTCCAAAGAAATAAAAAAAATGAGAGCAAAATAGGGGTGGGAGTAGCCAAGTTGGCTACTCCCAAGGGGCATCCCCATTTAACCCTATATATATATATATATATATATATATATATATATATATATATATATATATATATATATATATATATATATATATATATATATATATATATATGGAATTTATCCAGAGAGCCCTGTGCCCATTTGAGTTTTTTTGAGCATCCAATTGTAGTCGTCCATCTACAAGATTCGATCCCAAAAAATAGGAACTAATTTTCGTATGGAAATAAAATAAAATTGAAAATTGAAACTTTTTAAAAATAGCATTACATTTTTGGAAAGTGCAAGGCACACATATATGATTGATAAAACTATCGATTCATTCCAACGCAAGGTACTTTTTCGTTTCAACGAAAGAAGAGAGGTATATGATTCGTTTCATGATTTGATCACTTATTTCTATCATAATTTCGTTGTTTTAATGATATTTTTGTTTTATTTCATCGTTTCATGATTTCATGATTTGATCGCTTATTTCATAGTTTTTATCGTAAGCAATATTTTTTCGAGAAGTATGATTAAAATATGAGAAAGTGGTGTTCATAATATCAATTTTTATTCATTTTGATACATGATCTGTAGTAATAATTGATTTTTTATCGAATTTATTTTATTTTCATATAATAAAAAGTTACAGTAAACGCAATTGTTATTTTTCATGCGTTAATTTGAAAATATACAGAGTTACTGATGTATTTACTTAATTTACTTATAAGATATTTTATGTTATTATTGCTAACACAATTGTTACTTTTAATACGGTACTTTGAAGATATACTGAGTTATTGATGTATTTACTTAATTTTCTTATAAGATATTTTATGTTACTAATGCTAACAGAATTGTTACTTTTTCGTGTGTTACTTTGAAGGTATACCGAGTTACTGTCCTTATAGTCATTATTACTGATAAAAATTCTACAAATTACCTGAGTAATTTAAATATTTAATTATCCTTTGCTATTAGTTACTGATATATAAATAAAGTTACTGATTTTTTGAGTAAAAATAAATCTACTTACTTTTTGAAATAGTGAATTCTTACTTATATGAATTCTGAAGTTTATCTTACAGATCTCAATTCAGTAAGTTACTTATGTAGCTCGTCAAATTACTTATACTTCACATTGAATTACTATTGTAGATATAATTTATTACAAGTTACTTGTCATATAACAAATGTTACTAACAATTCATTACAAGTTACTTGTCATTGAATGATTCTTACTGAAGCGAGTATATTGCTGAATTACTATTATAAATATAATTCATTACAAGTTACTTGTCATATAACAAATGTTACTAACAATTCATTACAAGTTACTTGTCATTGAATGATTCTTACTGAAGCGAGTATATTGCTGAGTTACTATTATAAATATAATTCATTACAAGTTACTTGTTATATAACAAATGTTACTAACAATTCATTACAAGTTACTTGTCATTGAATGATTCTTACTGAAGCGAGTATATTGCTGAGTTACTTGAGTAACATGAATGAATTACTGATCTCTGTACAATGTAATATTACATGTGTAAAATACTGACAATTGTTTCAGTATTACTGATCTCACAACATATAATTACTTGAGTACATTATGTACATTACTGATCAAATGTGCAATGATTATTTCTTCGGTACGAAATTAATGATTTGAATGTATCTTTCCAAAACCGTCTTCTTTTTTTAAGTACTCGATATAATTGGAAATATAAAAGTCTCAAACTTATTAAATCATTCCAAAACCGTGCTCCTTCGAAATAGGCAACCATTCAAATGAAAATACACGTGGCGAACCCATGTTTGGTGCTCACCGCAACTCAAATGGGCATAGGACTCTCTGGATAAGCCCTATATATATATATATGAAGAAAGGGATTCTACTTCATGAAGTAGGTAACTTACCAACTCCATTCTCATTTTTGTCACTTTTTTTGAAAAATACTTCCATGGATTTTCATAACTATATCTCTCTAGTATAACATTCAAATTTCGTCAGAGAAAGGCACACCTATGCCCTCCATCCAGAACAAGTAATTTTAACGGTCTTAGACTTGCTGTAATCAACATGTTCTGGATGGAAAGCATAAGAGTCTCTGTTTCTGATAAAATTTGAACGATGTATTAGAGTGATATAGATATGAAAACTCATGGAAGCATTTTTTAAAAAATAAAAGAAATAGCAAAAAATGAAAATGAAGTAGGTAAGTTACCTACTCCATAGAGTAGGATTCCTTTCCCCGCCTCTCTCCCATTCTCTCTCTCTCTCACTCACTCTCTCTCTCTCTCTCTCTCTATATATATATATAGATATATGCGCGGAGTTCTTATAATCCGTGTACAATATATCCTGTGAAGATCTTCATTGTACATAATTGATATACGTGAGAGAAATAATTATTATGAGCCGTGTGAATAAAGATAATTATTATTTCTTAATGTATCCTGAGAAGAAATTTCCAAATATTATCACGGTATTTCTGCAAGAATGCTTGATATTTTAGTATAGTTAAAATGAATGCAAAACGTGAAGGAACAACGACATTAGTTAAAAAAAATCGAGAAGAGTTTGCTCTTTGACCACATTATTAAAAGGACATTTGCATGACCGATCCTATTAATATAATATAATGTATGCTTTTTCTTAGTTCATTTGGTAAGGCACTGCTTCTAAGAATTTTTAGTAGATTATATGTGTGGTATAAGGAGTTTCAATTATGTGACTAATAAAGGATCGACATGATGTATGTGGAAATGAATTGTGATAGCAATGCAACAAAACACTGGCAGGGTCATGTCCTTTTTTCAAGAAAAAGGATCACGTTCATTCATCATTATTCAAAAGAGTAGCAATTAGCGAGAACTCATTAACTTTACAAGCCAAAAAGGGATTAAAACTTGAACATGTGTGGTCATGGATAAAAAAGCAAGCACATAATAAGGATAGCTAAGAATATTGTTCACAAAAAAACGACCACATAATATTGGCATTTCAGCTATGAATTTTGTTTGAGACAAAACAGAAATAAAATTTCATTTTTGGCAACTAACCCATGTTCCAAAAGATCCTGTTGATTCCAATTAGGGGAAGATGCACCAGTCTAGGACTTATGCATTTGATCCTTGAAGTGTATTAATTGGAGTGAATTTCTTAATTCGACATGGAGTTTTGAGAGAAATCATTAGATTTGTTATCGAAGATTTTTCCACGAGAATTTTAGGGTATATAACATAGTAAACAGATGAAAGAAAAGATTTTATCAATAGAAATACGAGTATCGTTTAAAGCCTTGACACAACACTTTACAACTCAACCACCAAAGAGAAGCATTTTTACTATTGAACTATCAACGGTGTTCATCAATGGTATTGGTTAATTCACGTGAGAGGAAGTATTCTATGTCAAGTGAATCTTGTAAAGTTCCACAAGCATAAAAAAATTCTTTTGGTCAACTCACGTTCTTTCAAGAGGTGTTACACATTTTCTTAAACATTTTCACAAAGAGAGCTAGCTGACAATATTTGAGTACAACTTTAATAGTAAGTCTTGCTTGTGAAAATGCTTTTAATGACAAGTAGATGGCCATTGTTTTACCAAGTAGATAGCCCTTATTTCATTGTCCCAAGAAATAGCTACACCTCCTAACAAGAAGAGGCAACCTGATGTAAATTTTCTATTGTTGACACCTCCTCCGAAACATACAGTAGAGATGGATCTTCAATGCTTTATCTTGATACACCAATTTTATATGTAATGTTCCTATTAGATTCCTTAGATCCTCTTTACAACTTCTCAATGTGTTCACATAGAATTACACATTCAAATCTCATAATTAGGCTCATTATATAAGCCAAGTTAGGATGGGTTCATATCATTCCAAGCACAAGATTCTAATATTTGTGGGTATGGAGCATCTAGCGATTTCAACCCTTTTAGGAGATTGAACTCTTGTTGAGTCTCTTTCCAATTACAAGTGTTGTGATACCAAGAGTGCTAATCTGCATTTTGAATATCTTTAGTGCAAATGCAATTATTTTTATTGAATAATACTTGATGTCCTTGAATTTCGATCTCTTATTATTTCCTAAAATATAAGTTTCTTGACCAATATCCTTCATTTTATTTTCATTGCTCAATTTCTTTTTTACTTGATTGAGCATCACAATTTCAGTATTCACGAGTAGAATGTCATCCATATCGAGTGACATAATTGCATAATTGCTCATAGTATTCATGATATATATATATATATAAGTATTTAACTTATTCCCAACAAAATCAAATTGGATATATTTCTTATGAAATTTAAGTTGTTAATGTCATGAATATTATCTTAAGTCATATAACAACTTTCTTAATTTGTAAACCACTTTCTCTTGACCTTTTACCCTCAATTCTCTATTAAGGAAGTTTGTCTTTACATACATTTGAAATAATTACAAATCCATAAATGCAACGATAGCTAAGATCATACATACTGATATAAAACTTAACAATCGGAAAGTAGGTCTATTGGAATTATATTCTAACTTTTTAATATAACCCTTACAAATTATTTTTACTTTGTGCTTATAAACAATACAATCAAATTAATACCTTTTCTTAAATACACACTTACGACATATGGATTCCTAATAAATCACATAGTTCTTATATACTATTTTCGTTCAATCGAATCCAACTCATCCTTCATGACGATCATTCATGGTTCCAACTTCATTTGAAGCCATTATTTCATAAAAAAACATGGGGTATGAATGATTCCCTATATCGTTACCTACACCATAGCGTGATATGTTTCATTCATATAAAAATAATCTTCCATCTAAGAGGTTATTTTCAAAGTTTCTAGTGTCAACTATGCTCATGGGTTATATGAGTTCACCCACTTATCTAAAGGATAACCATCATTCAAAGGTTAATTCTATAAGAAGTAGAATATTAATATCATCATTAATTATTGTCTTATACATGAGTCATCTTCACCATCTTGTAGGCCAATTAGAGGATATCTTCCTTCTATTCATTCTCCTTCTCCTCACAATTTTCAAGTATGGCAGCTTCACAACTTTTGAAAAAGACATTTTGATTCCTGGAAAAAAACTATATCTTTTAGATTGATTACTATATCCAATAAATTTATATTTTATTATCTTAAAGTTTGGCTTACGCTAAGCTGATTGAGTACTAAGACTCATGCAATGCATCCTTATTTTCGAAGATGACCTACCTTGGGTTTCATGCATTTCCAATTTCATATGGCATTATTCAATATGGTAGAAATTCTATTTTGTATATAATTAATAGTCAAAACTGTTTCTCACTGAAATTTCATTAAGATAATAGAATGTGACAACAACTTTTGCATTCATTGATGTTCTATTAGTTCTTTCAGCCACATCATTTCGTTAAGATGTGAAGGATTTTTAGTCTATCAACAAATTTTTGCATGAATTCAATATTCCTCAAAACCTTTTGAGGTGCATTCTACAATTTTATATGCCATGAGCATCTTAATTGAATTTTACTATTTTTCCTCCATTTATATCTTATATATCTTAAATATTTAAAATGCTTCTACCTTTCTTGCTAATATATACATAGGAGAACTTAAAGTACTCATCAATGAAGGTTATAAAGTATTTCTTACTTATATGTAGAGGCACTTAGATTAAACATATATTCGAACGGATCAAGCACAATAATTTAGTCAACCAAACTCCAGTTGAGGAAGATTGTCTCATCATTTTGCTAGCCAAATAATATGCACATAATGTCCTTTAACCCATAGTTTTGAGAAATAAATTGACTTTCATCATATATATCATTTTTATGTTTTTTGGATGTCCTAGTCTCATGTGCTATAAATCATAGTCAGTCAAATAAGACAAAGTCCCATGCCATATACCTTTATTTATTCTTAATTAACACATGTTTAATATAAAATTGAATGTCAAAATCCTTTGCGAGCATAAACTAATATGAAGTTTCGATATATACTTGGAGCTTATAGTACATATTGAAGTACAATGTACTATAGCCTAGGTTAAGCCTATATAGCCTAATACCCATCAACATTGAAGAAAGTGTTGTTTCCCATGAAGACTTTCTATTTGCCCTATTTCAGCACCTACAATTCCACTAGTCTGTCCATTATCTTAGTTATTTGGCGAGTTGCTCCAACATCAATCTGCCTCTTATCAACAACCGTGACAGTAGAGTTACATTACACGACAACAACAAATTCCATATTCTTCTTGATTTTGTAATCATATCTTTTGAATTCTTGGCTTCTTCTTATTATGGAATTTGACCTTTCAGTGACCATAGTTGTATACTATTGATTACAAGAAACCCCTTAAGGTATAGTTTTGTAATCATGTTCATTATTTTTTTTATGTACATTGATTTGTGCTTCATACTATCGTGTTAGTGAATAAAAGTTAGAACTAAGCTTAAATAATGGGAGAATTCTTGTGAGCATAAATAAAGGTATAGTTTTTCCTACATCTCAATATAATGTAGAGAAGGAGCGCATATAACACATTCCTTATACTAGTGTAGTTGGTAGTCTTGCATATGTCGTATATGCATAAGATCAGATAATACCCTTGTTTTGAGTATTGTTAGCATAACCATGAAGAGTCTAGGGAACGAGTATATGAGAGGAAAAGTTGATATTGGCCTCATCTATATGGAAGCAGTTCATAATGTTTGGTTGCTGTATGTTTAAATTCAAACTATGATGTAGATATTGATTGGAGAAGAGAAATGGCATGCCATGTCTTTGCATGGTGGAGTTTTGTCAATATTTGCAAGGCTACTTTACAATTTTATATTACTTTATCTACCACAAAGTTAGAGTACAGGGCATTGACAATAGATACAAAGGAAGGATTATTATTGAAAGACTTAATTGGAGATCTCGATCAACAACATGATTAGGTTATTATATATTATGGCAATCTTAGCACAATATACCTAGTTAAATATTACGTGCATCACAAGATGATCAATGATGAATCTCCATTTCATCACTTTCATTCTTTAATTTTGTCCTTAAATCTCTATTTAAATGCATGTATAACGACTCAATGTGTACAAAATATCTGTCAATTATTGATATGTAAATACTGTTCAAATGAATGGATTTAATTCCAAAATTAAGAATAAAGGAAAGAAAAGAAAAAGAATGAAATACTAGAGGTTTTGAATGACCCCAAATCTCGAGATCGAGTCATCATGATGATTTGGTTGACAAGGAATAAAGTAGAAGTAGATAACGACCAATAAATGAGTTAAAACCCCAGTTTCAATTCCCCAATAAATATATATTTGGGACATATTTTATTTTCTTACCTTTATTTCTCAAATCAAAAAACTTTGAACATGAAAGTTGTACATAAAAACACAAAGAAAAATAAAAAAATTATTTCATTCAAAAATAATGCACAATATGCCTGGAACATACAAAATATAAAATCTATAAAGAAAACTTCCTATACATGTATCTTCTCCGTACAAGCTAAAAAATAACATAGTTTGTGTACCAAACACACTCGAATGGAGGAAAGATATCTTACGTAAAGCTCATTGCTCTGGATTATATATTCATTTTATGAATTATGAAGATGTATAAGGATCTTCATTCAGACTATTGTTATCCGGGAATAAAGAAAGATGTTGCTGAGTTTCGTGAATTGATATTTCACTTGCCAACAAGTAAAGGATTCAAAGCAAAAGCCACCAGGATTGTTGCAACCTCTCCCTATCCCTGAATGGAAATGGGAAAGTTTTCCATGGACTTCCTTACTGGCTTACCTCAGACGATTGGTGGTAAAGATAGTATTTGGGTTACAACAGATCGTCTGACCATGATAGCATACTTTATTCCAATAAACTTATCTTACACTCCAAATCAGCTTGTTGAGTTATATATTATACATGTGATCTGTCTCCATGGTATCTCAAAGAAGGTGGTTTTCTATCGAGATTCATGATCCACCTCACACTGCTGGGAGAACTTCATGAAAGCCTTAGGCACACAGTTATGCATGAACACAACATATCATCCGCAAATAGATGGTCAATCAAAAGGTATGATTTAGACACTAGAGGATATGCTATGAGCACATGTCTTAGAATTAAAGGGATTATGGATTAAACATTTTCCTCTTACATAATTCACTACAACAATAGTACCATGCAAGTATAGGCATGACACCATTTGAAGCCTTGTATGAACGTAGGTGTACTACTCCTCTATGTTGTCAAGAGGTCATGATAAAGAACCGTTATAATTCAGTTAGACTCTAAGAGACACGGGAAGTTGTAGAGCTTGCTTGAAAAAGACTAATAACTGCTCAGAGTTGCCAGAAAATCTATAGTCATGCCAGACAAAATGATCTTGAGTTTAAGGTCGGTGACATTGTATTTCTTGAAGTATCGCCTATGAATGGAGTTCAGAGGTTTTACTGTGTGGGAAGGTGGCACCCAGTCGTGGGTCCCTTTGAAATTATTCAGCAGATTGGAAAAGTTGCATGTAGACTTGCACTTCCTCTACATATTTTGGAAATACATGATGCTTTTCATGTATCAAGTATGAGGAAGTATATTAAGGATCATGAGCATAAGATAAGCTATGATGATGTACATGTTGAGCCAGACTTGACAACCTTGAAATACATGTGCAAATACTGGATGGGGATATCAAAAAGTTGAGGAATAAAGAGGTACCTCTAGTTAAAGTATTGTGGTGGAACCAAGAGTTTGAAGAAGCCACATAGGAACCTGAGGTAGATATGAGAGAGAAATACTGTTATTTATTTGAATAATAACACTATGTATTATGTATACCTTCATTATAAATGAAATGGCGTCCATTCTCTGTAAAGTTGTTATAGTTTCTATCCTCCTTAAGGTTGTTATGCCTGCATTTCAAGTCTCTAGGATGAGACTTACTTTAAGGTTGTTATAATTGTAAATCCTTGAGCTTGACATAAGATCGAGCTCATCAAAAGGAAACCAACGGATTTTGTTTTGTGTGAATCAGACTTCGTTTGGAATCGTTATGATTTTTGTAAGAAAGAGAAGGAGACAATGTTTGTCATTAAATCTAATTGAACTTGATTAAAATACTGCCGTATTGAAGACAATTAATGACCATTAGCGAGCACTAATCAAAGGTCAGCAAAAGTTAAGCATAATTGCAAAATTTAAATCATGATTAGTGGAAGATAATTGTAATTAACACTAACTAAGTATCATTAGAGAATCAGAAGGTTCTAGCTTAAGACTTAAGTTTCAGATAAGATTTGGCCAAAACCATGTGCCAAAACGATGGACCACTAACCTTGGTTAAGGGTTAAACCATTATTTACTAACCATGGTTAGTTATTTTCTGAAGCCTATAGATAGCCCCCTACCCATTCATCTCTATGATTTCTACTACCACCATTATCCTTAGGGCTAGGGTTGAGAGGTCGGGAGGAGGAGAGGGAGGTGGAGAAGAAGCGCTAGTGAAGCACTGCCTAAAGGATGAGGAGAAAGGTACAATCCTCTCCTACTTGGCTTCATAAGTAAGATATAACTTGAGCTAGGTTTTTTATTTATCTTCCTTTTCGATTCATTTTGTGTTGTGTTCCAGGGAGAAATCTGTGTAACACCCTAGTTAGGTACATGGGGTTATGGACGTTAGTGAGCCCTGTGATTTGTCACACCTTCACTCACCTAAGACCGGTGATGTCTACCGATTCTCCATCGCTTATAGTTCTATTAACTTATTTCAATTTCACTTTTATACTTGTCTTGAGGAAGAAATCTGTGTAATACCCTACTTAGGTGCGGGCAGCTATGCACATCAGTGAACCATGTGATTCGTCACATCTTTACTCACCTAAGATGCGTCGTCTCTACCGATTCTCATCGCTTTCAGTTCTATTATATTCTTTCTATTTCGCTATTGTTTCTCCTCTCGATGATTTTATAGAGGAAACTCTTTCCATTTTGTTTTGAAATATTTCCCAATATCAATGGAAACTTTGCCAAAATTTTCATAGAATTATGTCCTGATAAAAGGAAAAACTCTACTAAAATTTTTTATAGAAATATGTCCAGATATAAGGGGAAACTCTACCCAAATTATGAGAGAAAATATGTTATTAGTGTTCTTCATGTTCATCATGTCCTTCACGTTTTTCATATTCTTCATTCGTTCTTTGCATTCTTGGTACGTTCTCAGTGTTCTCGATATGAAAATGAAATTCAATCATTTCAGGAGTCGTAAATCATCCTTTCTGAAATGAATCATGGTTTCATTCAATTTGGAGCTAAGATAAAAAGTTGGCTTTTAAGACTACATTGCAATATACATGTATAAAATAATCACAATATTTGTCCATTATATTTTCCACATTATTATATTTTAATAAATTTGTAAATATTATTTAAAATACATGTACATAATAAAACTAAATTAAAATCATAAAAAATAAAATAAGATAAAAAATTATACTTCAATATATAGGTAGAGAATATCTATATTATACATATATATTACATATACTTTTTTATTTAAGTAAATAAATAACTTCAAAAAAATAATATATATTTTATATGTATTTTAATAAGCTATAAATATATAAATTATGTGTATAAAATAATAAAATACAAAATATAAAATAAAAATAAAATGCATAATATCTAGGTAAATATACCTATATTTATACATGTAAAAACCAACACCTAATAAATTAACTTGTAAAAATAATAAAAAATCATAATAAATACTGCATAAAATAATAATATTTTTTTGTGTTTTGATTTTTATTTTTTTAAATCATTGATTATTTTAACTTTAATTATTTATTCTTTTATTTCCTATTTTATCTTATAGTGGCTGACGTGGCCCAATCAGGGGCCAGTCTTGGTTGACTTGCCGGTCAACTGGCCCCCTACTTCCGTAGCTTTGTTAGAACTACAGGCTGATGAATCCACATTTCATCATCTTTATTCTATCATTTTGGCCTCAAAAACCCTAGCAAATGCCTGTAAATAGCATTAATTCATGCATTTCAGCATTCATGCATATGTGTGTAAATATTGTATAAAATGTGGTTTTTAAAGCCAAAATTATAGAATAAAGAAAAATACAAAATTGATTTCATTCAAAAATAATGTACAGATAAAAAGTTATGGTCTGAGTAAAAATCCAGGATCCCAACTTCCCAGACCCGTATCTCACAAATGAAAATTCCAAATGAACAAACTCACCTTTAATTGTATATAGAATAAAATAAGCTATTTAATGGCGGTTGTTTCGCATTTGGCGGAGCTACGGTCTGAAAGTTGAGTTTTGGACCCTCATTGTATACTTGTACAGATTAAAATATTCATTTTATTATTTATTCATTATTTTCATATTTTTATATTTTTATAATTTTGTAAATATTACTTATAATACATTTGTATATTAAAATCAGAATAAAACACAAATGAAAGTCAAAATAAAAATACTTGTAAATAGAATTCATAGGAATAACACCTGTATCTATACCTATAATTTTAACACTTTTATTTTATTAAGTGTATAAAATACTTCAGAAAAATCAAATAAAAATATATTTAAGTGAATAAAAGTATTTTATAATTTTATAAAATAATAAACATACTTAAAAAAATTAAAATACAGAAAATAAAAATCAATTAATAAAATATATAGGTATTGTACCTATAAGGGGTATAAAGGTAACTTAAAATAATACACATCATAAAAATAAATAAAAATCATAATAAAATAATTCATAAAATAATAAACATTTTTTATATTATAACCACAATTTAATTAATCCATTTTCTATTTTTAAATGATTTTTGAAATAATTTTAGGGGATTTTTCCTGGTTGGTCCATGTGGACCAACCAGGTTGGTCTGACAGTTGACCTCGGTCAACTGTCTGACCTCCTCCCTTAGACCTGTCAGAGAGTTATTTTGTCTCTTCTTCATGTATTTTTTGAGGTCTTATATTTCACTAATTGAGGTTGAGACCTTCTGCAAACTTCTTGCTCGAAGACCCATGAATAACGCCCCTATCTTACATTAGGGATTGGACCCACGATTCGGTCCATCTTCATCGATTTTTGACGCCACTTCGTCAACTCTTCAAAAGCTATCCCTGACTTCCCTTCGAAGTTCGATCCTTCTTCCGCCAATTTCGCCCGCAAACCCCTAGCCCATTGCATTCCTGGTGACAGCAGGAGGCGATTCGAGCCTAGGTTTTCGCCATTTGGTGTCGAATCGAAGTAGATCCTGTCCCTCGCCGGAGCTCCGCCGCGAGTTCACTCCGTCGTCTCTGGTGAGCCTTTCTCTCTTCTTCTTCCATTTTCTTGTAGCTTAGGATTTGCTTAGATTAGGATCATAGCAATTTCTCTTTTCATTCATCCCTTCGCCGTGATTTCGTGAATCATTCCACGGCAGAGCTTAGCTCCACCTCCACTTTCCGGCCACCTCCATGATCATCTCCATCTACTTCCTTGTCACTCCGTCATCACGGACCACCCTTCCATCCCCCTCGATCTCGCCCAGATCGAGCGATTAGAGCTCCCATCTCCGCCCGTCACCGGAGCTCCACGCCCGAGCCGCGCACCACCTCCATTTAGCCCGAAAACGCCCCCAGTCGCCTCGCCTGGTTTTTGCGCTTCTAACCTGCAGGTCAGAGCCCAAGAGGAGGCTCTATCGAGCCTCGACAACTCGGGGAAGCACCTCCCAGGTCACCGCCGCCATCTGTCTTCATCTCACCATCTCAGGCTCGCCTGAGACCTCTATTTGACGCGGAGGAGCCCCAGGATCGTTTTGCCCTTGATCCTAGGGCCGGAGAGGCCGTGTGTCGGCCGAATCCACTCACTAAAGCTCGCCGGGGAGAGTGTTCTTCGTGAACCTCTCTCCATCGTTGGATCAGGAGCAACCTCCAGTACGCACAGGAGCCGTCAGATCTTCAACACCCTCCACCGTCGAATCTCGTCGCGGGATCCAATCTTGGACGTCCGTGCGAAGCGCCATCGGGCCACCAGATCAGGCCACGTGGATAAGTGGATCATCCTCAACCGCGCGATCTTCATCTTGGGTATTTTGCACTTTCAACCCAACAGTTTTTGTATTTACGTTTTAACCCTAAAACTTTCATCTGCAGTTTAAAAATATTTGTAAAAATTGCAATTAGTCCCTGAACTTCTTTTATTTACACTTCAGTCCTCACCCACATCACCTCACGTGACTGGGCCGCGTGACTTTGGGTATTTTGCAGTTTTGATCCCAAACTTTCATGTTTTTGCAGTTATACCCCTGTGCGTAGTGATTTAAATATATTTCTGGGATAATTGCCTATTTGTCCTACCGGTTTTTAGTATTTGCAAATAGGCCCTTGTGAACGACAAATCTCGTGCTTCGCGCATGTATTTTTGGTGAAATCTGTACCCAAGACCCTGGATGTTTTTATAATTGCGAATATACCCCTGTCAGGCTTATGATTTTTGTGTGTTTGCTTTATTTACTTCCCACATCATATTAACTTCAAAAATTACCAATAAAATTGCATAAGCTCCTGTTCACTTGCTGATCCACGCCATATTCTTGCATTACATTTTTGTTGCATTTCAACAATTATTAAAAATAAAAAACATGCATTTTTCTTACTGTTTGCATTAGAAAATCCATAAAAATTATAAAAACGTTTTGAAAAATTCCAAAAAATTGTATTTTGTGTGTTTTATCATCTATTATTGTTAATCCAAAAACCACTACAAAATTCAAACTAAAAACCTTAAAAATTAGAAAACCCTAAAAATCTTGATAAAAATCTAAAAAATCAAAGAAAATTCCTAAAAATATAAACTCTGATCCCGTGTCTTCCTTAATTTATTCTCTTTATTTTAAAATTAATTTGGAAAATTTTTGATATTGTTTGGCATTTTTTCTTCCCATTTTGATCTCAGTCAGAATATTTATTCACTGTTTTCTCTTGTTTTGACATTTAAAATTACCAAAAAGATTTTGAAAAACTCCAAAAAATCACAAAAACAGTAGAAAAATATAAAAAGACCAAAAATATTTTATTTCTGAATTTTTAAGCATTTTGCATATTTTTATAAATAGTATATAAAATACAAAATATAAAAATCACCCCTTTTCTCATATAGTTTATATATTCCAATATTAAAAAAATACAAAATATAAAAATTAAAAAAAAATAAAAAAATTCAAAATTCAAAACCCACAAAAAAATCCAGATTGGCTTAGTAGTCCATTAGACCTAGGAGTTGACTTTTTGTCTACACTCTGCACCTTTGTTTCCTGTGTTCGACCCCTACTTGCTTGCCATTGTACATTTTCAGTAGGGAATAATAAATTTTAATCCTTGCTCTTGATTGATTGATTGATTGATTGTGTGGGTTAATTGTTGACAAACGGGAAGGCTTGAGTAGTTGCATCAGCGACAGTGAGTCTGATTTGTTAGACCACTATTTAGCAGCTCTCGCAATCTCGTTTTTCAAATGGCGCCGTTGCCGGGGAGTATCGGCTTGTAGAGTAGACTTGTGTCTCTTTATCTCCTTAGCCATTTTTGATTATCTGTTTCTATTTCATAATTTGTTTTGATCTGTCTGACATCCCTTTCTTGTTTTCTTGCGAGGGACCACTGACCAAGGAGGATCGCCTAGGGGATCCTGAGCAGCTTTGGGAGGAGGAGCCGACTATTCTACCCTAGCCGGCAGGAGAGAGCAGGAGGACTTGAGAGAGAGAGATAGATAGATTTTCTCATTTTTGGTGAGAGAGAGACATTTGGTTATTTGTAATAATACAGGTACCCTGGACTTTGGACACTCGGGCCCAATTTCCAAGTATATGTTCACTTGGGGGCTCACCGCGGTTTTCTTCGCATTTCTCGACTGTCATTTGCCGATTTGTTTTCCTTTTCCCTCTCTTTTGTGGAATGAGCCCTTAGATTTTAGGCATTGCTTGATCGATTAGATTAGGTCCAAACACCCTAAGAACCATTGCATGTACCTATAGTGCGTATTTGGACTTAGTTTAATTAAACAGTTAAATCATCTTCTTAGATCCGCCGCACCGTGAGCCCACCCCATCAAGCGCTACTCCTGAACTCGTTTTGTCGAGAAGAGGAGGGGTGGGTCTAGACCGGACTCTTTGGATCGAGGATTGGTGATTAACTTGTGGTTCTTCACGCTAGCAATTGCCTGCTGAGGAAGATTTCCTTGTGCATATCGGCATGTAGTATAGGTTTATAAATTCATGCTTTGCATCCCGCATGGAGAGAGCTGGGAGTCACTGTAAGTCTTCTATCTTTGCATTCATCATTCAGGCACTAAGGTGAGATTTCCATCTTAGTGCCACTTGCATTGGCTTTTCCGACTCTTCTCTCCCTCTGTTTTTGGATCAAATGGGAATCAAGAAAAAACAAAAACGTTAGGCGCTTGTTTGAATTTACTCAAAAGAAGCGATAACACAAAAAATTAAAAAAGGGACTGCTAAGAAAACTTTGACCTAAATAAAATTGGTAATTGGACTCATTGATTGGGGAGAGTCACACCCTCACTTGTATTCAGGTTGCACGGGAAGGTCTCCTTCTGATGAATCCATGATTCATTAATTTTTCTGTCGCATTTTGTCTTAAAACCCTTAACAAATACATGTAAATATTCATTAATTCTCATATTTTAACAAAACACTATTCATGTGTAAATATTCACTTTTAACCACTAAAATCACATAAATAAGTAAAGAAAAATAAATATAGCTGTAAGATATATTTATAACCCAATCCCTGAGACCAAGTCAGCATGGATTGGTCGACAAACCAATAAGTAGGGGGAGATAAGGAAAGAAAACCAAAGAAAAATAATTTAACACACACAAATACACCCTTCATTATTTATAAAATAAATACAAAACTTTAAAGAATTTTAATTATTTCATATGAACATATTTTTCACTAAACTCTTCTCCTAATTATTTCTAAAAATATATATAAAAATATAAAAATAAGTTAAAAACATTACCCTGTATATATGTCAAGAAACCCAGCCTGCAAATTATCAAAATCTCAACTTCCGAACATCATAACTTCTTCATACGAACTCCAATTTCACCCTACTCACCTTTAAAGTTCATAAAATAATATTCTCTAATTAATAAAGATGGTTTTATCGAATTCGGAGTCTGTTTGCAAAAAGTCGGTTTTGGGACCAAAAGACAAAAGGGTGTCTGGGCTATTTATTTTATGTAACACACATTATTTATCATTTTCTTAATTTTATAATTTTTAAATTATTTCATGATCTTGTAGTTTCTACATAAATTATTTCATAATTTTTGAAGACTATTTATTATTTTAATAAAATAAAAAACCTCAAAACTTAGGTATAAATGACCTATGTAAATACTAACCTTATTTATTAAAATATGTAAATTAATTGATAAAAACCTATAAAAATTCGTACAATTCTTATTTAATACCCTAATAATTAAGAAAATATAAAAGTAATTTTTACTTATTTATTTATTAAATTAAAAATCTAAAACCTATTTATAAATACATATTTATTAATAAAATATTTATATCTTAGATAATATTTATTATTTATTAAAAATATTTATACCATAATTTAGAAAATTAATTTATTTAACTTTCTTATATTTATACCTATTTAAAATAACGTAATTTACTAATGTATATTTAATTAATAAGGTATTTCAGCTTTTAGACCAACCAGGTGCTGACACTTGTCAATACCTGGGTCGCCTTCCCCAAGAATCTGGTAGACCGGAGGTTGTTCAACCAGACATCTTCGCGCCTTTTTCTCGCATCCATCCAGAACCTTCCAACCCATCTAAACCCTCCGTCTTCTTCCCCCAACTACCCTCTCCATCGCCACCCTTCATTTCTACTTGGAGCCCACGCCATTTCTCCTATAAATAAGCTCCAAGCCCGCCATATCCAACAACTTTTTCCCAACTGCCTGAAGCTCCAGCTCCAGACTACTGACCCCCCACCTTCCTAGCTTGAATCCGGCCAATCCACGGTGGTGACAGCACCAAGGCAGAGCCCGCGAGGAAGAGGAGTCGACGGAGGAGGTTCCAAGGCCAAGCTTGGCCTTGCATCGCCGCCATCGCGCGTCCAGCTCCGGCCCAAAAGTGGACCGTCGAGCAGCTCGTCGAGGTAATATACCTTGACATTCCCAGACTTCTTCCTTCATTTCGTGATTTTGTTTCTCGATTCGCGAGCCACGATTAGCGTGGTTAATCGCTACTTTAGGAAGCTTAATCATAGGGCTAAAACGCTATTTGAACTCTCCTATCTTTTTCGATTAGAATCACTTCGAATTGAGCTTCAAATCCATCGTCATCTTCACACCATTGCAAATAATTCTGGAAACAATGTTTTCTTCATGATTTGATCTTGCAAACCTATTAATCTTGTGCCGATTCAATGCAAATCGAGCAAAGGAATCATTCTATTGCAGGTTGATCTTCAATTAGAACCCCTTTCCCAGATCTGGAAGGCTTCGACCTTTGCTAAAATTACTCTCGAAGGAAGGTACCCAGGCTGCAACAACCTCCAAGAAGAGTGATCCGCCATCTTCATCGCCACTTTACAGCCGCTCCGAGCAACCACCGCCGGAATCCTACCGCGGGCGAGCTCGAGGGGTGGAGGAGCCACCCCTCTGGCCCCGCCGGAGTGCCTAAGGACGCGCTAGTTGCTCGGGAAAATTCCGAGTAGAGACGCCATCACCAGTGTCCCCAACAAGCTCAAGAACAGGGGAGGTGCAGATTTGCGACACGTGTCAGATTCGCAGACGTCAGATCGGCACGGGAACTTCTAATCTTAACCGTTGATTCTGAAACGGTGGAATAATTGCAACATCAACCCAGCGAGCTTCCAGAATTTCACCCCGCCTCCACAGTTTTGCATATTTGCCTTTAGGTCCCTCCGCGGGGACCTAAATGTAAAGATTTGTTTAATTTTTTTCAGAACAGTCCTTGTGAACCAAATTGCAAATAATTTTCATAGTTTTTCTTACGCTTATGCCCCTGGGCTGTAGGGGTTGTTTCTTGTTCTTGTGACCTCGGATTTCGACGATTTCTTGAGGGTAGTTACACAACTACCCCAGCTACTTAGTATGAAATTTTCGCGGCTTTTTGACGAGTTTTTGACATGTTTTGATTTTATCGAAAGTTGCTTCGTTTTGCTTTGTTCTCTTGTGTAGTTCGAGTTCGCGGCTCGAACCCCGTTCACCTTACTATATAGTATCACCTATATTATCTCCACCTATTATATAATAAGTAAATCTTTTGAAAAATATCCCTTTTTGAAAATTAAATAAAAATTTAAAAACAATAAAATCAAATAAAAATAACAAAAGTAAAAATCAATAAAAAGAAGAGTTTTGACTTAGAGAAGAATTAAAATAAGATTACGAAAAGGAAAATCTAGGGAATTTATTCTGCCTCCTTGAGTTCGACCCAGGAACACTTGCCTGGTTAAATAATTAGTGAATGGTTTTTCGACAGAGAACCGTAATTTGTTTGATAGGTTTTAAGAACCGAAAATTTTCTTGTTTCGCGGTTTTCGGCTACAACCGACAATTTACTTTCTTCTTCAATAACAAAGAGAAAGCCACGAAACTCGATTCTTTTGACCTTATCACCTTCCAAGTAAGCAGAGTGCTTCATAAGGATTAGAGCCCAAAACCCAGTCTGTGGCTGCCCTGTGTATCGCCTGGATTTCCGAAGTATTAGCGCTTCTATCGTACGTAGACGAGTAGGGCTTGGTCAACATTGGTGACTCTCTATTGTGTAGAGCATCGACCTTGTCCGAAGTATCGAGCCTAGGCCATGCCTTCACGCGGGTGTCTGTCTCATCGTCTTGCGTCTGAGTAGGTTCTTGCATGCTCACGGGTGATTCCGTTGCGAGCGAGTTCTGAAGTATCGGTTTCGCCTATTGGCTTCCTTTCTCTATTTCTTTGGCTGAGTAGGGATCTAGGAAGGGTTACAAGGACTTCAAAAAGTGCAGACTACAGGTTACACAGGAGGAGGACAAGTACGAGATACTCTTCCGGCAGTACTCTCTCTCCTATAGGCGTAGTTCTCTAAGGACTTGTTGAAAGATAACTTCTTGAATTCAAGTTAAAAATCACAAAGATAAAATCCGAACCTTCACGACATCATGCGTTGAGTTGGTGAATCCCCTTGTTTTGTCTTTGATTGCTAGTTGCGTTTAATTCAATATCAGAAACATCGCGCCTTTGCGTAAATTTTGTTCTCCCTCTAGTTGACCCTTGCTCATTGTGAGCCTTCTACTGTTTTACACTCCATTTATTTCTGTTGACCCCTGTATCTTTCATCCACATCGATCTTCCTCTTAATCTTCGAGATGGCGATGAATGGGCAGTTTAGTCAAGACTCCGTCGACACCCACATTAGTTCCATTCACTTTCCCTCTCAAATAATTCAGGGCGATTCCCGAGAACCCGGTTCAGACTCCATGGACCGATCTCCAGACTCCCTATCTTCTTCAATAAACCAGGATCACTCTCGTCCCGAACTCTGTCCGTTCTGGATGACAATTGATTTCACTCCTTACACATCGCCGTCCTTAACAAAATTTTGTGTTGACATTGACACAAACCATTTCTCTTTATCTGGTGCTGCGATTCAGACTGATCGGGGCATTCTTCCCTGTGCAGACTTAGAATCCGATCACGAGCCAGCATACCAAGCAGAATATGAGATGGCAGGTGGAAGAGGAAAGGGACCACAACCCCCACCTGAACCTGAAGTCAATCCGGGGGAAGGGCAGTACACCACGCAGAACGAGGTTAACAGTCAGTTGCTGGCTTCAATTCAAACCATCCAGCAACAGTTGACTAATCAAGCCCTGGCCCAGACCGCCTTCCAAGATATGCTGAACGATCTGAGGAGGAGGACCGATGCAAGAGATGACCGTAGGGAGGATGTTCTAAACCAAGAGCCCAACTTTGAAGAAGTCAGAGATGAGTTCTCAGTGGGAAGACCAGAATTTGACGCAGCGGAAGCAGATCCATGATGAATCCACGATTCATCATCTCAATATCTTGATCTTAGCAAAATCCCCGAGTAAAAGCTCATAAAAATGTACATAAATTCATTAAATTAACAAAATGTCTCTTGTAATAAAACACACTAATTATTGTATATTAGGTTGTACAAAATAAATTACACATAAAAAGCCGTAAAAATAAAGGAGTCATACTTGTAAATAGCCAAAAACTTCATGTATTTTTTAATTTCATTTCAACTCCTTTTTGGCTAATTCTTTATCCAACTTGTTCATAACAATGTATATAAAAATACAAAAATACAAAACAAATTTTAGCTCAAATAAATGCTCCTAGATCGCAAAGGGAAAAAGCCGTAAAGACCAACTTCCAAGCCAAATTCCCGCTCCGTATGAACTCCAAATTCACCAAACTCACTTTTAAAGTTCAAGTTAGAAAATTATCTATCCAAGGGAAGTGGTTTCATTTAAATCGGAGATCATTTGTAAAAGTTGGGTTTTGGGACCTAGATGTACATTGTATATTTTGTATATATTCATTCTTTCCTCATTTTTTTATTGTTGTATTGTATTTTAATTATATTATTTTATAGTATTTTTCTATTGTAAATATTTCTTATTAAAAAGACAAAAAAATACAAATTAGAAAAGTAAACAAAAAATTGTATATGTTGTATGTATTCCCTTGCAAATTCTCCACCATTTATTTTCTTCTCTTTTATTCTATTGTAATTAAAGTAGCCTACTTTATTTCATTTATTTATTTATTATACATTCTCTACAATAACCACCATTCAACTCATTCTACCACCAACCTCTATTCAACCCCACCATTTTTTAAACTTCCCATTCAACTCCATTTATAAAATAACCTTGACGAGCCCGCAAAAGCCGCGATAAGAAATCGTTTTTAATCTTCGTGCGTGAAATTAATGGATGTCGTTCGTTGTAGGCGGCTTTCGAAAACAGTCAAGAAAATAACCACAAATTTTATTCAATTTCAATCAAGTGGTTTTGATGTTTATTTTACTTGGGCAAGTCCCAAGGTCGATCACAAGGAGGCAAAGGAACATCCTAGAGTTGTGTCTATCCAATTTTTAGTTCGGTTTTCAAGGTGGTCTTTTTTTGGAATTTTTCAATGCAATATGAATGCAAAATGCAAATCCGGCCTATTTCATGGACTAAAATGTGAATTACGTTCAAATAATGTCCGAAAAATACGAAACTTGGCCGAGATGTAAAATATGATGAAATAAGTGCACTGTAATTTTTTTGGAATTTTTGGATGCAATATGAATTTTTTAAGAATTTTTAAATGCAAACAGAATGATTTTCCAATATTTAATAATAATAAAGATTAAACCGACTTATTTTCGAGAAATAAAATTATCTAAGATCTATCACTAGGTGATGGATCTCAGAAAAATCCTAAACCTCAAAAATATGGGGTTTAATACCTATTAAAAATCAAACATTGAAATGTGCAAAATGATTTTTACAGGGCAAATGATGCATGCAAATGCAAAGATTTTTGGGCACAATGTCAAACAAAAGAATCTCTACAATATGTGATTTTTGGGGAATTTTTAGACTAACGATTAATCAACTATGAATTTTAGCGCAAGAGATGGGCAAAATATGCAAATTTCCACAGAATAATTATTTATTAATTAACCACCAATCAGAAAAATACTCACAACATGTCAAAGTGTAGAGAGTCAATTAACAAACATCGTGCTATTTTTAGATTAATAAAATGCTGAATAAAAAGGTCCAAAACTGGGGGGAAAACACAAGGGTATAAATGCAATGTAAATAAAATAAATACATAAGCAGAGGGGGACCTATATGTAATTACCGATAAGCTGGAGGGCAGATACGCAAAATTCCCAAGAGAGCTCGTGCGACGCACGTGCTCCTTAGGTGGCTGGACACGTGCGAAAATATGGGGTTCTCCTGGGGCCTTTATGCAAATGACCCACGCAGTCACGTGCCCCGCACGTGACCCATGGGGGTGAGCAGCTCCCCCTGCCCACGTGCAAGACGCGTGGCGGGGGCCTCAGTTTGGACCCGGCGGCGATGGTTGCTGGAAAAAGGCTGAGGGGCTTCGACGCTCCTGGCTGGTCCCTGGCGGTGCGGTGGCTGTCGACGAAGGAGGTCTGAGCACCGGTGAAGACGAGGCGAGGGCGGAGGTTGCGAAGGCGAAGGAGCACGGTGACTGTTGAGGCGTTGGCCGACGAGCGGAGATGGGGTGCTGGAGACGAAGCAGGTAGCGGGGAAAACGAAGCTGCTGGAGATGGAGATCGATCGCAGGCGTTGGAGAAGAAAGTGGCGCGGCGGTGAAGCTAGAGGCGAAGTCGTAGCGAGGCGGAGGCCGGCCGAGGCGAGGCGAGGCAACTGGCGGAGGCCCGGACCGATCCCGGCAGCGAGGCGAGGCGGAACAGGTGGAGGCCCGGCTTCTGGAGGCGTCGAAGGTGTCGGGGAAGATGGTGCGCGGCGGGGGCTCGCGCGGCTGAAGGCGATGTCGGAGGAGCTTCAGGCGGAAGCGTTGGCGGCGAAGCTCGAAGGAAGTCGGGGACGATGAACGTTGTTGAAGACGTTGGTCGGAGCCCGGCTGAAGGTGGAGGCGAGCCGGGCGGAGGAGAGGGTCGATGTCGGTGATCGACGGCTCGACGCGGGTAGCGGAGCAAAGCAGCAACGGCGAGGATGTCGTCGTGGGCTGTTACGGGTCCTGCTGGACTCGGACCTCGCCGAGGAAGAGGAAGAGGAGGAGATGGCGCTGTCACCGCCGCTCCTCCCGTTGTAGCTTATCGGCGGATGAATCGAGTAGGGGGCGGCGGTGGTGTTTTAATAGGAGAGGGAGGTGGAGTTTGCGGAGGTTGGTTGGCCAGTGCGGGGAGGCGAGGATATCGGCGGGCGGTTGGCGGAGATTTTGGAGAGGCGGCGATGACGATTGCGGGGGTCTGTTGGAGGTAGAGGACGACGCACAGGCGTCGTTCGATCAAACGAGATCGAACGGCTCCTGTAGCGACAAGTGGCGGCTAGGAAGAGATGGGGGAGGCACGTGCGGAGCACGTGCCTGGGGGCACGTGCGACGCACGTGCTTCGATTTTAATTTTTTTTTAAACGAGTTAATAAAAACCCCAAAAAATGCTGACACGTGGCGGCCTCTGGAGCTGCCATGTGTCAGCACCGGATAAATCGAAAACAAAACCTCTTGTAAAATAGATAAAAAATAGCAAATGACCTCGGATCGAAAAAGTTTCTTCACGAAAAATGCCCGTCTCGAAGAGATCTATAACTTTCATGAAGACATCAAAGCCAAATTCGGTCAAATGTGAAAAGTGAAATTTTGGGGTATCCCAAGTACATAGAATACCTTGATTTTTGGGTTTTCTAATTTTTTTGTCATTTTTAAACAAGATAAAAATCCGGAAAAATATGGAAAACTCAAAGATAAATAAAAGGCACCTAACTCTATTTTTTTGGATTTTTATTAATTAATAAAATATATACAAAAAATATAGGTCAGAAAAGCCGCGAAAATATACAAAAGAGGCCCAAAACCCAACTTTCACATACAAGCTCCGATTCACTTGAACTTGGTCTCGTTTTGAAGATAATTGAATGTACATTAGTTCAAAAGTGAGTAGGATCAAATCGGACACTGGATGGGGAAGATATGGGGCTTTTAGTCCGAAAATCCTGAAACTAGGGTTTGGGTTTTTGGTCCACTTAACAGGGTTAGTGAATTTTTTGTATTTTTCATTTATTCTTGTTAGTGGTGTGTACACAGTGGATGTGGTTTTGGGTTATGAGGTGTCAGCATGGAGGAGTTAAAAATAGGGGAAGTTAGGTTATTTACAGGTCATTTTTGGCTTGGAATTTTGGCTTTTTATTTGATGCAGAATTTAATGCTAAAATGCAATTCTTATGAAATCATGCACAAATGCTAATTATGCGAAATAGATGCAGATATGCTGTTGATTTTTAGGGAATTGAGCTTAATAAATGAGATTTAGAGTGATGAATCCGAGATTCATCATCCCCTTATACTTAAACCATGCTCGTCCCTGAGCATTAAAAAGACATGCCATGAAGTGAAATGAGACTGGGTTTCATACCAAGACCATGAGCTGAAGGTGAGAATGAAACTAAACTCGACCTCTGGATTAGTAGTGTGGCGGAACTTCTTTGAGACTTAGAATTTTAAAAATCAACAGCCCTCAAGTTCTACACATCATTATTACAGTTTCGGCTCAGAAGTCATCTTAGATCAATCCTCTTCCCAAAGTATACCCTATGAACATTGAATAAACGACTCGTGTGTGTGGAAGGTTTTAGCGCTTCCCATCCAGAATGCCGGACTACCATGCTCCTCTCCTCTCCAGTAACTCGTCCTCGGGGAGTCAGGTATTTCCTTCTAAGGTCTGTCGTGCTGTGTTCACAATCGAAATGGGGGAGAAGCTAGAAGAAAGAGAAAAGAACTGGAGGGGATGGCCAGTGTAGTCACCTCTCCTTGTGAAGATGGCCAGTGTAGCCAAGTCTCCACCAAGATCTGCAGGTTTCTTGAAGCTTGGACCTTTTTGATCGAATTTTTATTTGGTAGAATACTTCTTTGTATTTGGAATTTTTGGTGGTTCTGCTTGGATCTTGTTTTGCCCCTACGGATATAGCATCTTTTTATTCCGTACATTTTTTGGGGTCTTAGAAAAAATTGTGCCCAGCCGTCCATCCCTTTTCCGAAGCTTTATTTCAACCCGTACTCCGGTCTTTAGATTTCCACGCTTCCAGAAAAGAAACTCACATAGTCTTCCAACATCCCGTCTGGGCTGAGCTAAGTGCATAGTGCGAGAGTACAAATTAATTCCCTATTCCAGAGTTGTACCCAGAATGAAGAGATCAGGTTAGACACTAAGAGTCAAACGCTGCACATTGTCGTGTGGAACTTAAAGAATTAAGTCAATAAGACCTGAAGCTCTTCTATTTCTCGATGAAGTTCCTCTGAAAATTAGGTGGATTAAGGGCAAGCCCAGACCACTCTCGGTTTCGGCTCATAACTCGGTTCAGAACCCAATGACTTTTCACAAATGCATGTGATGTTGGATGAAGTGCAAGTGTGTGAAATGCAGATTTTTTTTTGCGTGTGTGTGTGCAAAAATGAAATAAGAAGCCATTTTTTTTTCAAAAATTTTGGGCCAGTCAGTGTTAGTAGCAAAACTCTTTTTTTTTCTTCTCTTTTTTTTTCGTTTTTTTTTTGTACCCACCCCGTAAATACATATAGACTTACGCGAAAGTACGAGATATGGGTAAATATATACGAAGTATATATACAGACCCCCCTATACTTAGCGAGTGTTGTGTCCTCGGAGCACAAAAAGCGTAATGAAGACATAGCTCGTGCTAAGCGTAAGGGAGTGTAAAATTTATACACAATGGGTTAGGAAGTAGAGCGGAAAAGAGTGAGTGAGGAGAGTATATACAGGTGGATGTCGGCTCCCCCTATACTTAGGCTCTGGACAACCTAAGTATGGAAGAAGGGTGGAAATGGAGCGGTTGGGAGGATGAGAAGGATGGTATAAACAGATGGCATCGGTCCCCCCTATACTTAGGCCTTGGCCTAAGTAGAGGAAGAAGCTGTACAAGGAGACTGATGTGGTCGGGAGGGAGGGTGGGTAGCCGAATGATTAAGGCGGTTTTCGGCTGATCTTCTTGTGAGCCTGCGGTGGGAGATCATAATGATGAGGTGAAGATGGAGCATATGATTCCCAACTACAATCAGTGTCATCCTCAGAAAAATCATGATGGATAATAGATGAAGTGTTTGAGTCAGATGAAAGATATCCATCATCAGAGTTATCCTCAGAGGAGTAGTATTTGAAAGTGGACATACTCCAAGTCTGCATATCTCTTTGTTTCTTTAATTGTTTCCTCAGAGTTCGTTCCTTCTTGGGGTCAATCAATTTGTCCTCAGATGATAGCTCAGAAGCACCAGTATCAGTCAGCTCATACGAAAGAATTCCAGTGTACTTGAAGAGGGCAGGAGCATCAGCTTTGGATGAGTAGTAGTTAGGAACGGGAGTTGTCCAATGAGAATTGAATTTTGGATCCTTACGAAGATATGGCTTTAGGGCTGCTGAACAGACTTCACTCATGTAGACTACCTTTTCCGGACCTGATGAGGGACCATCAGACGATACCTCTTCCGGAAGGTCAAAGGTGACTCTCTTTTTATTACGTCGTGAAGGTGTCGGTTCACTTGAGTATCCAGATGAATAGCCATTTGAATTTTCCTTGGTTGGTGCTCGATCTGCGTGCTTGCTCTTAGTCTCCCGTATGTTTGAGCATTCTCGATTTGGGATGATTTGGTCAAGATATTCAGAGAATGTTGCTCCCGGGTGTGACCATGCATATGTCTCAGGATCGTAGTAGAAAGATTTGTCTATTTTGAGATCCTCGGGGATTTGAATATTGGGGAGAGTCTCTGCATGTTCTTTCTCCATTGATTCGATGTTGGTGCATTCCTGAGTCAAGTTGATGTAATCCATGTAGTCAGAGTAGGTTGACCCAGGGTGTGCCCATGCATAAGTCTCCGGATCGTATGATTCATATACATGATTCTCCATGGTGAGAGCGGCTGGGAATGGAGCAGGGGGAGATTTTCTAAACCAATAGTCTCATCAACAACCGCTATCTCAGGTGTGGCTGCGGGGTAGGGCTCTTCTACCGCTTCAAGGTTACGGTTGTCGGGGACTTCGTGTGTTGCCTCAGGAGATCGTGGTTCCTCAAAGACATGGTCCGATCTAAGTGCTTCCAATGCTGTGAAATTGATTTCCCGAGTCTCACAATCAATACTCGCCTTGGCCAATGCCAAGAATGGCTTTCCGAGAATGATTGGAGACTAGGTGAATTCTCCTTGATGCTCAATATCAATGATCGTGAATTCTACTTTGAGCGGAGCACCTTGGAATTTCATGATGACAGAAATGGTTCCTCTCGGTCGTTTTATCGATCGGTCCACCAATTGAATGATCTCTCGTATCTTTCGAATCGGTCCGAGTTTGAGTTCATGGAATACAGAGGTCGGGAGGATATTAATTGGTGAATCGTCATCAATCTGAGCATGGGTGAAAATTATGTCTTTGAGTACAGATTCAAATCTGGGCAACCGCTTTACTATGCGGCTCTTGGTTTTTCTCCTCAACACCAAGGAGGAGGCCATTGACAATATATGTCTCTCGGTTTTTGTTCGAATCCTGCCCGATTTCTTCATCGTTAATTTGTCCAATACAAATCCTTTAAGATCGGGGAAGTGTTCAATGGCCTGTAGAAAGGGAAGTTCAAAAATCAATTTCTTTCCTAATGCTTCCCGTACGGTTGGATCCAAATTCCTCAGATCGTCTTCAGTCTCAATTTTTATGAAATTTTCTAAATTTTCAATTTTTTGTGGTTTTCAAATATTTCCATTTTTTGGTATTTTCTGGGTGGTGTGGGGGTGTGGGGTGTTCTTCAGATGGGCTCTGGAGTTCAGGGTGAGGGTCAAAATTGTCCATAGGTCCCTGAATATCCTCAAAATTTTCAATTTCAGATCCAATCATTTCCTCATCTATTTTTATAGCCGAGCTACCAGAGATTAATTGATCGGCAAGTTCTTGAAATTTATCCTCCATTAAATCAAATTTCTTATTCATCCTCAAAATATTCTCCAAAATCTCTTCTTGGCCAAATATGGGAGCAGTTGGGGTATGTTTTTGTAATTCAATGTCCTCTTCCATTTTTCTATATGTACTAGGAGAGGGATCTCTGGAAATATCCGATGTACGATCATCATTTTCTGAAAGTATCTCCTCAATAATCATGGAAGGTGGCTGCTCATATGGTGTAGGTAAGCGGAGTTGGTCCAAGGGGAGTTGTGATCTTATGTGGTCGGCCCAATCCTCTGTATGAGTGAAGAGGGGGTTATTATGTTCAATCCAAGGTAATGATTTTTCTTTGGTGTTCGAGATTGATGGAAGAGGTGAAGAAGTGTCCAATTCGATCATGTGATTATCTTCTCCCATGAATGATGGATTGACATTTACCGAATATGAGGGGTGAATTGTATGATCAATGTAAAGAGGATTAAATGAAGAAGTAGAGCCCTCAATCATTTCTTGGTTTGTCTGCTCTGAATACAAAGGGTTGTCATTCATGAAGTAGGTCAGATTAGCAGAAGGAGATGGATTTATTGGTGGTTGAGGGGGAGGTGTTTTGGGTCTAACCGATACGAATTCATTTTCATAGTATAGCTCTGATGGATTCTCGGATAAACGTTCGGCTATTTTTGAAAGAGCTGAAAGGAATGAGGGGTTGGGTCTGCAAGAGTTATTGGACAAGAATTCCATGGTGAATTTTAAATCAAGAAAGGAGAGAGATGATTGCACGGGATAGTCAAGAGAAATCAAATGTGCGGCTATTGATCTTGAAATCGGTTCACGCACACCAATGCAAACACAATTCAAACCCTGGGTTCACCAATGCACACAATGAAGCCGTAAGAGTTCGGCTATTATCTTTTCAATTTTAGTTGGTGATAAATCAATCTTGGCAAAAATTTAGTGAGCTGAGATTTCAGATTTGGGCTCTAGCCTTAAGTGTCGTCTCTCGCTCACTCAGAAAAATAGAAACATACAAGGTCGGGGTTGCTCTCCCGCAGAAATTCTTGATTTTATGGATTATTTTGATCGGCTATATTTAGCAGTCCCAATTTTAATGAGGTGATCACTGAAAAATTTAGATGAGCACAAATACACGTCTACCGTCCAGTCCCGATTTCCTTTAGATTTATGTGATAAAACAAGGGGGAGAAAGTCGGGAAAAGTCGATGCACGCGGAAAACTATGATGAATGCTCAGTTAGAAGACTTACAGTGCCTCCTCGCAATCTCCATGTGGGATGCAATACAGAATTGAAAAATTTATACTAAATGCGTGCAAGCCGATGAAAACCGTACCTAAGCAGAAAGTTCTATTAGCGGGAAGAATTGAGTTAAATTTTTGGCTAAGTTGAACGATCTAAGGTACGTCTCAGTTAATGTGCAGTGTGGCTTAAGATCCTACGAGCACAAGCAAAAATATAAATGCTCTGAGAGCCGTATGTGCAGGTCTATCCTATTCGCCACTCAAGTCGAGCCCCACCCTCTCCGGAGAGTGAAACAGGCCACGACACACCACAAATAAAGTTCAAGGTCTTTTTACACACGCGAGAGTCCAAACGGACACCGCTATAAATGTGCAGAAATTAAAAGTGCAAAAACTAAAAACCTAGACTCTACTCTCTCTCACAACTTGACTCGATCTTAATTTAATTGCAGTTTCTTCGGGTGTCGGTGAAGATGCGTCGGTTCCTTGAAAAACCGCTCCACGTGCGCCGGGTACCTCGCAAGAAAAATAAGAGAGAAAATGTAAGAGAGTGACTCAAAATAGGACAAGCGAATAAATGCTGGAAAATAAAATGGTATTCACAATGAAGAATTCGGGGGTCAGACTACCCGAATACGGAAAACCGAACAAAAATTTTCAAAACAAAAAACTAAGCTGTTTGCCTCCCAGGCAACGGCGCCATCTGACGTGCTCGCAAAAGCCGCGATAAGAAATCGTTTTTAATCTTCGTGCGTGAAATTAATGGATGTCGTTCGTTGTAGGCGGCTTTCGAAAACAGTCAAGAAAATAACCACAAATTTTATTCAATTTCAATCAAGTGGTTTTGATGTTTATTTTACTTGGGCAAGTCCCAAGGTCGATCACAAGGAGGCAAAGGAACAACCTATAGTTGTGTCTATCCAATTTTTAGTTCGGTTTTCAAGGCGGTCTTTTTTTGGAATTTTTCAATGCAATATGAATGCAAAATGCAAATCCGACCTATTTCATGGACTAAAATGTGAATTACATTAAAATAATGTCCGAAAAATACGAAACTTGGCCGAGATGTAAAATATGATGAAATAAGTGCACTGTAATTTTTTTGGAATTTTTAGATGCAATATGAATTTTTTATGAATTTTTAAATGCAAACAGAATGATTTTCCAATATTTAATTATAATAGAGATTAAACTGACTTATTTTCGAGAAATAAAATTATCTAAGATCTATCACTAGGTGATGGATCTCAAAAAAATCCTAAACCTCAAAAATATGGGGTTTAATACCTATTAAAAATCAAACATTGAAATGTGCAAAATGATTTTTACAGGGCAAATGATGCATGCAAATGCAAAGATTTTTGGGCACAATGTCAAACAAAAGAATCTCTACAATATGTGATTTTTGGGGAATTTTTAGACTAACGATTAATCAACTATGAATTTTAGCGCAAGAGATGGGCAAAATATGCAAATTTCCACAAAATAATTATTTATTAATTAACCACCAATCAGAAAAATACTCACAACATGTCAAAGTGTAGAGAGTCAATTAACAAACATCATGCTATTTTTAGATTAATAAAATGCTGAATAAAAAGGTCCAAACTGGGGGGGAAACATAAGGGTATAAATGCAATGTAAATAAAATAAATACATAAGCAGAGGGGGACCTATATGTAATTACCGATAAGCTGGGGGGCAGATACGCAAAATTCCCAAGAGAGCTCGTGCGACGCACGTGCTCCTTAGGTGGCTGGACACGTGCGAAAATATGGGGTTCTCCTGGGGCCTTTATGCAAATGACCCACGCAGTCACGTGCCCCGCACGTGACCCGTGGGGGTGAGCAGCTCCCCCTGCCCACGTGCAAGACGCGTGGCGGGGGCCTCAATTTGTACCCGGCGGCGATGGTTCCTGGAAAAAGGCTGAGGGGCTTCGACGCTCCTGGCTGGTCCCTGGCGGTGCGGTGGCTGTCGACGAAGGAGATCTGAGCATCGGTGAAGACGAGGCGAGGGCGGAGGTTGCGAAGGCGGAGGAGCACGGTGACTGTTGAGGCGTTGGCCGACGAGCGGAGCTGGGGCGCTGGAGACGAAGCAGGTAGCGGGGAAAATGAAGCTGCTGGAGATGGAGCTCGATCGCAGGCGTTGGAGAAGAAAGTGGCGCGGCGGTGAAGCTGGAGGCGAAGTCGTAGCGAGGCGGAGGCCGGCCGAGGCGAGGCAACTGGCGGAGGCCCGGACCGATCCCGGCGGCGAGGCGAGGCGGAACGGGCGGAGGCCCGGCTTCTGGAGGCGTCGAAGGTGTCGGGGAAGATGGTGCGCGGCGGGGGCTCGCGCGGCTGAAGGCGATGTCGGAGGAGCTTCAGGCGGAAGCGTAGGCGGCGAAGCTCGAAGGAAGTCGGGGACGATGAACGTTGTTGAAGACGTTGGTCGGAGCCCGGCTGAAGGCGGAGGCGAGCCGGGCGGAGGAGAGGGTCGATGTAGGTGATCGACGGCTCGACGCGGGTAGCGGAGCAAAGCAGCAACGGCGAGGATGTCGTCGTGGGCTGTTACGGGTCCTACTGGACTCGGACCTCGCCGAGGAAGAGGAGGAGATGGCGCTGTCACCGCCGCTCCTCCCGTTGTAGCTTATCGGCGGATGAATCGAGTAGGGGGCGGCGGTGGTGTTTTAATAGGAGAGGGAGGCGGAGTTTGCGGAGGTTGGTTGGCCGGTGCGGGGAGGCGAGGATATCGGCGGGCGGTTGGCGGAGATTTTGGAGAGGCGGCGACGACGATTGCGGGGGTCTGTTGGAGGTAGAGGACGACGCACAGGCGTCGTTCGATCAAACGAGATCGAACGGCTCCTGTAGCGACAAGTGGCAGCTAGGAAGGGATGGGGGGAGGCACGTGCGACGCACGTGCTTCGATTTTAATTTTTTTTTAAACGAGTTAATAAAAACCCCAAAAAATGCTGACACGTGGCGGCCTCTGGAGCTGCCACGTGTCAGCACCAGATAAATCGAAAACAAAACCTCTTGTAAAATAGATAAAAAATAGCAAATGACCTCGGATCGAAAAAGTTTCTGCACGAAAAATGCTCGTCTCGAAGAGATCTATAACTTTCATGAAGACATCAAAGCCAAATTCGGTCAAATGTGAAAAGTGAATTTTTGGGGTATCCCAAGTACATAGAATACCTTGATTTTTGGGTTTTCTAATTTTTTTGTCATTTTTAAACAAGATAAAAATCCGGAAAAATATGGAAAACTCAAAGATAAATAAAAGGCACCTAATTCTAATTTTTTTGGATTTTTATTAATTAATAAAATATATACAAAAAATATAGGTCAGAAAAGCCGCGAAAATATACAAAAGAGGCCCAAAATCCAACTTTCACATACAAGCTCCGATTCACTTGAACTTGGTCTTGTTTTGAAGATAATTGAATGTACATTAGTTCAAAAGTGAGTAGGATCAAATCGGACACTGGATGGGGAAGATATGGGGCTTTTAGTCCGAAAATCCTGAAACTAGGGTTTGGGTTTTTGGTCCACTTAACAGGGTTAGTGAATTTTTTGTATTTTTCATTTATTCTTGTTAGTGGTGTGTACATAGTAGATGTGGTTTTGGGTTATGAGGTGTCAGCATGGAGGAGTTAAAAATAGGGGAAGTTAGGTTATTTACAGGTCATTTTTGGCTTGGAATTTTGGCTTCTTATTTGATGCAGAATTTAATGCTAAAATGCAATTCTTATGAAATCATGCACAAATGCTAATTATGCGAAATAGATGCAGATATGCTGTTGATTTTTAGGGAATTGAGCTTAATAAATGAGATTTAGAGTGATGAATCCGAGATTCATCAAACCTCCCACCATTTTAATAACCTCTCATTTCATCATCCATATATACATCCCATCCTCTTCAATTTGCCTTTGATCCATCTTTATGTGAGGAGAGCCTAGTTCCCAGAGTTGAATCGGTGACAGCGATGCAATCGCGGTCGACCGAATCGGTGACACCGCAGCCAAAGCCTACGCTCAAAGATACTTACAACCTAGGAGCGGGACGCATCACTGAGTGGATTCAAGTTCCACGTATGCATGCCCACATCGAGCTGAAGCCGCAATTTCTGTCCCTGCTTCCCACATTCCACGAGAATACCACTGAGGAACCTTATATCTTTCTCAAGAAATTTGGCTTCATCTGTTCCATTGCTCACTACCCTGGAATCCCTCTAGGGGTAGTAAAGATGACCGCCTTTCCCTTCAGCCTTCAAGACAAGGCCCTATATTGGGTCGACCAAGGTCCTCACGACTTGGGAGGAGCTGAAGTCTGCATTTCTCCATAAATTCTATCCTCTCGGGCGATTGAATCAGATAAGTGCCTGGATCTCCAATTTCTGCCAGCAGCCTCACGAGACCATCCGTGAAGCGTGGGAGAGATTCAAGGATCTCCAGGAAAAGTGCCCCCACCATGAAATTCCAAAGACTAGTCTCGTGCAACATTTCTTTGGGGGGTTATCACTTGAGAGCCAAAAGCTTGTAGATGCCGCTTGCGGCGGTTCGCATTTCAACAAGGACGAGGACGTGGTATGGAACATCTTCGAGGAAATGGCTGAAGGAGAAGCCGCTCAATCCTCGTCCAGAGCATACCTGAAGCTACCAACCGCCATCAGCAAGCCAGTGAACATGGCTTCTCACACCGAGGACAAGGATGAGAGCTCCAACCTGAGCATCATTGGAAGCCACATGTCCAAGGTGGACATCATTGAGAAGAGGTCGCAGGACCTCGAAAAATTATCGATCATTGAGAAGAGGACCTAGGGTCTGGAAAAGCTCGACCAGATCTCCCAATAGCTGGAGCAGCTCGTTCGTGCATTGAATGCAAACATGTGCAACGTTGTGTCTACTTCTGCTGAGCCGAATGCTGAGAAGAAGGAGCCTACAATACAGCAGAACCCTCAACCTACTCCATCGCAACCCCAGCCTATTCAGCACGTGTATTACGTGCAGGTTCCGGAGCAGCCCCCGCAGCCCCAGACACAGATGGTTGTATATCAACCTAAGCCCCAGCCAGCTTACTCCAAGCAGTTCTCTCCACCCCCGCCACTGATTCAGGAGATCAATCGCGTATGGAACAATGAAGCGCAACTGACCCATCCTCAGGGACATTCTCAGGGTCAGAACATGGGCAACAAGCCCTATCACCAGTAGCAACAGGGTGGGAGACCATTCCAGCCCTCCTACCAATACCAGCCTCCATCTCACGGTAACACCTGGAGGCAGAATTACCAGCACGGTCCTCAGAGGTCCAGATATAGCGGACAGGGATATCATCAACAACCGGCTGCTCAATTCAACCAGCTGAATTCACAGTATTCCTCCAACCCTCCTCCTCACCAATTTTCCCAAGGCTACCAGTCGCAATCTCAACAGCCTTACCAACACTCTAGGCCCCATCAGGGGGATTCCTCTGAGTTTGCGCCGGTTAATCCGGCCCTGACCTGTTTAGAACAATTAATGAAGAACATGGCTGAGATGACCCAGAAGATTGACGACCTGACGACTGCCAAGACCATCATACTAGCCTAGGTCGAAGCCAATCCGAACAACTTCCGACGCAAGGAGCAGGTAGCCGGCAGTGTCCAACCCGAATCAGGTGAATATAATTGTTTTTTATCTAATGCTGTTACTCTCAGGAGCGGTAGGACACTCCAGCCATTAGCGATGGCGAAGGGAAAGCATCTTGCATCTGACGGGGAATGTCAGTCCAGCCAACACCAAGGCCAAGTAGCATTTTGGAAGCAGCACCATCATTCAGAAAATCACAAAAAAATGAAGAAAACAAGAAAACACAAAAAGTTAGGAGCAACCTCGGTAGAGATCGGCCAACATTGGAGACGCCTGCACCTGCCTCACAGCCAGTTCCTGCCAGAAGGAGCATTGCACCTGCAGCGAGTCCAACGCCAGCACCAGAAGCCGAGCCTGTCATTTTTGGTCCACAAATTGTAGATGAACCCATTCCTTTTTGCCATCTACCTGTACACGACAGTATGGACACTCTTTTGAATGAAATTGATGAAGATGTTGTAAATATTCCTTTTCCTGAAGCAATGAAAAAGCACAAAAAATGAAAATTTTGAAAAATGTTTTGTTTGATCCGGCTATTTTAGAAATCATCCAGAATTTGGTGTTGAATATGCCATTAATGAAAGCTCTTGAGTACATGCTGACTGTAAAGAAAGGATTGAAAGAGGCATGCACAACCAAGCGCAGGCCACACCCTCACAACTCCAGAAGCAAGGGTGGCAAGTCCGAAAAGCATATCCTCATAATGGCCACCGTTAATGCCATCAGCAACCTCCCGGATAAAAAGCCAGATATGGGAGCACCTCTTGTGCGTTGTCAGATGTTCAATCAGGAGTTTGAACGAACACTTCTCGACAGCGGGACTTCTGTCAACTTGATGCCAGCCTCGTTACTTATGGAATTCAGGCTAGGACCGCTCAAGCCTACAAAGATGATTCTGTAGTTCGCAGACAAGTCAGTCAAGCAGCCTAGGGGCCTGTTAGAGGACGTGATCGTCACGGTTCAGGGAAAGTCATTCCCGGCCGATTTTGTGGTCCTAGATATGGGCGTCCCCTCTCCATTGCTCCTTACCCCAATCATACTTGGAAGACCATTTCTGCGGACATCAAACGCAGTAGTGAATTATGGGACGGGAGAAATCACTTTTGGCGTTGGTAATGAAACAATCAGAGTAGAGACCCTGTCTGAGGGAACACCAACCGAACAGACATCTACATCATGTGCAAGGGTGATTGAGTATGCTGACGACTGCGACTTTCTAGCAGAAATTCAAGATGCCAACTTATTTTTGGATGACAATGAGATCCATGAACTCCTCTGCCGCGAGGAGGAAGTGGAGACCGTAGTCGAATTTCCCCTTATCGATCAGGATGAGGAACTTGCGGAGGTGCTGCAGGAGACTGTCGTGGGGGTGATGTGCCTTCAAAACCAAGAGCAGATGTTTGAAGAATCTTTTGATGAGGAGGAAATCATCGAGACATTCTGCCAAGATTTGAGAGAAGAAGCAGAACAAAGTATGGTGGACACCGAACAGTTGAAAGAATCACCACCTACACTGATAGCTGAGGTCACCTCAGAAGCAGCTCAGACTCCGCCAGAGCTAAAACCCTTGCCCTCCAACATGAAGTATGCCTTCCTTGCGGGAGAACCGAACATGTACCCAGTTATTGTCAATGCACACCTGACCGAAGATCAAGAATCTCGTCTGATGGAGGTTCTTGAACGCAACCGCAAGGCGATAGGCTGGCGAACTTCTGATCTCCATGGGATCAATCCGTCACTATGCTCGCACTGCATCTTTGTGGAAGAAGATTGCAGGCCCTCTCGAGAACTTCAGAGAAGATTAAATCCTAATCTGCGGGAGGTCGTTATGAAAGAGATCCAGAAGTGGTGTGATGCGGGATTTATCTATCCCATCTCCGACAACAAATGGGTGAGCCCTCTGCATGTTGTGCCCAAGAAATCAGTGATCACCATTGTGAAGAATGACAAAGGAGAAGAGATTGCAACCAGAGTACCCACTTCTTGGCGAGTGTGCGTGGACTACAGAAGACTTAATTTTGCTACCAAGAAGGACCACTTTCCTTTACCCTTCATCGACCAGATCTTAGAGAGATTGGTCGCAAAGGAATATTTCTGCTTCTTGGATGGCTACTCTGGGTATAATCAAGTTGCTATTGCTCCTGAAGATCAAGAGAAGACCACGTTCACCTGTCCCTTTGGCACATATGCCTTCAGACGGATGTCGTTTGGGCTTTGCAATGCCCCAGCCACATTTCAAAGGTGTATGCTTGCAATTTTTGCCGATATGGTGGGCAACTTTCTCTAGGTCTTCATGGATGATTTTTCGGTCTACAGGGATTCATTTGACCAATGTCTGGATTATTTAGACCGAGTTTTACGGAGGTGCTGCGAAGTCAATCTTGTGCTCTCGTGGGAGAAGAGCAACTTCATGGTGACCAAAAGAATTGTGTTGGGTCACGTTGTTTCTAAACGTGGTATGGAGGTTGACCCAACCAAGGTAGACATGATTTCCAAACTTAAGCCGCCTACAACCATCAAGCAAGTCAGGTCATTCTTGGGCCATGTCGGTTTTTACCGACGATTCATCAAAGACTTTAGCAAACTATTCAGATCGTTGACTGAATTGCTCGGCAAGGAGAATGAATTTATTGTAGATGACCGTGTGCTCCTTGCCTTTAATCAGTTGAAAGAACTCATCACCCATGCCCCTTTCTTACAACCTCCGATTTGGACTCAGCCTTTCGAGATAATGACCGACGCGTCAGATTATCCCATCGGAGCTGTCCTTGGACAGAGGAAAGATAATATACCATTTGCGATTCACTATGCTAGTCGAACGCTCGATGAAGCCCAGCGGAACTACACTATCACTGAGAAGGAGCTGCTAGCGGTAGTTTTTGCCCTGGAAAAGTTCAGATCCTACCTCCTTGGATCCAAAGTAATCATTTACACTGATCATTCGGCAATTCGGTACTTACAGCAGAAGAAGGACGCCAAACCACGTCTCATCTGGTGGATCCTTCTCCTCCAGGAGTTTGACTTGGAAATCAAAGATAAACTTGGGGTAAAGAATGTGGTGGCCGATCATCTGTCAAGACTTCCTGAGCCGGAATCTCCTGAGCTGAACCTGCAGCCGATCACAAAGACCTTTCCAGACGAGGCAGTTCTGTCTGTCACCTCGCTTCCTTGGTATGCGAACATTGTGAATTATCTGGTGACCAAGAAAATCCCACAGGACTGGCCTAAGTTGAAAATAGACAGATTCTTATCTAAAATCCATTTCTACCAGTGGGAGGATCCGTATTTGTTTTGTGAGGGAGCAGATTGTATCTGGAGAAGGTGCATTCCTCAGGAGGAAGTTCCAAGTGTCCTCGCTTTATGTCATGACCAAGATTTTGGAGGACATCATTCAGGCAAACGTACGGCAGCAAAGGTTCTTCAAAGTGGCCTATGGTGGCTTTCATTATTCAAAGATGCAGATGATTATGTCAAAGGCTGCACTGACTGTCAGAAGATGGGTGGAACCATAGGAATGAGAGACACGATGCCTCTGAAATACATTCAGATCTCAGACGTCTTCGACGCATGGGGCATCGACTTCATGGGCCCGTTTCCCAACAGTCAGGACTATGAATATATTCTGCTGGCTGTCGATTATGTAAGTCAATGGGTGGAGGCTATTCCCGCCTGAACCGCCGACAGTAGGACTGTCTGTCGATTCTTGAGAGATCACATCATAGCACGGTTCGGGATTCCCAAGATTCTCATATCTGACGGGGGTAGTCATTTCATAAACAGAGAGGTGAAGAAGTTGACTCAGGAATTCTGCATTGAACATCGTGTTGCTTCACCTTACCACCGGCAGTCCAATGGCTTAGCCGAGTGTTCAAATAGGGAGATCAAGACCATTTTACAGAAGCTTGTGCGTCTGGATCGCAAGAATTGGTCTCAACTGCTTGATTCCGTTCTTTGGACTTATAGGACGGCGTACAAGTCACCCTTGGGAATGTCTCCCTACTGCCTTGTGTATGGCAAGCCATGTCATCTTCCCGTCGAACTAATTCACAAATCCTTATGGGCCATTAACATATGTAATTTGGACTCCAAGCAAGCAGGAAAGAACAGAAAACTGGATCTGGACAGATTACTAGAATTCAAGGATTATGCATATGACAACAGCCTGATGTACAAGGAGAAGGTCAAAACATGGCATGACAAGCATATCCGCCGCAAGTCCTTTGATCCAGGTCAGAAGGTGTGGTTGTTCGATGCGAAATTAAAGATATTTCCAGGCAAATTGAAGAGTAAATGGACTGGGTCGTTTATGGTTAGACAGGTGCGTGACAACGGAAGTGTGTTGATATCTAATCTATCAGCTGACGCACAGCCATTTGTAGTCAATGGACAGCTTCTGAAGCCGTACCTTGAACATGATACATTCATGGCTGTCGTTGACTCGATTCAAGTAATCTACAAGGATGAGATGGATATCTCCAAAGAGGCAGAGGAATGCCAAGCACAGCAAACATTTTTGAATGACTGTTCTTCTTTTCTTCTTTTCAATTTCTTTTATCCTCTTCTACCTACTTGATGCCATCCCTTTCATCATTGCTACACTTAGGATGTACTTTATCCTAAGTATAGGGGGGATGCGTATCCCGAGTTGTTCATATCCACTTTCATCTCTTTTCTCCTTTTCTCCTTTTTTCTTTTCCTTTTCTATCTTCTATATCTATCCAAAAAATGTCGCCCCCGTGTAGACAATCTTCTATACTTAGGACGTACTTTGTCCTAAGTATATAGGGGTGTGCACCCTAAGTTTCTTCTATTCTTTTCGATCCTCTCCATTGTCTCCTCTTCTTGTCTATACTTAGGGATATATTACCCTAAGTATAGGGGGAGACAATCTGAGCATGATCTGTTCATTCCCACCCTTGACCCTCCCAGCTTTGTGTACAGTCTGCTATACTTAGGATTATTCGATCCTAAGTATAGGGGAGACGGTCAACTTCTCATTCGTTCATCCATCTCTGTATTCCTTTATTCTTTAGATTTTCCTATACTCAGTACGAGTTATGTCTTCTCTTTTCTCCCTGATCTATGAGGACATAGCTCAAGCTAAGTATAGGGGGGTCGTATATACTACGTATATACTTTAGCCATAACTCGTACTTTCGTATTTTCTTAATAATATGGCTAATAATTCTTTAAAACTCATGAGAAACCCTTAATAAAAAGATGTTACCATTTCTCAATTTCTTTTTGTATATACTGATTAATAAGTCAGGTGAAAATGTTTTTTGTAAAATGTTTGAAAAATAGTTTGAAAATCTTTGTGAATATCTATTGAAAACTATTTTGAAAATATTTTGTTACATGTTTTCAACATGTGTAAAAATGTGTGATTTGAAAATTTCTTTTCTTTGTGTGAAATAAAATGTTTGAAAAATGATTTGCAAATGGTTTGAAAAAAATAGTTGCAAAAATCTTTGAAAAATCTATCTATACTGTTTGATTAACCTTTGCAAAATGATTTTCAAATGTGTGTACATGTTTGTAAAATGTTTGTAAAAATTATTTTGGACTATAGTTTTCAAAGATTGTTTGAAAAGCTTGTGTCAAATAAGTTTGAGGAGTACATACATCACACCAAAAATCCACTATATATCTGTATAAAATTGACCACTTACCCTGTAAAATTCTTAAAATCCACTTCTTGTATATATCAGAAGCACTCCCGTGTACATATTTTTTAACCTAGCTTTTAGCCAAAACTTTTTGTTTTCGAAAAATCCCAAAAACGTTTGCAAAAATTAAAATTCAAAAACAGCTGAAAAATCTTTTGAAAAAATACAAAAAATGCATATGCATCATCGTCATCTTTTCAAAAATCCATAGAAAGTTCAAAATCATTGAAAACTGCATCACAAAAATATTTTTTGCATAGCATTGAATGGCATTCGCATTTTTCGGATTGATTTTTATAGTTGAACAAGTACGAATAAAAAAAGGAGATTGGAGCTAGATTGGACCTTAAAATCTACCTAATAACAGGAACCTTATAGGAACTGGATTTGAGGTACTTCAGGTCTAGTTGACTTAATTCTTTGAGGATTACGGGACTTGGTTCAATGGATTCTTGACTGCCTAACTAGAGTATTTCGGAGCACATGCATGACTCTTGTTGATAATGACCTCACTTGGACACCTGCACCTTTCACATGGCTCAACTCAGTTGGAGTGGTGAGGGGATTGGATTTGCCGGTATGAGACGCACACAAGTGGAAACATTTGTCCTCCTCTATGGAGGGAAGTGCACCCCAACCCGTCCAGTGATGAGGAAGTCTAAAGACTGGACGCTGTGGGTTGCGATAAAGCTTCAAAAGAGGGATAGTCTATTGGCTCAAGAGGAAAAACTCCTTATGTAAATGCTGCTGTGAATAGTATGTCGAAAAAAAAAGAAAAAAAATGTGTGTGTTCAGACATGTACAAAAATAAAGAGCCTGCAAAGTATGTACAAATGTTGTAAAGTCAATAAGCAAGCTTGAGTTCCAAAGTCAAATATGTGAGCCTACAGCTGGATGACTTGACTACACTAGTCTTGCATCCCAGGATAGGTAGCTACACTGGCTACCGTCCATTCTTTTCTTCACCCCCTCCTCTTGAGCTGGTTGCCACATGAACTTAGAAGGGAATACCCCACTCCTCGAGGATGTAGTTATTGGATTGGGGAATCATTGGATTATCGTACTGGAGAAGCCAGTTTCTTTGCCATTCTAGTTGGGGAGAGCCACCATCACTTACACTGTACGAGTCAGATTCATAGTCATAAGAGATTACGTATGAGTTGAAATAGTACTGACCTGGCTATTGAGGAGACTTGGACAAAGTTTTGGGATTCTCAAGGACTGTTGGATTTCAAATTCGGTTCTCATTAAGGTTTCGCCCGCACTAAAATTCCAAAGATCTGACTTAAGCTCCAAACTTTGATTTTGTGAAGGCAAGTTTGATAATAAAACTAAATCCAAGTTCTTCTTTTTCTTTTCTTTCTTTTTCTTTTTGCACTTATTGCATAAGTGTTTGCTAGGGACTAGCAAAGGTAAAGTATAGGGGGATGATGAATCCACATTTCATCATCTTTATTCTATCATTTTGGCCTAAAAACCCTAGCAAATGCTTGTAAATAGTATTAATTCATGCATTTTAGCATTCATGCATATGTGTGTAAATATTGTATAAAATGTGGTTTTTAAAGCCAAAATTATAGAATAAAGAAAAGAAAATAAAAAGAATAAAATATTGTAAATATTTTATGACCCGAAACCCCGAAACCTAGGCATCTTGATGAATAGGTCGACCAGGAATAAAGTAGGGGGATATAAGGGTCTAAATACAATAAGCTTTCCTTCATTATTTAGTCATTTTGGGGCCTATTTTTGGTTCCACTTTTTATACCTCAAATAAAGAAACTTTTTAAATGAAAGTTTTAGATAATTAAATAAAGAAAAATACAAAATTGATTTCATTCAAAAATAATGTACACATAAAAAGTTATGGTCTGAGTAAAAATCCAGGATCCCAACTTCCCAGACCCGTATCTAACAAATGAAAATTCCAAATGCAGGAAACTCACCTTTAATTGTATATAGAATAAAAGAAGCTATTTAATGGCGGTTGTTTCGCATTTGGTGGAGCTACGGTCTGAAAGTTGAGTTTTGGACCCTCATTGTATACTTGTACATATTAAAATATTCATTTTATTATTTATTCATTATTTTACTTATAATACATTTGTATATTAAAATCAGAATAAAACACAAATGAAAGTTAAAATAAAAATACTTGTAAATAGAATTCATAGGAATAACACCTGTATCTATACCTATAGTTTTAACACTTTTATTTTATTAATTGTATAAAATACCTCAGAAAAATCAAATAAAAATATATTTAAGTGCATAAAAGTATTTTATAATTTTATAAAATAATTAACATTATTAAAGAAATTAAAATATACAAAATAAAAATCAATTAATAAAATATATAGGTATTGTACCTATAAGGGGTATAAAGGTAACTTATAATAATACACATCATAAAAATAATTAAAAATCATAATAAGATAATTCATAAAATAATAAATATTTTTTATTTTATAACCACAATTTATTTAATCCATTTTCTATTTTTAAACAATTTTTGAAATAATTTTAGGGGATTTTTCCTGGTTGGTCCACATGGACCAACCAGGTTGGTCTGACAGTTGACCTCGGTCAACTATCTGACCTCCTCCCTTAGACCTGTCAGAGAGTTATTTTGTCTCTTCTTCATGGATTTTTTGAGGTCTTATCTTTCACTAATTGAGGTTGAGACCTTCTGCAAACTTCTTGCTCGAAGACCCATGAATCGCGCCCCTATCTTACATCTGGGATTGGACCCACGATTCGGTCCATCTTCATCGATTTTTGACGCCACTTCGTCAACTCTTCAAAAGCCACCCCTGACTTCCCTTCGAAGTTTGATCCTTCTTCTGCCAATTTCGCCCGCAAACCCCTAGCCCATTGCATTCCTGGTGACAGCAGGAGGCGATTCGAGCTTGGATTTCGCCATTTGGTGTCGAATCGAAGTAGATCCAGTCCCTCGCCGGAGCTCCGCCGCGAGTTCACTCCGTCGTCTCTGATGAGCCTTTCTCTCTTCTTCTTCCATTTTCTTGTAGCTTAGGATTAGCTTAGATTAGGATCATAGCAGTTTCTCTTTTCATTCATCCCTTCGTCGTGATTTCGTGAATCATTCCACGGCGGAGCTTAGCTCCGCCTCCACTTTCCGGCCACCTCCATCATCGACAGCCTCCAAGATCACCTCCATCTTCTTCCTTGTCACTCCGCCATAACGGACCACCCTTCCATCCCCCTCGATCTCGCCCAGATCGAGCGATCAGAGCTCCCATCTCCGCCCGTCACCGGAGCTCCACGCCCGAGCCGCGCACCACCTCCATTTAGCCCGAAAATGCCTCCAGTCGCCTCGCCTGGTTTTTGCACTTCTAATCCTGCAGGTCAGAGCCCAAGAGGAGGCTCTATTGAGCCTCGACAACTCGGGGAAGCACCTCCCAGGTCGCCGCCGCCGTCTGTCTTCATCTCACCTTATTTGACGCGAAGGAGCCCCAGGATCGTTTTGCCCTTGATCCTAGGGCCGGAGAGGTCGTGTGTCGGCCAAATCCACTCGCTAAAGCTCACCGGGGAGAGTGTTCTTCGTGAACCTCTCTCCACCGTTGGATTAGGAGCAACCTCCAGTACGCACAGGAGCCGTCAGATCTTCAGCACCCTCCATCGTCGGATCTCGATGCGAGATCCAATCTTGGACGTCTGTACGAAGCGCCATCGGGCCACCTGATTAGGCCACGTGGATAAGTGGATCATCCTCGGCCGCACGATCTTCATCTTGGGTATTTTGCACTTTCAACCCAAGAGTTTTTGTATTTACGTTTTAACCCTAAAACTTTCATTTGTATTTTAAAAATATTTGTAATAATTGCAATTAGGTCCCTGAACTTCTTTTATTTGCACTTCAGTCCTCAGCCACGTCACCTCACATGACTGGGCCGCGTGACTTTGGGTATTTTGCAGTTTTGATCCCAAACTTTCATGTATTTGCAGTTATACCCCTGTGCATAGCGATTTAAATATATTTCTGGAATAATTGTCTGTTTGTCCTGCCGGTTTTTAGTGTTTGCAAATATGCCCCTGTGAACGACAGATCACGTGCTTCGCGCATGTATTTTTGGTGAAATCTGCACCCAAGACCCTGGATGTTTTTATAATTGCAAATATACCCCTGCTAGGCTTATGATTTTTGTTTGTTTGCTTTATTTATTTCCCGCATCATATTAACTTCAAAAATTACCAAAAAAATTGCATAAGCTCATGTTCACTTACTGATCCACGCCATATTCTTGCATTACATTTTTGTTGCATTTTTAAAATTATTAAAAATCAAAAACATGCATTTTTCTTACTGTTGGCATTAGAAAATCCATAAAAATTATAAAAACGTTTTGAAAAATTCCAAAAAAATTGTATTTTGTGTGTTTTATCATCTATTATTGTCAGCCCAAAAACAACTAAAAAATTCAAAGTAAAACCTTAAGAATTAGAAAACCCTAAAAATCTTCATAAAAATCTAAAAAATCAAAGAAAAATCCTAAAAATATAAACTCTGATCCTTGTCATCCTTAAGTTATTCCCTTTATTTTAAAATTAATTTGGGAAATTTTTGATACTGTTTGTCATTTTTTTCTTCCCATTTTGATCTCGGCCAGAATATTTATTCACTATTTTCTCTTGTTTTGACAATTAAAATTTCCAAAAATATTTTTAAAAACTCCCAAAAATCACAAAAATAGTAGAAAAATATAAAAAGACCAAAAATATTTTATTTATGAATTTTTAAGAATTTTTGCATATTTTTATAAATAGTATATCACCCCTTTTCTTACATAGTTTATATATTCCAATATTGAAAAAATACAAAATATAAAAATTAAAAAAAATCAAAAAATTAAAAATCAAAATACAAAAATATAAAATTAAAAATTAAATAAAAAAATTAAAAATTCAAAACCCACAAAAAAATCCAGATTGGCTAAGTAGTCCACTAGACCTAGGAGTTGACTTTTTGTCTACACTCTACACCTTTGTTTCTTGTGTTCGACCCCTACTTGATTGCCATTGTACATTTTCAGTAGGGAATAATAAATTTTAATCCTTGCTCTTGATTGATTGATTGATTGTGTGGGTTAATTGTTGGCAAACGAGAAGGCTTGAGTAGTCGCATCAGCGACAGTGAGTCTGATTTGTCAGACCACTATTTAGCGGCTCTCGCAATCTCATTTTTCACTGGCCCTCTCTTATTCCTTGATTTTCCCCATTTCTGGGATGATTCTTTCAGAAAAAATGTTCCTCAATCCATGCTCTTTCATGACTTAGTCATGCCTCAATCGATGGATCATTGGTCCTCAAGTAAACCCTAGTCGAAGACTCGCATCTACAAATACCACTTGTCAACCTCCATTTGAATCTTGATCCCTCTTTGCCATTCAAAACCCTAGATCTAATTGTGCTTGGGACTCCTAGTGACAGTAGAAATTTCGTAGAAGTCTCAGTGAGAAGGAGTAGTGAATCGAGTCGATCCAAGCCCTTGCTAGAGACGTCCTGGCAGAGCTTCTGTACTCCTTGTCCTCACTCAGGTTAGCTCTATTTTACTTATTTTTTCATTTTTAGCATTATAAGTATATTGGTTTAGATTTTAGTTTCGATTCATTCTGTCTTGTATTTTGTGACATCCAAATAACATAGTTCGTTGGAGCTCAAGCTCCAACCATTGTTTCTATTGTATATGTTGTATCCTCCTCGGTTCAAACCCTCCAACACCTTATCATCTTATCCTTCGCATTTTCTACATTCCCCGCACCTCCATTCACCCCGATCAAGCCCTGATCAGGAGATCGGGGCTCCCTCTTCCGTTGCTCACCGGGGCTCTCTGCCACACCTCATTTTGTATCATCTTTACACCAAATCAAGATTAGATCCCCCCCCATTTCTTATGATACACTAATCATGTAGGGTCTGTTGCCTAAGGACATGATCTTGGTCGATTTTTGCTGAGTCAAAGGCACATTTGGAGCTCTAATATCCTAGGCTTTCCAGGACCCTAGTGATGAATCCCCATTCATCAGTCTTTATTCTTTTATTTTAGCTAAATATCTTGGCAAAACATCATGTATATAGTTGTAAATACAATAAATTACCAATAAGCATGCATTTGTTAATATCTAATAATTAGCATGTATTTGTGCAAAAATAAAAGAATAAAGAATAAAAGAAAAGAAGGAAATATTTAGAATAAATATTGAGTGACTTGAACCCAAGAGAGGGTCCAGCATGGGCCTGATCGCCAAATAAAATAAGTAGAGAGAGATAGGGCCACTCTACCTTGTATATATTTCTCAATTATGTATATAATTTATTTTTTACAAAAATAAAAATAAAAAAGGTGTTTTTATCCTCATGTAAATACTTCTAAAAATAAAATAAACATTGAAAAAAATAAAACAAAAACAAAATAAAATTCTCTCTCACCTTGTATGTGATACACGTATATAAGTATTATTACCTTTTTATTTTATACTTGTAAATAACTAATAAAAATAAAAACAAAAATTATTTTATACTCTCAATATTATGTTGTAAATAAATAAAATATAAATTTGGGGTAACTGTGCAAAAATAAGAAAACAAAAATAAATATACAAAATACATATGTATTTTATACATGTATATAATATAATATATTGTATATACCATAATTTGTTTTTTCATAAAAATAACTAAAAATCACAAAAAACTAGTTTGAAAAATAATAAATGTTTTTCATTTTGAACATTTGTAATTTAAAATCATTTTCTATTTTTAATTTATTTTACAAATCTTTTTGACCAGGCTATTTTCTGATTGGTCCAAGAGGGATGTTGACCCCGGTCAACTGCCCCTCCCGAACCCTCTTGCACGTGGATCCGATTCTCGCTCTGTCTTCTCCCATTTTTCTTCATTGGATCCTGCCCACTCATGCCTCGATTTTTCCGCCCGCTTCTCCCTAGTGGATCGGTGATCCTCGCGGATCCCTAGGGAGGTGCGGATCATTCTTGGTTCACGCGCATGCCCCGATTCTTCCATGCTGCATGGGAAGGGATATATATTCTTCATTCGACTTCCCAGAAGCTTAGCTCGTGCCGCACCCCTATCTGCTACCCTATAATCCTTTGCCTTGGTGACAACAATCGTAGGACACCCTTGGTTATCGGAAAGGAGAGCTGTAGGGGATGCTCAAGACTCGTGGCTGGAGCACCGTCGCGACGAGCCTCCTCCACCTTTCGCAGCGAGATTGAGGCAACAACCACCACCGATAGCACCCTCTGGAGCTCAAGATCACTTTAGGACCCTCAGGTATCTACTTCACCGTTCCTATATCCTTTTTCTGATTTAATCCCTCATTTGTTGCCCACCTCTCCTCTGCCAGCTCCGACCCACTAGTTGGAGCCTCGCCGTCATTCTCCATCCGTTCTGATCGACCACCCAGCTCATCGTCCACCTTCTTACGCAATCTAATCATCCGAATATTGTCTTGGGTAGACACGACTAGGCCCTAGGTCTCGATCCTCACATACGTCGGAGACCTCCTTCTCATTCACCACCGCTTCCCTTTGCTTTTGGTTCAATAACCTCGACCGGAGCACTCCTCCGAGTCTGAGCTTTATCCTGCAGGTTGTAGCACGCGTGGAGACCGCCCAAATCACCTTTGACCCGCTTCGCTGGAGCTCGCCCAGGTCCCAACCACCGATCAGGAGATCCGACCATCAGCGAGCCCATCTGATCCGTCCAATTGACGTGGAGTGACCGCACGAGCCAGTTGCCACCGTCCAATCGTTCATCGGAGCGTCGGATCATCGCTAGTGCTCTGGTGAACCTCGCCCAGGCAGAGTTCTTCCTAAGCCCCTCGTCGCCGTTGGATTACACCCCTCTGCCAGATGCCATCATAGCCGTTCAGATCCTGCTGCTGTCAGGCCGTTAGATCTGACATATAACGGCCCCCGTACCGCCCACGCTCGCACCTTCTTCAGACCGTTGGATCTGACAGCTGCCAGCGCTAGAGTCGTCCGCCTTCATCCACTCAGTGCCAGCCACCTGTCCACTTCGCACGCCTCTCACATGCTACATGGGTAATTTTCTCATCTACCCATGCATTTATTTCATCTTGTCTTTTAGTCTGTAAAATAAAAAGTATATAGTAGGACTTTTTGCACTTTGGCACCTGCAGTTTTCTATATTTGCATTTCAGTCTTGTCTGCGCGGACCCACGTGCTTCATCACGTGTTGTTTGAGTTATTTGCATTTATTGTCTTGGACTTATTCTCTGTTACGAAATGAATGTTAAGTTTTAGTACTTGCAAATATACCCCTATGTGTCTTGAATTATGACATGTACTGGAATTGTGGAGAAATTGCAATCTGGGCCCTATAGTTTTTCCATGTGTTATTATTTCGCTCCTGAAACATATTTTCCTTGCAGATTAGTCATTGTATGTTGTGTGTTTAGTTTTCTAATCAATAAGTAGCAAACATTGTCAAAAAAATCATGAGATTTTGAAAAATGGCTCCCGCCATGGTGTAGGAATTTCTTTGAATTTTTGGTTTTGTTTTGTTTTCGTTTATTATTTTTAAAATTTAAAAACATAAAAATAGCTCCTGTTTGTTTTGAAAAATCAATTAAAAATATTAAAAACCCTTAAAAAATTCTGAAAAATCCTTATGTGTTTGTTTTGTTGTGTTTTCATTTCAATCTAAGTTTCATCCTATTCCCATTTATAAAACCCAAAATCGAAAAGACTAAAAATTTTAGAAAAATCATTAAAAATTCATAAAAATTCAAAAAAATGTGTTTTTTCTTATGTAGTTAGATCTTTGCTTGTAGCTTATCATAAAATTGTTGTTGGGATTTTACAGGCACTTTAAGTAATTTTAACTTGCCTTTAGATCTCAGTTGTACACTGTTTGTTGCTTTCGCTTTTATTTAATTTTTAGAAAATTAATTAAAAATAAGAAAATTTCCCTAAATTCCAGAAAAACATTTGAACATTTTAAAAACCCAAAAATATTTTTTAGTTTGAATTTTTGAGTATTTTTGAGTCTTCAAATAGTTGGTTAAGTGTTGATTTTTGGTTCCTTCTAGCCTTTTTCTTAATATTAAAAATTACAAAAAAATTGAAAAATTAAAAACCACCATTTTTGATATTTTTGGGATTCTTGACTACTTCGTAGCGTTAGCATCACGTGCTCCTTGTTTTTGGCCCCGGTAACTTTACCATGTAAAAATAAATAGCAAGACCTCTTGCCACATTGATTGTTTGATTTTTAGTTTTGTGGTCTCTGATTTTTCTTGTTGAGTCTGATCTGAGTAGTTGAGGTCGCAACGACCATTGATACCGTTTTTACCTTAGTCGCTCTGGTCGCTCATCAGAATGGCCGTTGCCGGGGAGCACGGCTTAGAAGTCAGTTTCCTTGTGTGATTTCTTGCTATATCTGATACATTTTTAAATAACTATGGACTGATACAATTTCTGTTATGTCTTTCTTACGAGGGCCCGACGAGCGAGGGCAGCGATCTTCGGAGAGCCGAGGCACCTGCGTAACTTGGAGGTGGCTCGTTAATGCATTGAGCCGCAGGTGAGTGTAGGAGAGGAGGAGCAGAAGTTTGGGAGTTGTAGTTTTGTTAGACTAGATTTATTTATGCATATTATTGTAATAATACATGACAAACTCTCTGGACTCAGACTTGGTGATTGTTTCAGGGTCTGTTTCGCTGGGCACTGGTGTGCTCGGGGGACCTCCCTGCGGATTTTCTCCAGATTTGTTTTCTACCATTTTCTTTACTATCTATCTGATTTTCAAAGGCTTTGGCCCTTAGACTTAGGATTTTCTTTGATTGTGACGTAATTAAGGACCAACGCTAATTATCTGCCTGGTCCTATAGATCCATAATTGGACCTTATTAATTAAGTCACAAGAAAAAGTTAGTTTAATTAGGCTTGAGTCCACGTGTCGTGAGGAACCACATACAATGCTGGCAGGACCCGTTGTGACAGGCACCGAGTGGCTCCCAAGATCGGACTCCGGACTTAGTCTGATTAGCTAGCTATCGTTCTTCACGTGTAGAAAGTGCTTCGTCTAGGGTCGATTTCTTCTTGCATCATATAGGTAGTTTTAATTCTGTCTTTAATTTATGTGCGGATCGACCTGTATGTAGAGAGCTGGAGTCAGGTACGCATTTCTTACTCTGCATGCATCATCGTGTTTGATCGCGCATCGGCTTTTTCGACTTCTCCCTCTATTTTGGACTTAAAATAATCAGGAGAACCAAAAAATTCGTTAGGCATTGTTTGCTTGAATAATACCTAAAAAGAAAAACTATAAAATTAGGACTGCTAAACTCACTTGATCCTAAAAGACACCTCACTTAAAAATTTGTCTTGGGAGAGTAATACCCTCATTGTATGGTTTGGATGAGCGAGAGAGTAACCCGCACACTAGGATAGAGCCATACCCGAACTCTTGGCAGACTATCGGCCTTTTATACGGGATAGTCTGTTATGAGCATTGGATTCCTACCAGCTCCCTTAATTACTCTGAAAGACTATTTTATCACCTAATAAAATTGACAATATAAAAGACCGAAACTTTACGGTCATCAGCTCTGTGTGAGCAGGTGAATTGGGGGTTTGCATTCTGATCTTGTGTGTTTTCCAGATCTCATCCACCTTCACTCGCTACATCAAGATGATGGGCAGGAGATCCCTTAGGCAGCCTCTGGCTGCACCGCTTTCGAGCACTCCAGCCCACTCATCTAGGTTGGTTCGTAAGAGACGAGATACGCTCTCCGAACCCAAGTTTGACTATACCCTGTTCCCCCTCGACCACCCTTCTACCAGTCCTGAGGTGCCCTAGCAGAGACCGCAGTAGACAGTTGATGATTTATTGGCACTTGAGTTTGGATCTTTTACCTTTGCAGAGACCATGTCCAACAGTGAGGAGTGCACCGATGGACCCAGTGGGACACAGACTTACGTACTTGATCAGGGTGCCATCAAAAACACCTTGTTAGCCTCTCTGGAGACCATGCAATGTCAGATCAGAGACCAGGGGGATTTCATGGTTGACATGTGTTGAGAGATGGACCAGCTGAGAGCAGATAGAGAGCAGCGCAGAGCTGGTGGAGGCAGAGGACTAGAGATTCCTGAGAGTGGAGACCCTAAGGAGCCCGCATAGCCAGAAACACATGCACGACCGATAAGAGAGTTGCACAACCTTGGTGCAACTCTGACCCATAGATGGATAGTGCTGCCAGCCATTTTGGGAGATTTCCAGCTCCCACCTCAGACGATCCAGCTTCTACCCCGATTCCACAGACTCCCCACAGAGGAGATACACCACCATCTCCAGGAGTTTGAGATGATCTACAGCACTGTCCATGATCGCCTTGTGGATGAGAACACCATCAGGATGATGGCCTTTCCATTCTGCCTCGTAGACAGAGGTGAAGTACATAGGGAGATTCATCACCTCTTGGGAAGAGCTCCGAAACGAGTACTTGAACAAGTACTACCCACTCGGTCGGACGAATGTAGCCAGAGCCCTGATCAACAACTTCTCTATGCTCCCCAATGAGCAATTTCACGAGGAATGGGACAGATTCAGGGAGCTCACAGATCGGTGCCCTTACCATGATATATCCAAGCCCAACCTTGTCCAGAGTTTCTTCTGCGGGCCTACACCAGAGCTGCAGGGGCTAGTGAATGCATCTTGTGGAGGCTCATATTTTGCCAAGGATGAGAATCAGTCTGGGCCATCTATGAGGAGATGGCAAAGAACTACACAGTGATGTCCCAGACCCAATTATATGCACAGGAAAATCCCCAACCACAGGTTGTGTCTTATCAGAGGATAGCTTGGGTCGATAGCGGTCCTTCTACATCATTAGCAGCCGCAGCACAGGCAGAGTCGGCGGTCGCTGATATGGAAATTATCATTGAGAAGTTGGACCGCATTGAGTTAAAAGAGAAGAAGCAGTGCTAGGGCATGTCTCAGATAGATCAGATGGCACAGATGCTGAGTGACCATAAGACCTAGATCGTGTGTCTCCAGGAGGCACAGACGGATTCTCAGCCCCGTCTTAGGTCACGGGCAGATCCAGGAAACAACAGGTCAACCCAGCACTCCAGCCAGCCTAGACAGATTCACCATGTTCAGGTGGAGTCGTTCCAGCAGCCGCAGCTGTACTACCAGCCACCACCGTCTCAAGACACTCAGATGGTGGTGTGCCAGCCGAATCAGCCCCTGACAGTTTCTCCCCCCACCCACTTACAAGCAGGAGCCATTGATGGACGTCAACGGGGTTTGGTGTGACCGACCTCATCCTAGGATTCGACGAGACTATCCCGGATTCCATTGGTCGACCGGAGGTACTTCTTCCCAGCAGCAACCTCCAGTTTAGGATGTCCAGTTCCGCCAGCACCAGCAGCCCCAGTTCCCATTGCCATGGCCACAACCACAGTCTTGCCAGCAGCATGGTCCTCATCCCTATCAGTAGGGACAGTCTTGGAGGCAGCACCAGTAGCCTTAGCAGTTTCACCCACAATATCCCTCTCATCCTACCAAGCAGCAGCATCCTCACTTCTAGAGAGGCCACCCGTCCGATGCTCATAGGCCAGCCTATGAGAACCCAGCTCTTGAGGATCTAGCCCGCCTTGTTTCCGAGCAGCAGTCTACTTTCAGACGGAAAATGGATGGGTCCAGATAGGAGATAAGGGATATAGTGAGAGGCAAGGCTGCCATAACAGCATAGATCGAGTTGAATCCGAATAATCTAAAGAGGAAATCTGAGCAGGTAGAGTTTATGGAGGTTACCACTCCTAGTAATTCACTTGGTGGTATTTCTGCATACCAGTTTGATGCTGACTTTATTACACTTAGGATCAGTAGGATGCTAGCCGGCGGTGCCTCATCTGAGAGACGACCACGTAAGTATTCAGGAGCGCCAGATGAGGAGGATAGCGGTGTTGATGCCACTCGTGATGATGATGATGATGACGATGGTACTGATGCCACTAGGGGAGTAGACCTAGATGACGGTACTGAGGCTGTCACTTCACCAGATGCAGGAGGTGGTGCTCATGCCACCAGATTTGATGTTGAGCCAGAGTGCGGTACTGATGTTGCAAGTCCATATATCGAGGGTGGTACTGCGGCCACCATTTCTATTCATGTTGCATTTCCTTCTGTTTATGTATCTCAAGACTATTCTGACAATAAAGGAAAGGGTTCTTCATTTGTGAGTCCATCTGTAATGCGTGGAGATGTTTGTATGGATTCTACTTTGCCACAGCAGCAGCGACCCGATCCTAGCCCTCCATCTGAGGAGGGACCTGCCATCCCCTTTCTCCAAGCACTCCGCTTGGCTAAGGGGACTGATGAATCTGCGATTCATCACTCTAAAAGTTGAAAATAGAGCTGTGTTCCCTAGTAATTAGAGGCGTATTTCTACTTATATCGCATAATTAGCATTCATGCATGCATTGATAACATATGTATTTTAGCATTCATATTTGCATTAAATAAGAATCCAATTTCACTTATAAATATTCACCTGTATATTAGATAAAATACCCTATTTGTATATATTTTATACTAACTCCAAATGCAACAAAACCAACTCTATTGTGTATATATTACTAACACTAATTAAAGAAAAATATCTAAAAAATACTAATTTGTAAAATCAACCAATAAAACTCCAATCCAAGTTTGAAATCATAAACCTTAAAATGCACATATCTCTCTCATACAGTGTCCGATTGAGGTCTACTCACTTTTAAAGTAATATACATTCAAAGACCTTCGAAACAAGACTAATTTCATTAAAATCGGAGCTCGTATGCAAAACTTGGGTTTTGGGCCCCTGTTGTACATTGTACATATTGACCATTTTGCCCTTCCATTTTATCTTTTTATTTTCTTAATTACTAAAAATATAAAAAAATTAGATTAAGTTGTAAATATTTTTTTCATATTTTATCTAACCTTATTTTAATTTTTTCTCAGTTAAAAATGACAAAAAATGCAAAAGATAAAATGCGGTATTTTATATCTATAAGGTACCCTCCAAAAATACATTTTGTACAGATGATCTCGTTTGATTTTCGGCCCTTCATGAAAGTTGTAGATCTCGTCGAGTCGAGCAACTTTGGTGTTGACCACTTTTTGATTTAATCCCTTTTGTTATTTCTTTTTGATTTTCTTTACATTTAATCTTTGAATTTTCTGGGAGCAACATGTGGCCGCTCCTGGAGCCGCCACATGTCACCCCAATTTTTTATTTTCGGATTTATTTTTTACTATTTTCGGATTTATTATTATTACTATTTTACTATCATTATTTTAATCATTTTTAGTAGCCTACTATATTATATTATTAAATAAATTACTTTAACCCTCTTTTACCTCTTCCCTTACTTGCCTTCTACTCCAAGCCTCCATTTTCTCCACTCTCTCCACCACTCCATTCTCTCCAACTTCCCTCTACTCTTCCTTTATAATCTCATCCCCTCCTCCATTGTTCTTCATCCACCGTTCTTGAGAGAAAGAGAGCCCCGAGCCCCCTTTGATGTGTCATTGGTGACAGCTTTGGCGCAGGAGGTCGAGCGACGACAAGGCTTAGGTGAGATCCGTGGAGCACCGCCCACGTAGCAGCAGCTTCTCCAAATCCGTTGCCAAGCTTCGGAGACCGCCATCTCCTCGAGGCCACGACGGAAGCCGCACAACGCAGCTCCACTTTCGGCGAACCAAAGGTAAGTATCTTCTATCTTAACTTTTCATTTTTTTATCTCACAATTTTCTTCCTTGTTGCTTCATCCACAAATCATCAAACAAAAATCACATTCCTCAACCACTACCATCATTCAACATCCTCATTTTATTTTATCATCACAAATCCATCACATCACCACTCATTCATTCCTCAATTTTATTACAAAAAAATCACATTCACCATTATTTTCTTCCTTTTATTCCTGTTTACCAAAACAAAATTACAACAAAAAAATAAAAAAATAAAAAAGCACAGGGAGGAAGCATCAGCCGTAGCCGCCCCCTCCCTGGCTCTCCACCGTCGTCGCAGCAACAGCCAGCAGCGGCTGCCGCCTCCTCCGACGTCAGCCTGTAGGGGTCGCGCCTCCCGCCCACGCAGCGGCACCAGGACGTGCGTGGCCGCCGTCTCCTCCAGCCCGACAGCCCGCACACACGGCTGGGCACCGATCCACGGCCGGCAACCGACTTCGCCGGTCCCGCTCCGTCTTCCCCGACGCATTGGCCGCCACTCGACGCCACCCAGGAGCGTGGCCCCTCCACGCGTGCCCCCTCCTGATCGACAGCCGCCCAGCGCGGCGGATCGCCGTGCGCCCGGCCGCCCACAGCCGTCCGCCCCATCGCCCAGCTCCCAGCGCAGCGCCGTGCTTCGTCCTCGCCGAACCCCCCTCTCCGCCCAGCAGCCGTGCCCCGGTGACGGCCCCGACCGCGCACTCCTCCGCGCTCCAGATCTGCTCCAGCCCTCCGCACGTCGCTGTTGGCGCGCGGTCATCGTCGCCCGCGAGATCCCCACCGCCTCCTCCGCCCTGTCAGCGCAGCAGCCCCGCCGCGCGCCCCCGTGTGCCGCCCTTCAAGGCCGCCGACCTCCGCCCGCGCTTCCCGCCGTCCTCGATCCAGTGCTCCGCGCGCGACACGTATTCGCCTCCTTACCCTTGCGCCGGCCTCTGCCTCCGTGCTCCACGGACGAGCTCGCGCAGCCGTCCACTCGATCTCGACGCCCAAGCCCTAGCCGCTACCCACGTTCCCTTCTGCGTGATGTGCCCTATCTTGGAAAAGAGGTTCAATTATCTTTATTTTAATATTTGTGAAAATTGCATATTTTACCCTTTAAGTATTTAAAATTTCAGAAGTGCCCCTGTGCACAGAAGTTTGTTTATTATTTCATTTCTGTAATTGCATTGATACCCCTGAGTTTGCATGGTAATTTGGACAGTAAAATAGCATCATTTTATTCAATGAAAAATATCAAGTTGTAGAGCGTTCAATTCTTTATCTTTGGGATATTTATTTACATTTTTGTGAGCAACAGAGTGTTTATTAAAAATCAAAGATTGAAAATCAAGGATATTTTGCCCATTTAAGCTCTGAAATTCGCACAAGTCTATTTCTTTATCCAAAAATTACGAAAAAGTTGTAGATGATGCTTCTAAGTGTGCTTTAATTACTGTCCAAGTTTCGTCCAATTAGGAGTTGTCTTGTGCCTAAAATAAATTCTAGAGCGATTTCTATAGTTGATTTTTAATTAATACCACGAATCATATTTTTGAAAAATTTCAACTCTCTTAGGTTCCATATTGAAATATCTATTTGAGATAAATCAATCTATGGATAATTTAACTTCGTGGATTTATTAGGAATTAAATACCCGTAGTCGCTCTATTTTCAGAAAACTATTCATAAAAAAATCATTTCTAAAAAAATTAGTTTAGCTTCATTTCATAATATTTAACTTCCAGTGAATTTTTCATAAGTTTTGCATATCATTTGCATGAAGAATTGCTTAAAAACTCCAAAATAGTTTGCATTTTTCATTTGTGCATTTTAAATCCAAAAATCCAAAAAAAAATACATTTGCATTCATCATTGGATTAGGTTTATAGGAAAAATATCATTTAGCCAATTTGGACTAATTTTACATCAAAGATTAATTTGGCTAAGTGATCGTTTTCTTAATAACCTAATTATTGCATTTGGTATTTGTATCGCATAAAAAAATTAAAAAAAAAAGTCCCACTTGGAAAACCGCAATCTAATTCATCTAACTTGATCTCGAGTTGTTCCTTTGCCTCCTTGAGTCGACCCTGGGGCTTGCCCAGGCTAAATAAACATAAAACCGCATATTAATTTGATTCGACGATTTATCGATTTGTGTGGTTAATTTTTGATCGACGCGGATCTATTCGACTGCAACACACTAGTCTATCAGACAACATAGAAAGGGTACATCCGCGGTTCATCAGGGACCAAAAAAGAAAACCAAAAAAATCACAGCAGCTAGAGTTCATCCAGCAGATGATGGACAGATTTCAAATAGAGCTGACTCTAGAGGAGGCTTTGGAGCACATCCCCCTCTTCTAGAGGAACCTTAGAGAGAGGACCACAATTCGCAAGAAGAGGAGGAACCACCATCCAGAGATCAATGTATTCACTCGTGCCACCTGCTTCTCCATACATAACTATATGCCATCCAAGAGTCCAGATGTAGGAGCTCCCTATGTCAGATGCCACATACATGAGAAGAGGTTTGATTGGACTCTATTAGACAATGGCTCTTCTATCAACCTACTTCCGGTAGCCTTACTCGACTGTTTTGAGTTTGGCCCTCTCCGACAGAGCAGGACGGACCTTCAGTTTGCTGATTGGTCTGTTAATAGGCCGAAGGGGTTGCTGAAGGACGTGGTCGTCACAATGTAGGGCCTGAAATTCCCCGTGAACTTCGTTGTATTGGACATGGAGATCCCTGAGTTTGTGACCAATACACCCATCATTTTAGGATGCCCGTTCTTGGCCACAGCCAAGGCAGTGTCTGATCATGATAGCAGGAAGGAATACTTTCGCATCGAGGGCTAGAGTATACAAATAGAGACGATCGATGAGATGAGAGTGCGAGATTCATCTTGCTCAGAGTCGCTCACAGATTCAGAGAAGATGACAGAGGCAGAGCGAGATGTCCACTAGGAGTGTGATTTTGTGATCACAGACAATGAAGCAGCTGGGTCAGACCCCGTTGCACGAGCCATCCTCTCACCTTTAGATCCAACTGATGCACAGATTCTAGTAGAGGAGAGCTTGGAGAGAGCATCCTGGCAGAGGACACATTTGAGGTAGCAGATCATGTTCCTGATAGCGAGGCAGATGATTTTTCTTCAGATTTAGATTCAGTTCCCTCGGAGTCAGATATTGATTGGGCAGAGTTTGATGAGTTGATTCGATGTCTGATTCCTATAGAGCTAGCAGCTAGGGTGGAGATTGATCCTATTCAGAGTACAAAGACACCAGCAAAGCAGTCTTCACCAGATTTCCATGTTCAGCAAGAGTTCTCCCATGTCGATTTGGTCGCATTCACTCAGACCTTTCAGAGGCCAAATACGCCAACTCCCAGTTGTCCAGAGCGGAAGCCCTCACCGCAATCACTGAAGTATAGGTTCCTTGCAGGAGAGCATGAAATGCACCCAGTCATTATCTCAACATATCTGACTGGAGAGCAAGAATCTCGGTTGATGGAGGTTCTTTAAAAGAAGCACAAGGCGATAGGATGGAGTGTATCTGATCTCAAAGGGATAAGTCTGGCCCTGTGCTCCCATCATATCCATCTCAAAGAGGACGCTAAGTCGTCACGTGAGTTCTAGCGGCAACTGAACCCGAATCTTCGAGAGGTTGTCATGAAGGAAATCTTGAAATGGTAGAGCACCGATTGTATCTACCCCATCTCCGACTCGAAGTGGGTTAGTCCATTACATGTGGTGCCCAAGAAGGCGGGCATCACTATAATTGTGAGTAAGTCTGGAGAGGAGATCGCTACCCTGGTAACCACTTCTTGGAGGGTCTGTGTGGACTACAGACAACTAAATTAGGCCACCAAGAAGGATCATTTCCCGTTGACTTTTATTGATCAGATTATAGAGAGGCTAGCCGAGAAGAGTCATTACAGTTTTCTTGAATGGTACTCCGGATACAATCAGGTGGCCATTGCGCTAGAAGACCAGGACAAGACCACATTCACCTATCCCTTTGGGACATATGCTTTCAGACGGATGCCCTTTGGTTTATATAATGCCCCGACGATATTCCAATGGTGCATGTTGTCCATCTTTTTGGACATGATGGGTGATTGCTTAAAGGTCTTCATGAATGATTTTTTCGATCTATGGCGATGGGTTTGATGCTTGTCTTGAGTGCCTAGATCGCGTCCTTCAGCGATGCATAGAGGTACATCTTGTGTTATCTTGGGAGAAGAGTCACTTCATGGTGACTCAAGAGACGGTGCTTGGTCATATCATCTCCAACATGGGCATGGAGGTTGATCCGACCAAGGTGGATATCATCAGGAAACTCAATCCACCGTCCAAATTGTGACAGTTACGGTCTTTTCTGGGGCACATCGGTTTCTACCAATGCTTCATCCATGATTTCAGCAGGATCGCTCGACCATTGACTGATTTGCTGACCAAAAACACTAAGTTCATTATAGATGATAAGTGTCTTGCATCATTTGAGACTCTCAAGAGTCTAGTTGTAGAGGCTCATGTCCTCCAGCCGTCTAATTGGTCTCTCCCATTCGAGATCATGACAGATGCCTCCAATTTTGCCGTGGGGGGCCATGCTGGGACAGAGGAGGGATGGAGTGTCATTTTCCATTCACTACGCTAGTCGTACATTGGATGCTGCGCAACGGAACTACACCGTCACTGAGAAGGAGATGCTAGCCATAATCATTGCCCTAGATAAGTTCAGATCATATATCATTGGATCTAGAGTGACTATCTTTACTGATCATACTGTCATCAGGTACCTCATGGCAAAGAAGGATGCCAAAGTGAGACTGACTAGATGGATCCTTCTACTCAAGGAGTTTGATATTGAGATTAAGGATAAGCCTGGAGTCAAGAATGTGGTGGTGGATCATCTCTCCCGATTAGAGCATCTTGAGGATTCTGAGCAGATTGATCCTACTACAGAGACCTTCCCATATGAGGCGATCTTTGCTATCGCCTTGCTCTCATGGTATGCCAACATTGTGAACTATCTTGTTATCAAGAAAGTTCCACAAGGTTGGCCCAGACAGAGACTAGAGACTGGTGGACATGCGAGTCCACGGCGAGCCACTATGTAATAAATGTTATTGCAAATATCATTCCCTGATCTGAAATAAAGAATGAATAATTTGTATAATAGGTCCCTTAGTACAATTAGGGTTATGTAACATGGCCATCTTGATGATCATACAGCTGTTGATTCAATTGTTGAAACATAGAGGCTGGTGCTTGGATGAATATCTAAAGAGTTAGATTGAGGACTCATCAAGCACCGTCAAATGATTGTAAAGAGATGATCTCTAGCCTGAGTTGGAGATGGCAATCCTTATCTCTAAAGGATGATATCTGACCGACCTCTTGATGCAGGTCCTCTGCATAGGAATAGAGATTCGGAGGTGTTAGATTAGTTAGGTCAAGAAGTTGACTTAATGAGATCGAGATAACCAAGGTCCTATATCGTATGATCACGATACAGGCATGCATCCTCTGACCGGAGACATATGTGTTACTATATGTTTGAGTATGTACATTTGGCGGACCAATAGGTTGATGACCTAACCAAGGTCTATACACCGGCGCGCTGGTGTGCATATAAGGGCATATGAGTAATACGATCTCTCAAAGGGATCATACAGGTTCAGTTACTGAACGGGAAGACATGAGCTCACTCATGAGATATTGGGAAGAATCAAATTCCGTGCGCACGGTCGTCTCGCTTTGGAAGCTAGACTGAATTTGTAGGTTTAATATATACTTTTGGAAAGTATATGATCAAGACCTAGGTATTATATATGCTTTTGGAAAGTATATGATCGATACCAACTCCCAATGATCGAATGAGAAACTTACTGATAAAACCATGAAGTAGACAATATAAAATTGATCCAATACTTCAGGTTTAATCTGAGTCTTCCAGTATGCAGGATGTACAGGTATTGGGAATACCTGAGGGTGAAGTGATCATAAAAGATTGTATAACCATGACGCTTCCAATCCTAGGGAGTGATGAAACGGGTCTGGATTTTAGTGACCTCTTAGTAGAGAAGTAATCTAATCTTAGTCCAAATGTTGGACATTGATCTGAATGTGATTTAGATGCAATGAGAAGATTAGATTTGCGGTCTTGATTTAACCAAGCATCTATAGGAGGACCGCGATCTGGATTTGAGATATGTTCTCAATATCCAAGTCACTATACGTGGAACAATATAATCGCCATGTCCTTATCTCCAATTATTCGCGGAGAAAGCGCATTATCCTTGAAAGGGTTCAAGATAATTTCATTGTTGATAATATGTATCCGAGCATTGAGAAAATGGATAATTAAATGTGATTTAATTATCATGATTAATATGAATTTGATTCATATTGTAAAGAGAGTTGTCTTAGATAATTAAATGTGATTTAATTATCAAAGATGTAAATAATGTGAATGTGATTCATATTATTTAGGCACAAGAGAATAGAGATCCAAGATGATTAAATGTGATTTAATTATCATGGATATGAATAATATGGATAGCAATATCCATATTAGTCATATATATTATAAATATGATTTATAATATATAACAGAGAGATGATTGTAATTTACATTTGTTAATTGAATGTTCATGTGAATTGGATTCACATTGAACATAAAATTGAAAATGTAATTTACATTTTATTTTGGGTTGTGAATATGATTCACAAATTTTTCAATTGCAAGATTGCAATATCTACAAAATAATTGTGAATTATTTTTGTAGAATAATTTGCAACAAAAATTGTTGCAAATCATGGAGATTACATAGAAGACAAAATAGCCACCTTCCTAAAGAAGGAGGGTGGACGACCACCACTCCTATTAGGAAAGGGTGGCCATCCCCCATCTCCACATGGAAGGAGGCATTCTCTCTTCCATTGTCTCCATGTATTGATGATTTAATTTTGTGATTAAATTGTGATGATTTATCAACATATATTTAATCTAAATTAAATTAATTATTGTTGGTTTTTTCCAACACGAATCTTGACCATTAAAAGAAACACAATCAATGAGAGCCATTGGATTTGTGTTGTCCCATGGATTGAGATCCATGGATCCCAAAATGTTATAAAACGAGAGGCAACCCATTGCTCTTCTTTACACACAAGAGAACATACGTCTCTCTCTCTCTTTCTCTCTACACACCTACTCTCTCTTCCTCTCTCATGGTCGTCCACCATGGATGTCCTGGAGAGAGTCTCCATCGCCGCAGTGTCGTCGTTATGTTGCCCGATGGTTTGTTCGTGGATCTCCGTTTCCTTCGGTGCACCTCGCTCGTGAAGAAGACGTCGGATCTCGTGTGTTGAGATCAGGAGATCCTACCGCTTGGATCATCAACATGGATTGCGAGAAGCACACGGTTCATCCCCGCGCTCACAAGCGTCTCCTCCGTCGGATCGGACTTGAGATAGGAGGTCTCTTCGTTTAGAGACTCGATCACAACCACGCTTCAAGAGGTAATCCTATTACTTGTTTGTGGTTTAGATGAAATGATCCGAGAAGTGTTCTTGGATCATGTGGTTTCGTCGCATAAAAATTTTAATTTCCGCTGCATAGAACAACTAGTCCGACTAGTCGTTCTTCGTCGTATTCGATACGACGCTCACGCTTTCGTGATGCGCTTGAGGATTTATACCATATCCTTCAGAGACCTTCCTAGCGAAGGCCAAGTCTTACCATTGGGAGGATCCCATCCTTTATTATGAAGGAGGGGATAGTGTCTGGCGATGGTGTATTCCTCTGGAGGAGCACCATAGAGTCCTCACCTACTGCCACAAGATGGAGGCAGGAGGACATCAATCTGGGAGGAGAACGGCACCGAAAGTGCTCCAATCCGGCCTATGATGGCCTAATCTCTTCAAGGATTTCGGTGAATTCGTGAAGAGATGTACTGACTGTCAGAGGATGGGCACTTGTGGACATCGTGACATGATGTCGATGCAGCCCATTCACTTCTGTAAGGTTTTTGATGCATGGGGCATTGATTTCATGGGTCCATTCCCTAAGATCTAGGGATTCGAGTGCATTCTGTTGGTTGTTGATTATGTGAGTCGTTGGGTTGAGGCCATCCCCGCCCGGACTGCAGATGCTAGGACTGTATGAAGATTTTTGAGGAAGAATATCATTTCACGATTCGGGGTATCTCAAGTTTTGATATCTGACGGGGGATCTCTTTTCGTCAACGACAAGGTAAAGGCCCTTGCTAGCGAGTGCAGCGTTGACCATCGAGTAGCCACTCCATATCATCCTCAGACCAATGGTCTTGTTGAAGTGTCGAACAGGGAGATCAATACTATATTGTAGAAGGTCGCCTGCCCTGACCGAAAGGATTGGTCACAGCTTTTGGACTCGGTCTTGTGGGCATACCGGACGTCCTTCAAGACTCTTTTGGGTACATCTCTCGTTCGCCTCGTTTATGGAAAGCCTTGCCATTTACCTGTTGAAATTAGGCACAAGTCACTTTAGGCTATCACAGACATACTTTTGGATCCGGTGAGTATTGGCAGCCCTGGAGGAGCTTAGAGATGAAGCCTTTTCAAGCAGCCTACATTACAAGCAGCGAGTAAAGGAGTGGCATGATTCTCATATCAGCCGCAAACAATTTAAGCCAGATCAGAGAGTATGGTTGTTTGATGCCAGGCTTAGATTATTTCCAGGGAAGTTGCAAAGCAAGTGGAAGGGACCATACCTGGTCCGAAAGGTACATGACAATGGGAGTATTGACATATCTGAGATGTCATCTGAGTCTACCTTTCGTGTTAATGGGCAACGTCTCAAACCATATCTAGATCGTGAGCCATTGGTCATTGACATCGCCCCTATTCATTTTGCATGAGATAGATCCAGATGTCCATATCACTCCATTCTTTAGTCCTACATCCCATCTTCATCCTATAGTTATGCTATACTTAGGGTGTACTTTACCCTAAGTATAGGGGGTGTTGGACTCTTGAAGTATTCTTTTGATTCTTTTTACCCCTGCTTTACTGCCTATACTTAGAGACCTTTAGCCCTAAGTATAGGGGGGTAAAACATGTACATCCTTTCACTCGGATTTCCCTTCATATACAGCCTGCTATACTTAGGTTACTTGGTCCTAAGTACAGGGGGAAATACCGAGCTCTCTTTACTCTATTCTTTGATTTGTCGTTGTAGTATACCATTCCTTTTCACATCCCTATACTAAGCACGAGTTATGTCTTCTTCATCGCTCTCGATCCACTCCGAGGACATCGTTCGAGCTAAGTATAGGGGGTGTCATATATATTTCATATATAATTTAGCCATAACTCGTACTTTTTATGAGTATGGTAATAAATAAAATGGCTACAATTCTTTTAACTAAAAACAATAAAAATTTAAAATTTTTCCTTGTACATAAAAATTCTTTCTTGCACATACAAATCTATTTATAAAAATTATTTTTGTACAAATGATTTGTAAAAATGTTTTGTGTAAAGAGTTTGTAAATACTTTGATAACAAAATTATATATATAGTATAAAATTTTTGTAAAATGATTGAAAAATAAAAGTTTGCAAAAAACCTTATGTAAATGTGTGGATATTTTGTAAAACTCATGCATTCATGCATTCATTCAAACAATTTTCAAACATTTTGCACATCTTTCAAAAACATGTATAGAAAGATTTTTGTATATATTTGTACAATTTTTCTGAATCATAGTTGACATTTAAACTAGTCTGGAATTAAATTGAAAAATGGAGCTTGGCTAAGACCTTAATCCACCTAATTCTAAGAGGAAACTTATAGGTCTTAGGGTTAAGACTTTTCAGGTCCATTTGGGACTTAATTCTTTGAGTCCACTAGGTTATGATCATATTGATGAGCCTAAGTAGAACACTTAACAACGCACACATGACTCTCATAGACATTGGCTTTACTTGCACTAGTATCATACACATAGCTCTCCACGGATAAGGTGGTGAGGAGGCAGTCTCCTTTGGCTTGTGGTAGCATATGAGGGTAGTACTTCTACGCGGAACCTCTCTTCTTCTTTTAGTGAAGGAAGTGTGTCTCAACTTGGTCTGGTGGTGTTGAGGTCTAAAGATAGGAGTTGTCGGTTGCAATAAAGCTTCAAAAGAGGGATAGTCTACTGGCTCAAGAGGAAAAACTCCTTACGTATATATGTTGCACGACGTAGATATGTTGTACATATGCACATCGAAAAAAATGTGTGCAAAGAAAGAAAAACTCTAAAAAAAGTGGTGGGTCTGATTGAAAATATAATACCCACCGGAGTGTATATAGTCAAATAAAGCAAAGCTTATGATACACATTCTCATTGCATGAAGCTTGCAACGGGAGACCTAGCTACATTGGTTGGGCTCCTAGGGATACATGGCTACACTGGTCATGGTCAATTCTCTTCTTCCTCCTCTTCTTGAGCCGGTTGAACTTGAACTTAGAAGGGAATACCCCGCTCCTTGAGGAAAGAGCTACTAGACTAGGGCATCAGAGTTACCTTATTGAGGGGGGTTGTCACTTTGTCATTTCTGAAGTGGGGAGCTACATATCACTTACACAGTACAAGGAAAGATTCATGGCCATTAGAGTTTGTGTATGTAGACTTGTTCTGATCTGGATTGTTGAGGAGTCTTGACCATAGATTGGTGGAACTTAGAGACTGTTTAGTTTTAAACCGAAGTCCAAATAAGGTTCCGACAAACTAATAATCCAAAGGTCTGACTGAGCTCCATACTTCAATTTAATAAAGACAAGTTTAATAATAAACCTTTATTACCCTTCTATTTATTTTTCTCTCTTCTCTCTTCTTTTTCAAATAAGTGTTTGCTAAGGGACTAGAAAAAGTAAAGTATAGGGGGTGATGAATCCCCATTCATCACTCTTTATTCTTTTATTTTAGCTAAATATCTTGGCAAAACATCATATATAGTTGTAAATACAATAAATTACCAATAAGCATGGATTTGTTAATATATAATAATTAGCATGTATTTGTGCAAAATAAAAGAATAGAGAATAAAAGAAAAGAAGGAAATATTTAGATTAAATATTGAGTAACCTGAACCCAAGAGAGGGTCTAGCAAGGGCCTGATCGCCAAATAAAATAAGTAGAGAGAGATAGGGCCACTCTATCTTGTATATATTTCTCACTTATGTATATAATTTATTTTTTACAAAAATAAAAATAGTAAGGTGTTTTTATCCTCATGTAAATACTTATAAAAATAAAATAAAAATTGAAAAAATAAAATAAAAACAAAATAAAATTCTCTCTCATCTTGTATATGATACACGTATATATGTATTATTACCTATTTATTTTATACTTCTAAATAACTAATAAAAATAAAAATAAAAATAAAATTTATTTAATACTCCCAATGTTATGTTGTAAATAAATAAAATATAAAATTAGGGTATCTATGCAAAAATAAGAAAATAAAAATAAATATAAAAATACATATGTATTTTATACTTGTATATAATATAATATATTGCATATACCATTATTTATTTTTCATAAAAATAATTAAAACTTACAAAAAATAGTTTGAAAAATAAAATATGTTTTTTATTTCGAACATTCTGTAATTTAAAATCATTTTCTATTTTTAATTTAGTTTACAAAATTTTTTGATCGGGCTATTTTCTGATTGGTCCAGGAGGGATGTTGATCACTGCCAACTGCCCCTCCCGAACCCTCTTGCACGTGGATCTGATTCTTGCCCTATCTTCTCCCATTTTTCTTGATCGGATCCTACCCACTCATGCCCCGATTTTTCCACCCGCTTTTCCCTAGTAGATCGGTGATCCTCGCGGATCCCTAGGGAGGCGCGAATCATTCTTGGTTCGCGCGCATGCCCCGATTCTTCCACGCTGCTTGGGAAGGGCTATATAATCTTCATTCAACTCCCAGTAGCTTAGCTCACGTCGCACCCCTCTCTGCTACCCTAGAATCCTTCACCTTGGTGACAGCAATCGGAGGACACCCGTGGTTATCGGAAAGGAGCGCTGCAGCCAACGCTCAAGACTCGTGGCTGGAGCACTGCCGTAACGAGCCTCCTCCGCATTTCGCAGTGAGGTTGAGGCAACGACCACCATCGGCAACACCCTCTGGAGCTCAAGATCACTTTAGGACCCTCAGGTATCTACTTCACCGTTCCTAGCTCCTTTATCTGATTTAATCCTTTATTTGTCGCCCACCGCACCTCCGCCAGCTCCGACCCACTAATCGGAGCCTCGCCATCATTCTCCATTCGTTCTAATCAACCACTCAGCTCATCGTACACCTTCTTACGCAATCTGATCATCCGAATCTTGGCTCGAGTAGCCGCTATTAGGCCCTAGGTCTCGACCCTTACGTACGTCGGCGACCTCCTTCTCATTCACCGCCGCTTCCCTTTAATTTTGGTTCAATAACCCCGACCGGAGCACTCCTCTGAGTCTGAGATTTATCCTGCAAGTTGTAGCACGCGTGGAGACCACCCAAATCGCCTTCGACCCGCTTCGCCGGAGCTCGCCCAGGTCCCAGCCACCGATCAGGAGATCCGACCATCAGCGAGCCCATTTGATCCGTCCATCCGACGCGAAGTAACCCCACGAGCCATTTGCCGCCGTCTGATCATTCAGCGAAGCGCCGGATCGTCGTCGGTGCTCTGGTGAACCCCGCCCAGGAGGAGTTCTTCCTGATCCCCTCACTATCGTTGGATTACCCCTCTGCCAGATGCCATTGTAGCCGTTCAGATCCTGCAGCTATCAGGTCGTTACATCTGACATCTAACGGCCCCCGCACCACCCACGCTCGCACCTTCTTCAGATCGTTGGATCTGACAGCTGCCAGCGCCAGAGCCATCCGCCTTCGTCCACTTAGCGCCAGCCCCTTGTCCACTCCACGTGCCTCTCACATGTTGTGTGGGTAATTTGCTCAGCTACCCTGCATTTATTTCAGCTTGTCTTTTAGTCTATAAAATAAAAAGTATACATTAGGACTTTTTGCACTTTGGTGCCTGCAGTTTTCTATATTTTCATTTCAGCCCTGTCTGTGCAGATCCACGTGCTTAGTCACGTGTTGTTTGGGTTATTTGCATTTATTGGCTTAGACTTATTCTCTGTTACGAAATGAATGTTAAGTTTTAGTATTTGCAAATATACCCCTGTGTATTGAATTGTGACATGTGTTGGAATTTGTAGAGAAATTGCAATCTGGGCCATATAGTTTTTCCCTGTGTTATCATTTAGCCCCCAAAACATATTTTCCTTGCAGATTAGTCCATGTATGTTGTGTGTTGTAGTTTTTTGATTCAATAAATAGAAAACATTGTCCAAAAATCACGAGATTTTGATACATGGCTCCTGCCTTGGTGTAGGAATTTCTTTGAATTTTTAGTTTTGTTTTGTTTTCGTTATTATTTTAAAAATTCAAAAACCTAAAAAATATCGCCTGTTTGTTTTGAAAAATCAATTAAAATAAAACCCTTAAAAAATTCTGAAAATATCCTTGTGTATTTGTTTTGTTGTGTTTTCATTCCAATCCAAGTTCCATCTTATTCCCATTTACAAAACCCATAAAGAAAAAGACTAAAAATATTAGAAAAATCATTAAAAATTCATAAAAATTCAAAAAATGTGTTTTCTTTTTCTATAGTTAGATCTTTTCTTGTAGCTTATCATAATTTGCTGTTGGGATTTTACAGGCACTTTAAGTAATTTTAACTTGCCTTTAGATCTCAGTTGTACAATTTTTGTTTCTTTTTCTTTTATTCCATTTTTAGAAAACTAATTAAAAATAAGAAAAATCTACTAAAACCTAGAAAAACATTTGAACATTTTAAAAACCCAGAAATATTTTTTAAGTTTGAATTTTTTAGTATTTTTTATCCTTCAAATAATTGGTTAAGTGTTGATTTTTAGTTCCTTCTAGCCTTTTTCTTAATATTAAAAATTACAAAAAATTTTGAAAAATTAAAAACCGCCATTTTTTATCTTTTTGGGATTCTTGACTACTTCATAGTGTTAACATCACGTGCTCCTTGTGTTCGACCCTAGTAGCTATACCAGGTAAAAATAAATAGTAAGACCGCTTGCCACATTGATTGCTTGATTTTTAGTTTGGTGGTCTCTGATTTTTCTTGTTGAGTCCGGTCTGAGTGGTTGAGGTCGCAACGACAATTGATACCATTTTTACCTTAGTTTCTCAGGTCGCTCATCACCTATTGATGGGTCTCAAACTTCTAAGCTCCATAATCGATGTGTAGGACCATCAACGATGTTTTGCACCACCTGGGAGCCATCTTAGTGGCCGGAGTCGACCTGTAACTCGGATTGAAGTTCGACCAGCCAGAAGTTCTTCCATGTTCTTATAGGGTTGCTCCCGACCGACCGATTATCAACCTGCTCTAAGAGAAACAGTTGTCGTTGGATGAAGGTGCCAACAGTCGTCTGATCCATCAGTTGGATCTAATCTTAGCCCATTCATCCACAAACCGTCATCGACTGTCAAGGAGGCGATGCGTGGCAAGTCAAGCACCCTCAACCATTGATAAGTGCCTTAGGGGGTATTTTACATCCTCTTCTACCAAGTTTTTTTTATTTTAATTTTAGTAAAAAAAATTTCACTTACAGTTCAAAACTTTTTGTTATATTTACATAAATACCCCCCACATTTATTATATCAGCGCTTAGGTCATGTCCACATCACCTCACATGTGCATACACGTAAGGGGCAAAACATTTTGTAGGAACCTAATGAATCTCCATTTAATCACCTATATTCGATCATTTTGGCCTTAAAAATCCTAGTAAATATATGTAGATACATCTAATATGAATAAATTAGCATTCACACATTATTGTATAAATAGTGTTTTTAATGCCAAAATTACAGAATAATGAAAAGAAAAGAAAAGAAAAAGAATAAAATATCACATATATTTAATAACCCTAAACCCTGAGACTTAGATATCTTGATGATTATGTCGACAAGGGATAAAGTAGGGGGAGATAAGGGCCATCAATACAATAAAATCCCTTTTATCCATTCATTTATTATTCATTTTGGGACCTATTTTATTTTCCATGTTTTATACTTCAAATAAAGAATCTTGTACATGAAGGTTGAAGATAATAAAATATAGTAAAATACAAAATTGATTACATACAAAAATAGTATATAGAATAAAAGTTACACTCAAAAAATTTCCAAATTATCAACTTCCCAGACCCGTATCTCTCAAATAAAAACTCAAAACACATCAAAATCACTTTAATTGTATATAAATTTTAATAAGATATTTAAGAAAGGCAATTTCATATTTTTGGATTTAAGGTGTGAAAATTAGGTTTTGGACCCTTATGGTATAATTTACCTGATTAAAATAATTATTTTATTTATTATTTATTATTTGTATAATTTCATATTTTTATAATTTTGTAAATATTATTTATAATATACGTGCATATTGAAACCAGGATAAAACAATAAAGAAAATGCTAAAATAAAATATGTGCATAAAACATATAGATGAAATATCTATAGTTATACATATGTATTTAATATACATATTTATTTAAGTGTATATATTAAATTAAAAAATATAATAAAGACATATTTAAGTATATAATAATAAGTTATAATTTTATAAAATAATAAAATCAAAAATACAAAATAAAATAAAAGACACAAAAACATAGATAAAGATACCTATATTATAACCTAGAAAGTAAACTTATAATTAATAACCTAAAAAATAAATAAAAATCATAATAAAATACTTTATAAAATATTAAACATTTTTTTATAACTTAAATTAATAATATCATTTATTATTTTTTTATCATTTTTTTAAATAATATTGAGTCAGGTATTTTTATTGGTCGAGTGGACCAATCAGGTTCATCCAACCATTGACCTCGATCAACTCTCTGACCGATGCCCTTGGTCTGTCAGACCTGGTTTTTATCCCTTCTTCTCGATATTTTCCCTGATGTTCCTTTCACTAATCTGCCTCGATTTATTCTGTGATTTTCTTCCTCATTCATTGATGATTCATGCCCCTCGTTATCCTTGGGTTGTGGATCACTAGCGTGCTTGCTATGCCTCGTTCTTCCCATCACATCGTCCACCTATACAAAATCACACCCTAATCTTTTTCTCCCTTTTAAACCTCCTTAGCCCTAGTTCTATCCTCCACTCTTGCGCTCCGGACCGGAGGTAGTGACAGTACCTCCTCCAGTCAATTGGGGCGGCATCAGGCGAAGGATTAGGTGCGCTTCCATCCATTTCCAGCGAAGTCGCCATCGAGGTCGTTCTTCCTGGTTCTGCCGGTGAGGTAACTCCATTTTCCTTGCATTAGCTTAGCATTAGTCTTAGGTCAAGTTCTTGCTTTATTTTGTATGTTTAGTACATGATTTGTGGTTAACCCCTCACCGGAGCTCCACTCTGGCCACCACCTTTATTTTGTTGTTCTACCGTGCTCCGCCCGTCTCCACCACCGCATCCACTCCCAAATCCTTTCTCCTCATTTCCCCATCTCGCTCCACAGATCATCCAACCAAATCGATCCCAGATCTGGCATTTCGGACCTCGAGTCCCTCACCTCGTCGGAGGTCTGTCGCCCCACTTTACCTATGCCTCATCCACCCGTCTGAAGCCTTCTCCCTCTTCATTGCTTTGTTCCTAACGTATCCCTGCAGGAAATATTGTGAAAGGAAGCTCCCTCGATCATCTTCGATCAGTAGGAACAAACTCCAGGTGTTGGGCCTCACTAGAGTTTCCCGCGAGGTCCCAACCCATTTTGACGCAACCAATCAATGTGGAAGGCCAACAGGAGCAATTTGCCCCTCATCCGAGCTCCTAGGGAAGAAAGGGATTGAAGATCCATGCAATCGAAGCATCTCAGCATCATATTCTTGGCCTTTTCTTGCTTTGTGCCCAGCTACCATTCGATTCTCCCCAGTTCTTCTTGGCGAACATCAGCCATTCGATCATGTGTCGCTAGCACTGTTAGATCATCTTCGATGATCTAGTCCAGATCCTCTACTGAGAACCCGCATCATTGCATAGGAGCATGCCACGTGGCTTAAGTGATTGAATCCAACTGTTACCCCGTGCTTACGTTTGGGCATTTTGCGGCTTTAGCCTTGCCATATTTTGTAGTTAATATTTAAGACTTAAACATTCCTCTACTATTATTATATTTTTGTATAACTTACTTGTAGGCCCCTAGACTTTTGTTAATTTCATCCAAGTCCAAGCCACGTCACCTCACGTGAGCCCCGACGTGAGGTGGCAATTTTACAAGCATACCCCTGGAATTTTGTGTATTTTGCTTTGGCCTAGTAACTGTTATGCAAGTTTAATATTTTTGGAGAAATTACAGTTTGGCCTCTATTTCTTAATTTTATTTATAAAAATACCCCTGCTAGTAGTGTAGTTTTCTTTATTGTTTCTATTTATTTTAAATAACTATTATGCTTTAAGAAATTAACAAAAATAGGTGTCTACTCCTCATTGCACGTGTTTCCACACTATATATCTATTTTGCAATTTTATGTTTTTAATTATTATTAAAAATAAAAAATTACTAAGATATTTCCTATTTACAGTTTAAAATACCAAAAAATATAAAACTTTTTTTCAAAATTGCAATAAACATATTTTGACTTTACATAGTTATTTTACAATTTTAGACCAAAAATCTATTAATATTACTAAAGAAAACTCTTAAAATTTAAAAACCCCAGAAATACTTAGAAAAATTTAAAAATTCATTAAAAACTCCAAAAATTATATTTTCAAATTTTCAAATTTTTTTATGCATTATTATTATTGCATTAAAATTGATTTGGGGAATTTTAATTAAACACTAGCCTATTGTATATTTGACTTTGAAAATAAAAATTAGCGAAAATTCCTAAAAATCACAAAAATAATAAAAAAATTTAAAACCCAAAAATATTTTATTTTCTAGATTTTGACTATATTTACCTTTATTTATCTCTATATTAGTATTTGTTGTATATGTACTCTTATATAGCTATTTTATATATTTGAAAAAGAACAGAATATAAAAATCTAAATATCTAAAAAGAAAATCTAAAGACATAAAATTCAAATCAAATTAAAATATGTAATATAAAAAAATATAAAATAAAAAACCCACAAAAAAGAACATATAGACAAATATTTCACAATCACATTTGTGCTTCATTGCCCAATCTATCTAGTTTGTTCCCTGTGTTCGACACTCTACTTACTTACACTATACACACATTTTATAGAGTTAAATAAAATAAATTTTAACTCCACTTTTATTTTCATTACTTGATCTTGAATTGTAGGTTAATTGTTGTCCGAAGTTGGGTTTTGTGAGCAGTCAACGCATCGACTAGATTTCTCAGCTTGTAAGATTTCTAGACCCTCGCAAAATCCTCTTCTACAAATGACGTCATTATCGGGGAGCAACTATGCATAGATTGGCTTTTAATTGATTGTGTCATTATTTATCTATATTTTTCCTCTATTTATTTTCCTATTTATTTGATATTAATTGTCGATCTATCTAACCTTCCCCTTGTTTAAATTTGTTGCGAGGTACCGTTGGATCGAGGGAGGCTCTCCTAGGAGCGCCTGCACACCTGTGTGACGTGACATTGACCTAGCATCTAAGAAGGACTTGGCGATATTTTGAAGACATAGCTCCATTTGCTTTTATTGTATTTATTTTCTGTGTAATTTTAAGTGAGATAGATTATTATTTGTAATAAACAGGACTCTCAGGACATTCCACACTTCACGAGGTCCAGTGCCTGAGGGATTGTTCCCTTGGGGGCCTCGTTGGTTTTCTCGTATTTTCCTTGCATTTTTTTCATATGTTTCCCGATTTTATTTTGCTTATTTTGTGTGTTTGAGCCCTGATTGTAGGATTTCTTGACGATAACAATAGGTCCAAACACCTAATTATAATTACATGCTCCTATAGAATACATGTGGATCTAGTCAAATATTAAAATGCTCTTTACTTGGACTTGGAATCGAGAGTCGAGAGAGATTCTACACAATGCTTGAGGGACTCGTTGTGGCGGGCATCGAAGAGCTCCAAAGATCGGACTTTTGGATTCCATATCTGACTGATTAGCATTGGTTTTTCACAATAATAGCAGTTCTTCATTTAGGGTGATTTCATCGATTGTATTTGCATATAGTGTAGATTTCAATTCTAGTTAGAATCCTTGCATGTAGAGTGCTAGAGGCAAGGTGAGCATTTCTCTTTAGCATTCATCATCGATTTGCCGTTTGCATTGCTTTTTTGACCCTCCCTCTGCTTTTGACCACCTAGGTTCTAAAATTAATTGATTCCTCGTTAGAAACATGCATTTCTTATTAAAAATAAAAAAACTGAGAAAAATAAAATTGAGATTGTTAATATTACTTCAACCTAAAAATCTGCTAAAAAGAAAAATCATTGTCTTGGGACGAGTAATCTTCTAATTGTATTCGTTTTAATTGCCCATGTACACACTAAGGACTAGTACCCAAATCCTATTCAACCTTCTTAAGTGATTGTACAATTTTGTGATTCTCACCTGACTCTAAAACATATAAGATAAAAAGATCGAACTTTCATGGTCTTTATCAAGTTGAGTAAGTGAATTGAGGGGTTTGTTTTGTGTGATTTTGATTATGATTGTTTGTGTGAATCCTCGATTGCTTATGTGCATTTGTGCCTTTTTCTTCACATCTCTTGATTTGACCATCGTGCTCTACGATAATTTTCCTTTTGTTTCGAGATGGCCGATTGGAGCACATTTTATCCGGATTTTGCGAATCCCTCGGACCCTCCAGCCGATCCACCTCCCTTTTTCTAGGTGGATTTTGCTCCTGATTTTTTTACATATTCGCCTTGACCACAATGTCAGCCTTTGGAATTTTATCCACATCCACCCTCACATTTCCCACTTTCACATCCACCAGAGACCGATTTGTTGGAGTCACCTCTCGTGATGCTCATACTTGAGACTTTGTCCCAGTTCATGGAGCATATGAATTAGAGGATTTTGACCTCACTTTCCTAAATAAGATCTCTATTGATGCTTCACGATATGATGATATTGTTTCATTTGAGGACATATGTGAGAGCTGTAATTACCCAAAATACAAAAAATAAGAAAAAAAATAAATATACAAAAGTTTTGGGAGACCCTGATTGATTCAGACTGTGAGGAGAGGACCCATGTGCCAGATCATTTACCCACACATACATTCACACCATGTCCCACCTTTGACCCAGAGGACGATACTGTACATACTGCCCTTCATTGTCCTTGTGTATAGGGTGATTTTGATCTCCTCCCTTGTATGGAGGAGATCCAAAAATTCAAAAAAATATTGATTGAATCCTAAGTGGGGGCCATTATTCATGAGATCATTAAAGCCCCAGTTCATCAGGCCATGACCCAATTATGTGCTCCTCAACCAAGAAGAGAAAGTGAAGGAGCAGATATGAGCGTCATATTGTTACCATGTCCACTATCCAAGCCATCACACACTACCCTATTTATAGGAAAAGGAACACTACCACACTATTTATCCAATGCACCATCTCTGACTACACTTGTGATCACACTCTCCTTGACGGTGGTGCTTTGATTAGCATCATACCCTTCTCGTTGGTGCAATCTTTTCAATTAGGGCCTCTCAAGAAAACTAGGATGATAGTTCAATTTGCTGATGAGTCTATCAAGAGGCCAAAGGGTATTCTAGAGAACGTCATCATTTGGATTCCGGGCATGAGCTATACTGCCGATCTTGTTGTATTGCCCATGGAGGCCTCCACTGGGGAGCACTATCCAATCATCCTGGGATGACCTTCCTTCGCCTCTACGAGGGTCATTATTGATCATGGATCAGGAGAGATTCACTTCAGTCTTGTTGATGAGAGTGAGATGATCATCACAACACCAACTACCAACCAAAGACCTGCATTTGATGTGACCACACCTATCTTAGTTGACCCCGAGGACTATGACCTTGATGAGACGATCATAGATTTTTGTTGCATGTTGGATTACACTGAGACCCGACCAATTCCTCTCCAAGGATGAAGACTCAAAAAGCATAGACATCTGAGTTCCTTCTTCTGGTATTTGGTGATGTGTTGATGACATCTACGGGATTTACATAATTGACACCTATGAGCAGAGGGTAGACATTCATGAGAGTAAGGCCGAATTTGATCTTGTTGCTTTTATCCAGGAATTCATACCTTTTGATGAGAATGACGATCCAGTTGAGACTTGTGATGACGAACACGATTCGACTACTTCCATAGATGAGTTCGTTCCTTTTGGTTTTGACTTAGGAGAGACCTCACAGGATGATGTTGACCTCACTTCTTCCGATGATGATTTCATCCCTTTTCAGTTTTACATCTGCGAGACACCCAAGGTCAGACTACTGCACTACTTCCACTGACCCATTTGTGCCTTTATACCCTCGAACCACTAAGAATCTTCACCTTATCAACCTTGGTTGGTTAATGTCATCTGAGGACCTCGATGTCAACCTACATCTTTTCAGATCTATTCCTCAGCGGTCCAGCAAGAAGTTTCGCTTTCAATCTTCTTGATCTTTCTACATCCATTCTGTTATATATTCGCATTTCTTTTCCTCCGACCGTCTCTGGTTTCTCTCATCCACCCCATTTTTGTGTGTGCCTTTCTTAAGATGTACTTTGTCCTAAGTATAGGGGATGTAGAAGTTGAGTGTTATTTCTTTGTTCCGTTTCATCACTCTTGTTGTTGTCTATACTTAGGGATATTTTACCCTAAGTATAGGGGGAGTGATGCGTACATACTCTTCTATCTCTTTGGTCTATCTCCATCTATCTTTTCTTCTTTTCTTATTTTCCTTTTCCTTTTTGTTTTTCTACCAAAAAGTGTCACCCCTTTTTGTTAGTCTTCTATAGTTAGGACATATGTTGTCCTAAGTATAGAGGGTTGTGCACTTTGAGTTTTGTCATTCTTTGATCCTCTCCACTGTCTCCTCTTCTTGTCTATACTAAGGGATATCTTACCCTAAGTATAGGGGGAGACCGTCTGAATACGCTCTATTCATTCCCACCCTTGACCCTCCCTGCTTTGTATACAGTCTGCTATACTTAGTCTTATTTGATCCTAAGTATGGGGGGACGATCAACTTCTCATTCGTTCTATCATTTCTTCAACGTTTTTTCTTTAGACTTTTCTATGTTTAATGCAAGTTACGTCTTCTCTTTTCTCTCTGATATGTGAGGACATAGCTCAAGCTAAGTACAGGGGATCGTATATACTACATATATACTTTAGCCATGACTAGTATTTTCGTATTTTTAATGATAATTATGGCTAAAATTCTTTATGAAATACTATTAAATTCATTAAAAATCACTTAATAAAAATATGTCAATTATTCCTTAATTTTGTTTTGTATTTACTGATTAATAAATTAGGTAATTTTTTTTACAAAATGTTTAAAAAATAATTTAAAAATCTTTTTTGAAAAATCTTTTAAAAACTATTTGGAAAATGTTTTGCTAAATATTTTCAACCTTTGTAAAAATATTTTTTTAGAAACTTCTTTTCCTTTGTGTGAAATAAAAATGTTTGAAAGCTATTTGTAAATATTTGAAAAATAATTGCAAAAATATTTTGAAAAATCTATATATACTGTTTGAAAACCTTTTCAAAATGATTTTCAGATGTTTGTAAATGTTTGTAAAAATGGTTTGTACAACTTATTTTGGACTATAGTTTTCCAAAAATTTTTGTAAATTTTTTTAAAATAAGTTTGAGGATTATATATATCACACTAAAATTCTTTATATACACATGTATAAAAATGACCACTTACCCTTTGTAAATTCTTAAAAACCTAACTCTTGTAAATATAAGATACATCCTCATATAAATATTTTTACCTAATTTTTTTTCCAAAATCTTTTGTTTTCAAAAATTACAAAAAACATTTGCAAAACTAAAAATGAAAAAAAATTTGCAAAATCGTTTTGAAAAATACCAGAAAATTACGTATGCATCATCTTTTCAAAAATCCATAAAAAGTTCAAAACTTTAAAAATTGTATCACAAAAATATTTTCTGCATTATGTATAGTATTTGCATGGCATTTGCATTTTTTGGATTGAGTTGGTAATTGTATTAGTTTAAGTAAAATCTGAAGATTGGAGCTTGTTTGGACCTCAAATCTACCTAATCACAAGAACCTTATAGGAGTCGGAATTGAGGTACTTCAGGTCTAGTTGACATAGTTCTTTTATGATCACAATACTTGGTTCAATGGATTCTTGACTACCTATGTAGAGTATTTCAAAGCACATGCATGGCTCTTGTCGATAATGACCTAAATTGAACACCTGCAAGTTTCACTTGGCTCAACTCAGTTGGAGTGGTGAGGGGATTGGATTTGCTGGTATGAGACGCACACAAGTGAAAATATTTGCCATTATCGAGTGAGGGAAGTGCACCCTAACCCATCCAGTGACAGTAATGTCTAATGACAGGAGAGTGTGGGTTGCAATAATGCTTCAAAAGAGGGATTGTCTATTAGCTCAAGAGGAAAAACTCCTTATGTAAATGCCACCACTATATATAGTATTTAAAAAAAAGCAAAATCCTCAAAAAATTAACAGTCCTGATTAAAAATAAAATGCTTACTGAAGTGTATATATTTGTACATTCAATAAGCATGCTTGAGCTTCAAAGTCAAATCTTTTGAACCTATAGCTAGATGACTTGACTACACTAGTCTTGCATCCTAGGATAGGTTATGGGCTACTGTCCATTCTTATCTTCACCCCTCCTCTTGAGTTGGTTATCATTTGAACTTAAAAGGGAATACCCTCCTCCTCGAGGAAGGAGTTGCTGGATTGGGGAATCATCGGATTGTCATACTGGAGAAGTCAGTCTCTTTGTCATTTAAGTTGAGGGGAGCCACTATCACATACATTGTACAAGTCAGATTCATAGTCATAAGGGTGTGCATATGAGTTGAAGTATTCTGACTTGGCTATTGAGGTGACTTGAGCAGAGTTTTGGGATTCTCAAAGGCTGTTGAACGTAAAATCTGATTCCCAATAAGGTTTCGCCTGCACTGAAATTCCAGAGGTCTGACTTAAGCTCCAAACTTTGATTTTGTGAACACAAGTTTGATAATTGAACTTATTCCATTTTCGTTCTTTTTCTTTTTTTTCTTTTCTTCACTTATTTTATAAGTGTTTGCTAGGGACTAGCAAAGGTAAGTATAGGGGGTGATGAATCCCCATTTCATCACCTTTATTCTATCATTTTAGCCTTAAAATCCCTATTAAATGCATGCAAATATCTCTAATTTGCATAAATTAACATTCATGCATTATTGTATAAATATTGTATAAAAAAAAAAAAGAAAAGAAGAAGAATAAAAAATCAAAGATATTTTATGACACTAAACCGCAAGACCTAGGCATCTTGATGACTAGATCGACAATGAATAAAGTAGGGGGAGATAAGGGCCATCAATACAATAATATCCTTTCTATTTATTCATTTATTATTCATTTTTGGGACCTATTTTATTTTCCACTTTTTATACTTCAACTAAATAAACTTTGTATACGCAAGTTGTAGATAATAAAATATAGAAAAATACAAATTGATTTCATACAAAAATAATATACTGAATAAAAGTTACACTCAAAAAAAAATTCCAAAATTCCAAATTCTCAAACCCATATCTCTCAAACAATAACTCAAAACATATAAAAATACCTTTAATTGTATATAACTTTTAATAAGCCATTTAATGAAGGTTGTTTCATATTTTTTGGAGTTAAGGTGTGGAAGTTAGTAGATGAGGTTCAATTGATTATGGGGGGAGCCCACACTAATTTGACATTCTCTCATTAGTGTTAGCTCATATACCTAGAGAGTCCTTCCAGATAACTTATCTTAGCCAGATGGAACTAGGACTGAAATACCTCACTCTGTCATCCTCAACTATCTTATTAATTTTGAGGCCTTTTAGCTACTCGCTACATTTGATACTCTTTCCCAAAGTTAGGTCTCATTCGCTTCGCTCTTAGGTCCATGAACCCTGCAACAAAAGAATCACCCTTTTACTACATGCTTGCTACAAGATCAGGTCTCACATCTCCTCTTTAAATGAGGACCTTTACCTGGGGATTAATTGAGTGGATCAAAGTACGAGATTAGGATCCTACTTCTCTCACCAGAACCCCTATTGTATAATTTACCCGATTAAAATAATCATTTCATTTTTTATTTATTATTTTTATAATTTTGTAAATATTATTTATAATATATGTACATATTAAAACAAGAATAAACAATAAAGAAAACGCTAAAATAAAATATGTACATAGAACATATAGATGAAATACATATACTTATACCTTTGTATTTAATATACATATTTATTTAAGTATATATATTATATCAGAAAAAATAAAAAAATATTTAAGTATATAAAAATAATTTGAAATTTTATAAAATAATAAATTAAAATAATAAAATCAAAAATATAAAATAAAAATAAAAGACACAAATATATAGATAAATATACCTATATTATTACCCTAAATAGTAACTTATAAATAATGACCTCAAAAAAAATTAAAAAAATAATAAAATAATTTATAATAATAAACATTTTTATCTTATAACTTAAAATTAATAAATTCATTTATTATTTTTAATCAATTTTTAAATAATTCTGGGTTGGGTTTTTTCTAATGGTCCAAGTTGACTAATCTGGTTCACCCGACCATTGACCTCGGTCGACACTCTGATCGAGGCCCTACGTATGTCAGACTTGGTCTTTAGCCCTTCTTCTCGATATTTTTCCCACCATTCAGATGACGTAAAAATCAAGATCGACTAAGGTAGAATAAATATGCAATGTCGTTGTCCCTAGTCAATCAGTTTGATCAACAAGAAAAAATATAAACCACTCAATGAAATCAAGAAGCGGTCTTCGCTATTTTATTTACATGGTATAGCCACCAGGGTCGAACCCAAGGAGCTAGATTAAAGAGCTCAATAGTCAAATTTCATAAATAAAAAAATTTTAGTGGTTTTTTATTTCTTTTATTTTTAATTTTTGAATAAAAACAAGCAAGCACACGAGGTAAAAAAGACACCCAACACTCTGCTTGTGTTTTCCAAAGTAGTCAGGAATGCTCAGAAAATATAAAGAAAATATTTTTTGGTTTTAATTTTTTTATTATTTTTGGTGATTTTTCAGATATTTTTCAAATGTTTTTATGATTTTATAATAATCAAACAGTGGCAAAAAAGGTAAACAGGGAACAACCTGGAATAATTTGCAAACTCTTGGGAATGTTTTTTATGCTAAAATGTAGACAAATATCTATACACATGGCTTGAGAACACACTTTTTGGAATTTTTTTCAACAATTTTTTTATGATTTTTATAATATTTGTGGTATTTTACAATTTTTGAGTTTTAAAAATATTTAATGCGTGAAAAATGAATAAAAAATTACATACAATGAAATAGACACAATCTTTATTTTTGTTTTTAATGCAATATTTAAATTTTTATGATTTTTCAAAGTTCAGACAGAGAAAATGTCGCAGTTTTTAATTTTTTTATTAATGTCAGATGAAAATAAAATGTAATGAAAATTTTACACAATGAAGAGGAACACAACATGAATATAACATGATTTTTCTAGGATTTATTGAGAAATAAAAAAAATTATTTCAATCAAACAAACATGCAATTTTAAGCTAAAAATACAGGACTAAAAGGCGATTATCCAAAGTTCTTGCATCAAATAATAATAGGAAATAAAGTAGAGGGTTGAAAGTGAAAATACCCAGGCAACCACCTGCAACATGTGTAACTTGAAGAATAAAGGGGTTCATTTAACAATATTTAGGAATGACAGGGGTGTGGATGTAATTATCACTAAAACATTTGGGGTTCTTGTTGTTCTTGCGTTCCACAACCAAAAAGGGACAGGGGCAGGGCCGCTACCCCTTATTTTTCTTCTCTCCCAAGCTGTAGTGGTGGCAGGTTTAGGTGGCAGGACATGTGTTGGGATCGTGGAGGAGTGGGCAGCAGGATGATGTGGTCGGTGATGATGCTATGTGGGCAGCGAAGATTCTGGCGGTGGGATCTCTCCCTAGATGGTAGGAGGCTCTGCGCGGTCGGAGGTGAAGCTACAGGAGGAGATGGTCGTTGACGAGCAAGGAGAGAAGGTTGGCCCACACAGGAGGAGGACGGTTGTGGTGCTCCTCACATGGGCTGGCGTGGAGGAAACACTGGATGGATGGTGGCGCATGAGAGGGCGACACACACCCTTCGTGTTAGGCGCGCCAGCAATGGAGGTGGAGGTCGATGGCGGATGAAGCTTCAGATGGCGATGCGATGGGTGGTGGATCACGCAAGATAGCGCAGAACGGTTGTAGAAGGAGGTGGACAGAGATCTAGAACTTGACGAAGAGCAACGACACGGGTTTCGAGTGGCCAAGGTGTTTCCCCGAGCATGACGGTGGGGCGTGATCCAGATGGAAGGGGTTTGAGCTCTCGGCAGTGGCGATCTACGGAGGTCTAGTAGAAATGGTGGATTCTCATGCGGTGGCCTCCAAGAGGCGGTGGTTGGCAGCGATGGCAAAGTATCACATGATAAAGAAGGGTGGTGGTGATGCGATGTCAAGGGTGAGCACCAGGTGGAGGGGCTGCTACATTCGACCCCACAATTTTTTTCTTTTTTTAAACTTTTTTGTACTTTTTTTAACAACAACTATATTTTTTATTTCCCAGTACCTGCAATGACATAGAGATATCTGAGTTGAGTGTGATGCCTCGATCCCAAATCAAACAAGAATTAGTAGATGGATGACGGATCTTGTAGTCGTGATGGAATGGATCCGGAGATCTGCTCACCGTACGTGACCGGGGTGAGTGTTTGCGTGAGGTAGAATGTGAACATGGAGAGATCGCGAAAATGAGATGGAAATCGGTGTCGGATCGGATTGGGAAAAAAATTATGATTGATTTAAGAGGATAATTAATTAGCTACGATTAAAAACTACAAATTACACCTAGAATTAATCTAAATGAAAGATGGTAAATAAAGTGGATCTCACCTTGGGATCAGATACACCGTGATGGCCTCAATGAGGATCGACTCACTGTCAGCGGACGGCTCGGAGGATGGGCACCCTTTTGCGACAAGATTGCTCTAGGAGATCGGGCTCCTCTCCTCAAAAGATTGATCAAAGGAAAAATGAAGGAGAGGAGCTCAATAAAAAAGGAGAAGAAAAATAAAAAAGGAAATAAGTATAAAGAAGGAAGGTATTTAGTGGTTAATTAAATAAATAAAATAAATTAATTAATTAAAAATGAAATTTCTTATTAAATAAAATAATTAAATTAAATAATTTACAAAACTTATCTAGCCACCTTAATGGTGGTTATTTAAGGTATAAAATCAAATCTTATATACATGAAAGGTTTCAAATCAAATAATTAAATAAATATATGAATTTCTGGTAATTATATTTTTAAATAATTATTGTTATATATTTTTTGGATGATTTTTATATATAGAAATTAGTTATATACATGTAATATACACAGATGGTATATTATACACATAATTAAATAAGGAAATTAATTTTAAATTTTTTATTATTTTATTATTTTTATTTTAATAATGATGAAAAATATTTAAAATTATTTACATTTTTATATAAAAATAAATATGAATACATATATACAATAAATACATGGTAAAATTGCAAAAACCTCCCCAAAAAAACGACTTTTCAATCGTAACTCCAAATTTTATGAAAACACAACCACTTTAAAGATAATTTAATTTAAAGTACAATGGAAGTGAGTTTGATTCAATTTGAGTTTGTATGGAGTCATAATTGGTCTTTCAATTATCGCTTTACAACCTTTTCCAAGTGTGGTTACTTTTATTTTGTACATGATTTTATTTTGCAATTATTTTTGTTGTTTTCAAAACATTTACTTACAACTTTTGTTGAGAAAAATATTCAATCTTAGGTCAGTTTATATGCAAATAAAATAGTGTAAGTTTTGTACAAATATACAAGGAAAATATTTACAAATGATTTTTTTGAATTTTCTGATTGAAGACCCTATCTCCGTCTACTTTATTCCTGGTCGATTAGGTCAAGTTTTGACCTTCTCTCGGGGTTTGGGTCAGTCTGCATTTATTTCATAAACACATCTCTTATATTTGTTTTTTATTTTATTTTCTTTTTCTTTTCTTCTTTATTCTATTATTTGAATATAAAAAGTGTTAAAAATGCATATTTAACAAATTCATGTAAAGTGGTAATTTCATGAAATTAGTGGGTATTTACAAGTATTTGACTAAGAAAATAAGTTAAAAATAAAAGAATATAGGTGACTAATCATGGATTCATCACATTCCTTTCACCAATCTGCCTAGATTCATTCAATGATTGTCTTCCTCGTTCATTGGTGAGTCACGCCCCCTAGTATCCTTGGGTTGTGGATCACTGATGCGCTTGTTGTGCCTACTTCTTCCCATCGCATTGACTACTTGTACAAAAACCTCCCTCAATCTTCTTCTCTTTTTTGAACCTGCTTAGCCCTAGTTCTACCCTACACTCTTGAGCTCCGGACCAAAGGTAGTGACAATACCTCTTCTAGCCACTTGGGCGGCTTTTAGCAAAGGCTTAGGTGCGCTTCCACCCATCTCCGGTGAAGTCTCCGTCAAGGTCGCTCTTCCTAGTTATGTCGATGATCTAACTCCATTTTCTTTACATTAGCTTAGCATTAGTCTTAAATCAAGTTCTTGCTTTTATTTTGTAGGATTAGTGCATGATTTGTGATCAATCCCTCACCGGAGCTCCGCTCTGACCACGACCTTTATTTCATTGTTCGATCGTGCTCCCCCCATCTCCGCTAGTGCGTCCACTTCCATCTCCTTTCCCCTCATTTCCCCATCTCGTTCCACCGATCATCCCACCAGATCGTTCCCAAATCTGGCATTTCGGACCTCAAGTCCCTCACCTCACTGGAAGTTCGTCACCCCACTTAGCCTACGCTTCTTCCACCCATATCTTCCCTGGCTTCTTTGTTTTGTGACTAACATACCTCTGTAGGAAATACCGCAAAAGGAAGCTCCCTCGAGCATCTTTGATTAGCAGGAACAAGCTCCAGGTGTTGGGCCTTGATGGAGTTTCCTGCGAGGTCCCAACCCATTTTATCGCAACCAATCAACATGGAAGGCCAACAGGAGCATTTTGCCCCTCATCTGAGCTCCTAGGAAAGAAAGGAATTGAAGATCCGTGCAATCGAAGTAGCTCGGTGTCTTGTTCTTGGCATGTTCTTGCTCTACGGTGAACTACCGTTCGATTCTCCCAAGTTCTTCCAGGCATCTAGAAGTCATTTGTTCGCACGTCTCCAGCACCATCAGATCATCTTCGATGATCTAATTCTGACCCTCCACTACGAACCAGCATCGTTGCACAAGAGCGCGACGTGGCTTAAGTGATGGAATCCAACCGTTGGTTCGCACTTAGGTTTGGGCATTTTGCAGCTTTAGCCCTGCCGTATTTTGTAATTAATATTTAAGACTTAAATATTCCTATACCATTATTATATTTTTGTATAATTTGCAAGTAGGCCCCTCGACTTTTGTTAATTGCATCCACGTCTAAGCCACATAACCTCACGTGACCCCCTACGTGATGCAGCAATTTTGCAGGTGTACGTTTGGAATTTTGTGTATTTCTCTATAGCCTAGCAACTTTTATGTACATTTAATATTTTTAGAGAAATTACAGTTTGGCCCCTATGCTTAATTTTATTTACAAAAATACCCCTACTAGTAATGTAGATTCTCTTAGTTGTTTCTATTTATTTAAAATAATTATTTTGCTCGAAACTATCCACAAGAATAGATGTCCACCCCTAATTGCGTATAATTCCATGTTATATATTTATTTTGCAATTTTAGTACTTTTTATTATTTATTATAAATAAAAATTAGCTTAGATATTTTCTGTTTACATTTTAAAATACCAAAATTTATAAGCAGTTTTTTAGAAATTATAAAAATATATATTTTGTCTTTATTTAGTTATTTTACAATTTTCGACCAAAAATCTATAAAAATTACAAAAGCAAACTATTAAAAATTAAAAAACCCAAAAAGTACTTAGGAAAATATAAAAAAATTATTAAAAACTCCAAAAATTATATTTTATGTTTTTGAATTTTCTATATATTATGATTACATTAAAATTATTTTGGAAATTTTGGACTTGATTTCCTATTTTTCATTTCCATTTCAATTTTGGGCATTTAATTAAGCACTAATTTAGAGTATTTTTTACTTTAAAAATATATATATATATAGTAGAAAAAATCTTAAAAACACAAAATAATAAAAATATTTTAAAATCGAAAAAGATTTTATTTTCTTTATTTTAACTACATTTACTAGTATTTCACTCTATATTAATATTTGTTTTATGTATACTCTTATACGATTGTATTATATATTTAAAAAAGGAAAAACATAAAAAACTAAAAATCTAAAAAGAAAATATAAAAACAGAAAATTAAAAACAAAATATAAAAATATAAAGCAAAATTAAATATTCCTTCAAAAAAGATCATACTTGCACTATACAAAAATTCGTGCTTCATTGCCTGATCTATCTAGTTTGCTTCCTAAGTTCAATACTTTACATACTTGCATTATACATACATTTTGTCAGATTTCTAGACCCTCGCAAAATCCTCTTCAATAGAACCCCCCTTTGTGTTTTTGTAATTATTTAGACCAAGGATTTTGTATTTCACTGCTATATATTTTTGGGAAAATTGTAATTTAGCCTTGTAGCTTTTTATATAACAAAATTATAATTTAGAATATTCTGGGATTTTTTCGTATATGCCCTTGGACTTTTGTATATTGTTCTTGAATGCATTGAAGTTTTATTGAATTGCATTTTGTTCCTAGCCAAAATAAATAATTTTATTCCCTATATTTGTATTAAAATAATCATTTTGAATCTAAAAAACATAGGAAAATTAATTTAAGTGCTTGTGACTATTTCAAATCACATAATTTTCTTGAGCAACTCAAATTATTTTTTTAAATATAAAAAACATGCATTTTTCTCTTTTTTCATTTAAAAATACATACAAATTATAAAATATTTTGAAATTTTCAAAAATAAATCAGAGTCTGTTTATTATTGTATTTGTCAACTCCAGAGCAAAAATCACTAAAAATTACAAAACAAAAACAATAAAATTGTAAAAAATCCAAAAAATCTTATAAAAATCATTAAAAATAATTAAACCCTAAAATCTTAGTTTCTATTTATAATTATAGTCTATATTATACATTACATATTGAAAATAGTTTTGGAAATTTTTGAGACATTTATCTATTTTAAAATTCCAAAACAATCCGACTTAGTATTATAATCCCCTATTTTGACATTTTAATCAATTTTAAATACAAAAATAAAAAAAATTAAAAGAATATTAATAAAAACATAGACACTATTAAAAAAATATTTTATTTTATTATTTTTGACTAAATATAGTTATATTTATAAAGAACCTCTTATATATCTTATATATATTACTACTATATATTAGTTATAATTGTTATTAATATTTATAATTCCTTATAAATATTTTAAAAACCCTTAAATAAGTATTATACTTAAATGTATTTTTTTATTTATATATATATATAGATTATATATTTATATCCTATTTAGTTTTTATATTATACACATTATGTGTGTATCCTTATATATGTGCTTATACCTTTATATATTAAAAGAAAATTATAATTTTGAAAAAAAATATGAAAAGAAAATATAAATTATAAAATTTAAAACAAAAAATTATTAATGTAAATTCCTTCAAAAATATAAAATATTAAAACACATAAAAATTAGAAAAATCATATAAAACACACAAAAATAGTTATTAATTTGTCTTTTCAGTTGTCAATTTTTGTTGATATCCCCATTGCTCCTTTATTGTTCGACTCCAACACCTGCTACTATACATACTATTTTGTATGGCATAATAAATTTAATCTCACTTATATTTATTGTGCAATTATTTTATGGGTGATTGTTATTAACATGCGTGAATTGGGTGTTGAGAGCCAAGAGAGATGCCAATGCAACGATTGTCAGCCTGACTTATCGGATGCCATAGGCCCTTTAAGACCATAAAATAGACAATCTAATTTTTAATGTTCATCAAATGATACAATTGCCGGGGAGCGACATTCAAGATAGATTTTGCATGCATTATTGATAATCATTTTTCTTCTTTATTTTATTTTATTGATATAATTTCTTATCTTTGCTAATACATTTTCTCGATTGAATTTCTTGCGAGGGACTCCATGGAAAAGGCAATTTCTTAAGAAGCCGATTCACCCGAGCTGCGAGGAGATTGTCTCTTCTTCCTTTGAGCCAACAGGAGAGAGAATGAGAGAGAGAGAGAGAGAAAGCAGCTATTATTATAGAATTTTTCCTTTATTTTTGTGTGTGAGAGAGAGATAGTCATTTTATTTCCCATTATTAATTTGTAATAACACGTGGACACTCAATACTTTTGGGCCAAATTTACCAAGTGTTTGTTCACTTAGGGGCTCAATGTATTTTTCATGGTTTTCTTCGCCTTCTACATTTTTGTTCTCCCTATTTTACTTTATTTACTTTTATTTCTAGTGATTTGTGCTTTTCTCCTTTATTTTCATTTGTTTTGTGTCATTGATCCTATAACATTTTTAGGGTTGCTTGGTTGAGTAAACTAGATCCGCATACCTAATATCTACATGCACCAATAGTCTATGTTTGGATCTAGCTCAAACTCAATCTGTTCTTCACGATAATAGCAATCCATACTTCGAGTGATTTCACCATTTTCCATTCCATATAGATTAGGGTTAAAATTCCTATTTTGCATCCCACGTGGAAAGAGTTGGGAAGCACTATAAGTCTTCTATGTGGGCATTCATCATTTTGACACAAGGCGGAGGTTTCCATCCTAGTGTCACCTTCCATTGCTTTACCGCTATCTCCCTCTGATTTTGAGCACTTAGATTTAAAATAAAATCCAAAAAAATCATTAGGTAATTATTTTTGAAAAAATACTCAAAATACTGAAAATCCAAAAATTAAAACAAAAGACTACTAAACAAACTTAGACCTTAATTACAACCTGTAAATATCATCATTGTTTGACTTTCACAAAGCCCACATTATATTCAGGTACATTCCAGACAGAACAAGGCACCACCCTTAAGGAATAGAGCTAAAAACTCGATCTATGGTTTCCTCAAGTATCATTTGGGACCAACGAAGTATTGACACTTCTGTCATACGTATGCGAGTAGGTCCTTGTTGATGATGGTACTCTCACCTTGTGTAGAGCATCCGACTTGGTCTGAAGTATTGAGCATAGGCCATACCGTCACAGGAAAATATGTCTCATTGTCTTGCATCCGAGTATCTTATTTTTTAGAGAAGTAGTGGTTTCACCTTTTAGCTTCCTCCTTTGGTTGAGTAGCCCCCCAGACCCAATATCAAGGATCTCAAAAAGTGCAGATCACATGATACAAAGGGAGTGGAACAAGTACGTGATACTTTTTTAGTAGTACTTACTTTCCAAAAGGTCTAGCCGATAAGGACATGTTACAATATTGCCTAAATCAAGAATAAAATTGAAAAGAAAAAATAGTCGAACCTTCACGGCCTCATATGTGGTGAGTTGGTGAACTTAATTTTGTTAATGTTCATTTGGGACTAGATTAGGATTCAAAGATTAGTCATGAGCATTTGCGCCATTTTTACCATTTCTTCTATTTTTCTCCCTTCGACCCTTGAGCACTTTGAGCCTTCTACTGTTTTACACTCATTTTGTTCCGTTTTCATCATCGTATCTTTCATCCTTTGTCAATACTCATTTTGATCTCCAAGATGTTGACTTTTGGATGGATTAGTCGGGACTCCGCCGACTCCCACATCGATTCCATGGGTTCGACTTCTTTAATAATTTGGGGCGATCCCGAATTGATTTGTTCGGACTTCGCGAACCATCCTCACGGCCCTCACGCCCATTCTTCCTGAGTTCTGCCCTTTTTAAGTGAGATTGATTTCACTATTTACACTTCTCCATCATTAATAAAATTTAGAATTGACCCTAATTCTGAATTATTCTTTACATCGGATGCTTGAAAGTAGCCTGATCGAGGTATTTTCCCAATTGCAGATCAAGACCTGGATATGTATCTCAGGCATTTACAATCAGATTCTGAGATGGTTCCTCCAGGCGGAGGAAAGGGACCACAGCTTCTGAGTACTAAGCATAACACTGAGCATGGCACAAACCAAAATGAAGTAAATAGTCAACTCTTGGCCTCCATTTAGGCAATCTAGCAGTGGTTGACTGATCAAGCTTTAACCCATGTCACCTTTTAAGATATGTTGAATGACTTGAGGAGGAGGTCAGAAGATAGAGAAACACGAGGAGGAGGTGATGATGATTTACATGGTAATGATGAATACAACCAATATGTAGATGAACCTCACGGAGGTGAGGGAGAGGGAAGGAGAGGCCTACCCAAGCCCACATTGAAGCATACTACAATCATGGGGCTGATCAAATCACCGGATCATGATTCCTCTAATCCATGGACACTTCGATCTCAAGTTGCTGCTCCTTTCTCTCTTTCCCAGATTCCATAACTATACATCCATCTGCAACAGCTCGGATGCATCTGTAGTATAACGACATATCCCAACATCCCGTTGGGCGTAGTAAAGATGATTTCTTTTCATTTCAGCCTTCAGGGCAAAGCATTGTATTGTATCAATGATTTGGGAAAAGTGGTGACCATACGAGAAGAATTGAAGTTCGCTTTTCTGCATAAGTACAATCCATTCAATCGTCTTAATTTGATGTTCTCTAAGATTGCCAACATCTCCCAGGGACCCCAACAATCCATCCATAAGACATGGGAGAGATTCAGTGATCTGATTGAGAAATTTCCCCACCATGACATCCTAAAAACTAGTTTGGTCTAGCACTTTTTTGGAGGACTTACTAAGAACATTCAACATCTAGTTGACATCGCCTATGGAGTTTTACTTTTTAACAAGGACGACGACACGATTTGGAAGATTTTCAAGGAGATGGCCAAGGAAGAGATCGTACTTTCCTCCTCTCATTCTTTTCAAATACAACTACAGATCCCCTGTAAAAATGTTAACATGGAGGACACCTGTGAAGTGGATAGGTGCGAGAACTCAGATCTCTACAACATTAACAGTCACCTGTCTAAGGTAGACATGATAGATAAGACATTACATGACTTAGAGAAGTTAGCTATGATCGAACAAAGAATGAAGGGCTTAAACAAGTTTAACACAATGACCAAGCAGCTGGAGCAATTGGTGAAGACCATCAGTGCCTGCAACTCCATGGCAGTCACCCCCAACACTCCTGATGAGCAGAAGGAGCCCACCGTGCAACATCAGCCTCAATCGAGTCCCAGTCAGCCTTTGGTCCAGCGTGTATACAATGTGCAAGCACTCGAGCAACCTCCATCATAAGCAAAGTCATAGATGGTGGTTTATCAACCTGAGCCACAATCTCAGTACCTTGAGCTAAGCTTTCCACCTCTCATGCACATTCAATAAGTGGCATGTGGAGTAATTATCAATAGTTGATCCATCCTTAGGGACACTCCCAGGGTCAAAACACAACCATTCGATCATTCCACCATTAGCAAGGTCAGAGGAATTTCCAGCCCAGCCAATAACATCACTAGCAACCTCCGCAACATAGATACACTTAGAGGAAGAATTATCAATAGTTAGGATACAATAAGAAGAACTATCAGCATTCGAATGCTAATTATTGATGAATCTCCGTTTCATCATCTTTATTCTATCATTTTGGCCTTAAAAAACCTAGTAAATGAATGCAAATACCCTTATTTCATGCATTTTATCATCCATGCATCTTTGTGTAAATAGAGTATAAAATACAGTTTTTTAAGCCAAAATTATAGAATAAATAAAAGAAAAGAAAAATAATAAAATATTGAAAATATTTTATGACCCAAAACATCGATACCTAGGCATCTCGATGACTAGTCGACCATGAATAAAGTAGGGGGAGATAAGGGCCAAAAATCCAATAAAATACCCTTTTATTTAATTCACTTTTATTCATTTTTAGGACCTATTTTAAGTTTTAAATATTACACTTCAAATAAAAAACTTTGTACATGAAAGTTGTAGATAATTAAATATAGAAAAATATAAAAATTATTTCATACAAAAATAATATGTTGTATACAAGATACAATCTGAATAAGATTCCAAAATCCCAACTTCCCAGATCCATATCTCTCAAATAAAAATTCAAAATATATAAAAATCACTTTAATTGTATATAACATTTAATAAGCTCTTTAATGAAGGTTGTTTCATATTTTTTGTATATACGGTTTGAAAGTTAGATTTTAGACCCCTATTGTATACTTATACAGATTAAAATATTCATTTTATTTATTATTCATTATTTTTATAATTTTATAATTTTATATTTTTAAATATTATTTATAATATATTAACGTATTAAAACATGAATAAAATGCTCAAAAAAACCTTAAAATAAAATACTTGTATAAAATACATAGGTAAAATACCAATACCTATATAAATAATGCAACTATTTATTTAGTTATATTTAATAGATCAAAAAATAAAATAAAAATATATTTAAGTGTACAAAATTATATTATAGATATATAAAATTATAAGCTAAATTAATAAAATTACAAATACAAAATAAAAATAAAAGATTAAAATATATAGATAAATGTACCTATGTATAGCCTCCAAAAGGTAACCTATAATTATAAAGCCTAAAAAATGAATAAAAATCATAATAAAATAATTCAGAAAATAATAAATATTTTTCATTTGATAACCTAAAATTAAAAAATTGTTTACTATTTTAAATCTAATTTACAAATCTTTTTGCCATGGATTTTTCTGGCTTGTCCACGTGGACCAACCAGATTTGTCCATTGGTTGACCTCGGTCAATTCTCTGACCGAGGTCTGTCCTTTGTCAGACGTGCCTTTGTTCCACTTCGTGGACTTTTCGAGGCCACGCCTTTCACCAAATCGCCCTACATTCATCATAGTTTTTTTCCTGGATCAATGATCTTACACGTCCAAGCATTTTTTCGATCTTTGGATCGCTTCCATGCTCGCAGCGCCTCGTTCTTCTCGCCACTCCATCATTTGTACATAACCCTCCCTTTATCTTCCCTTGATCTTTTGAACCTCTTTTGATCTGTCTTGGCTACCTCTTCTGGAGCTCCGGATGAAGGCGGTGACAGGGCTCTTCTCCAGCTCCTTTGTAACATCATAAGGCATGGACGAGGGTGTGTTCCACCACCTCTGGCGGGCCATTGCCATCGAGGTCTTCTTCCCTTCCTTCCAGCCAGTGAGGTACCCTTTTATTGCTTTTCGTAGCGTAAGCAACGACCCTAGGTTGTATTTATGCATTTATTTTAGCTTTTAATCATGCGATTTAGTCGTTAATCCATCCTTCGAAGATCGTCGAAGCTGAACTCTGACAAACCTTCCATTGTTCCTCCCGTTGTTTCGCGACGTGCCAGACCGCCCCCTCTTCTTCCTCTTCGCTTCTTGCTCGCCTTTCACACTTACAGCACATCACATCCATCGTGGATCTGACTTCGAGTGCTCCAACTCCTCCAGTACACGGGAGCACCTCCACCCGAGCCCCCTTCATCCATTTCCACCAGTCAATTCCCCATGACTAGCTTTCTGTGTGCGCTAATGATACTTGCAGGTTCTGAAGGCTTTAGACCCCCCGAAGGGTCGATTTTTAGAAGAAGCCAGGTATCTGGAGTCGCCATTGCTTCTTGACCCAGCAGCGAAGCATCAGTGCTCTTCTAGCCATTTTGGCGTCGCCGTTAGGTAGAGGACACCTCCAGGCATCGTTGGAGATCTTCTGTGGTGAGGAAGGTGGTTGGAGCAGTGATCCATCATCATTCGAAGTTCGAGCCCTCCCTTGTTCTTCCTTGTACTTGCAGGGGAGTTCAGGACCATCGGATCAAGCCCCCATTCCAGAATTTCCTTCCATCGTCCGATCATATCCTCCACGACCGTTGGATCGCCCAATGATCATCTAATCTGGGTCGTTGCGTGCGAAGTGGCATCGCGCGTTGAAGGCGCGAGACGTGTCCAAGTGGATCATCTGCAGTCGTTCGATCAGCACTGGCATCAGTATTTTGCAGTTTAATCCATGTCAGTTTTGTAATTTATTAAGTAGCACTTAATCTATTTTCGATTTTTTATATTTTCGTAACATTTATGATCCAGCCCCTAAACTTTGTGGTAATTGCATACTAGTCCACGCCACATCACCTCACGTAACACATTACGTCAGGTGGCGATTTTGGGGCTAGACTCCCATAGTTTTTATAATTGTTGTTTAGTCCAAAAAGTATCTTTACACGTTATATTATTTTTGCAAAATTTCAAACAGGCCCTCCATGTTTTTGAAAATTATGTTTTGGTCCTTGTCAGGCTCACATGTTTGTACACATGAGCTTTGGTGATTTTGCAAAGGGCCTCGGGCTTTGGTTATTTTTTATTGTTCATGTATCATTTGAAATCAACTATATATTTTGGTGAAATTTTCACTCAGGCCCCTGGACTTTTATCTATTTACATTAATACCCCTACTAGTATTGCATTTTCTCTTTGTTGTCTCCATTTTTTTCATGCATCATTTTGACTTGAAAAAATCCCAAAAAATAGCATTCGCATCCTGTTGCATTGCACTTCAAGGTATTATTTTTATTTTGCATTTTTAGGCTCTTTATTATTTATAAAAAAACAAAAATATGTATTTTTGTCCCTGATTGCACTATGAAAACCATAAAAAATACAAAACTGTTTTGAAAAATTACAAAAAAAATCTATTTTATATATATTTATGTATTATACAACTTCAGACCAAATCAATAAAAAAATATAAAATAAAACTCATAAAAATTGAAAACCACCTAAAACCTTTATAAAAATATAAAAAATTCTTTAAAAAAAATCAAAAAATTGTATTTTCTATTCCATATTTAATTTATTATCCTTATTTTAAAATTAATTTGGAGAACTTTTAACACTGCTGATTATTTTTCATCTCCATTTTAATTTCAGGTATTTATTTGATTCCCTGATTTGAGTATTTTTTACTTTAAAATACGAAAACTTAGCAAAAATATAGAAAAATCATAAAAACATTAGATAAATATAAAAAACACAAAAATATTTTATTTCTTGTATTTTGACTAATTTGTACCCATATATATTATCTCTCTTACTTATATTGTATATATACGTTATATAGCTTCGTATTTATATTTAAAAGAAAAAGAAAATATAAAAATAAATCATAAAAAAAGAAAATACAAAATCAGAAAATTTAAAATCAAATATAAAAATATAAAAATAAACAATAAAATAATATATATATATATATATAATTAAAAACTTATAAAAAGTAGCATACATATAGACAAGTACATCACATTCATTTTTGCGCATTCATTGCCCTGATCTACCTGCTCGTTCCCTGTGTTTGACCTCTATATTACTTGCACTATACACATCCTTTGTAGGGTTATAATAAATTTTAATTCCGCACATTTACTTTCATTGCTTGATTATCTGTTGTGAGTTAATTGTTGTTTGAATTCCGGATTTTGTATGGTCGATTCGATGACTGTGTTCCCGCCTTATGTGGAATACAAGACTGCTCGATTTTGGATTCAACAAATGATGTTGTTGTTGGGGAGCAACAACGTATAAATTGGGATTCATTTTTTATTGTGATATTTATCCATTTTTGTCTTATTTATTTTCTCATTTATTTGATATAATTGTTTGACTTGTCTAATTACCCTCTCTTGTTGACTTTGTGCGAGGTACCGTGAATCGAGGGAGACACTCTACCCAAGGCGCTTATGCACCCACGTAAAGGTGGCAGGAGATTTCTGGCCTAACATCGAAGGAATCTTGGAGGACTTGAGAAGACAGTCACATTTTGAGCATTTTTGTATTTATTTAGTTGTAATTTTAAGTAAGAGAGAGACTCTAATTTGTAATAATACAGGTACTCAGGACTTTGGACTTTCGGGCCCAATTTCCAAGTGCTTGTTCACTTGGGGGCTCATCGTATTTGTCACATTTTCATCACATTGTTTTCCCTTTGTTTTCCGTTTTTTTCTTTCTTTTGTGTGATTTCTAGGATTACTTGCGATAGAGTTGGTCCAAACACCTAATAACCATTGCATGCATCTATAGTGATGTTTGGACTTAGTCAAATTTTCAATCGCTTCTCACTTAGTCTCGGAATCACTGCGCCGCGAGAGTTCTCCATACAACGCTTGCAGGACCCATTGTGGTGGGCATTGAGGAGACTCCAAGATCGAGCTTGCCCTATAGTGACCTTGGTCTCGAAGAGAAAGTCCTCTCAGGGTCAAAATGTGGAATTAGCCGTAAGAAGCGCGTTCTGATTCTCGTACTAGATATTGGACGGGAGGGTGCCCACTCATGAAAGAAGGGGAAGCCCATTTTACAGGGGCTCAGTAAGTCTAGGATCTCTTTCGGGGGGAAGTGAAATGCCTAGTCAGAAGAGGGGATCAGAGATCAGCGAAAGTGGTTAGACTATTGGGGGGAAAGAGCTTTGGTTCTATTCTAAGTCATTAGCATTGGTTCTTCAAGCTAATAGATATTTCAAAACTTAGGGTGATTTCATCAACTTGCATTTGCATATAGTGTAGATTTCAATTTTGTTGAGCATCTTTGCATGTAGAGTGCTGGAGGCAAGGTGAGCATTTATGCTTTAGCATTCATCGTCGTTTTTACCGCTTGCATTGCTTTCCCACATCTCTACCTCTAATTTTGATCACCCAGGTGCTTAAAAGAATTGACTCCTCGATAGGATCGTGCATTCTTATTAAAAATTCAAAAAAAAGTGATAATCAATAAAATGGGGACTGCTAATATTACTTGACGTTAAAAAAAGACTAAAAAGAAAAATCATGTCTTGGGGCGAGTAATCCCCTCATTGTCTTCGCTTTTACTTGCTTCCACACACACTAAGGATTACTACCAAAATCCCACTCAACACCTAAGTGTTTGTGCAACATTTTGACTTCTCACCTAACTCTAAAACAAACAAGATAAAAAGACTGCTCTTTTGCGGTCTCTACCGAGTTGAGTAGGTGAATTGGGGGTTTGTATTGTGTGAGTTTGCTTGTAATTGCCTGTGTGCATCATAGATCGCCTCTACGCATTTGTGCCTTCTACTCAATTCTCTTGACTTGACCTTCGTACTCTCCCAATCATTTCCTTTTGTTTGGAGATGGCCGACATGAGTGTATTTTATCCGAACTTTGCGGATCCCTCGTTCACTCCAGGTAGTCCACCTCCCTTTTTCCATGAGGACTTTGCTCTTGAATTTTGTGCCCAACCCACTTTTTCAGGATCTAGATCTTGACGTTTTCCCTCCATTCCCACCACCATCACCTTCACAGTTCGACAACCCACTCTTCATAGAATACCCAGATTTGAACTGTGATTTTTGTCCACACCCACCACCCACATTCGACGCACCCGATCCTGAGATTTTGGAGTCACCTCTGATGATTTTCACACTTGAGACCTCGAATCAGATGATGGAGATATGAGCTCGAGGATGAATGATATATTTAGCGTAAATATGATCCAGCGACGCTTCATTCTTTGAAGATTCAGATTCATTTGAGGATTATCATGAGAGCTTACAATCACCCAAAATACAAAAAATGAGAAAAAATTAAAAACACAAAAATATTTCATGAGACCTTTGGTTGAGTCGAACTATGAGGAGAGGGCCCACTTGCCAGATCCTTTGACCACACATCCACTCACACCCTGTCCCACCTTTGACCCCGAGGATGTTGTTGTACGGATTGCTCTTGGCATTCCTCATGTATATGCTGATTCCGACTTCCTCCCTTGCATGGAGGAGGTCCAAAAATTAGAAAATTGATCACCGAAACCGATGTGGTGGTTGCCATTTATGAGATCATTCATGCCCTACTTCAGTAGCCATGACTGATTTATCCGCTCCTCTTCCCATGAAGAGAAAGTGGAAGAGCAGATATGAGCATCATATATTGACCATGACCACTTCCCATGCCATCACATACCATCCCATTCTTAGGAAAAAGAATATTGCCACACCTTTTATTAGTTGCACCATCTCTGACTTCACATGTGATCACACTCTCCTAGACGACGGTGCTTCGATTAGCATATTACCCTTCTCGCGGGTACATTCTTTTCACTTAGGGCCTCTAAAGAAGATCATGATGATAGTATAGTTTGTTGATGGATCTATCAAGAGGCTAAAGGATATCCTTGAAAACGTCGTTATTTCGATTCAGGGCACAAGGCATAATGTTGATTTTGTCGTATTGCCCATGGAGACTGCCACAGGGGAGCACTCTCCAATCATCCTGGGATGACCATTCCTCGACTTTGCAAGGGTCATTATTGACTACGGATCAGGAGAGATTCGCTTCCCTCCTATTGACGAGAGCGATGTGTTGATCACCGCACCCACAGTTGACAGAGACCTGCACCTGATGCACCTTCACCTACCTTGGTTGACCTTGAGGACCATGACCTTGATGATACAATCAGAGACTTTTGTTGTATGTTGGATTCCATTGAGACCCAAGAATTCCTCTCCAAGGACGAAGATTTGGAAATCATGGAGCTCATAGTTCCTTCTTCTGGGACTTGGCATTGTGTTGATGACATCCGCGGGATTTACACGATTGATATCCTAGATAGGAGGGCAGATTCAAAGACTATATAGGATGGACATGATTTGTCTACTTCTACTGATGAGTATGTTACTTGTCATTTGGATTCAGAAGAGAATGCAAAGGCCGAATTTGATCTTGTTGCTTTTATTCAGGAATTCAGGCCTTTTATGAGAAAGATGACCTGGTTGAGACTCTTGAGGACGAACATAGTTCGACTACTTCCACTGATGAGTTCTGGCCTTTTGGTTTTGACCTAGATGAGACCTCACAAACTGACAGTGATTACACTTCTTCTGATGATGAGTTCATCTCGTTTCACTTTGACATTAACGAGACTCCCAAGGCTAGAGCTAGTTGTACTTATTCCACTAACTTGTCTGTGCCTCTTCACCCTAGGACCATTGAGGACCCTCAGCATGTCGACCCTGATCAGTTTGAGTCATCTGAGGACCCCGATGTCGACTTGCACCTTACCAGATCTATTCTTCATCATTCCGGCAAGAAGGTTCGCTTTCTACCTTCTTGATCCTTTGTACATACATCTCTCTTGTATATCCTCTTTTGTTCATTTTCATCCCTCTACTGTTTCTCTCATTCATCCACTCTCATGTGTGCCTTGCATAGGACGTACTTTGTCCTAAGTATAGGGGGAAGTGGACGAGCCGAGTGTTGTCTCATCGTTCCGTTTCATCACTCATGATGTTGCCTATACTTAGGGCTTCTTTTACCCTAAGTATAGGGGAGTGGTGCATACATTTCCTCTCTATCTTTCTTCCATCTTTAGATCTCTTTTCTTCTTTTCCTTTTCTATATTCTTTTTTCTACTGAAAAAGGTGTCACCCATTTTTGTCAGTCTTCTATACTTAGGTTGTACTTTGTCCTAAGTATAGGGGGGCGTGTACCCTGAGTTTTTTCATTCTTTGATCCTCTCCATTGTATCCTCTTCTAGTCTATATTAGGGATATCTTACCCTAAGTATATGGGGAGATAGTTTGAGTACGATCTGTTCATTCCCTCCCTTGACCCTCTCTGCTTTGTATACAGTATGCTATACTTAGGATTATTTGATCCTAAGTATAGGGGGACGGTCAACTTCTCATTCATTCATTTCTTCATTTGTTTATTCTTTAGATGTTCCTATACTCAGTACGAGTTATGTCTTCTCTTTTTCTCTCTTATCTTTGAGGACATAACTCAGTACTTAGCGGGCTCGTATATACTCCGTATATACTTTAGCCATAACTCGTACTTTCATATTTTTCTTAATAATTATGGCTAATTATACTTTTTAAAATTCATTAAAAACCTTAATAAAAAAGATGTTAATTATTCCTCAAATTCTTTTATATTTATTGATTAATAAAACATGTGAAAATATTTTTTTTCAAAATGCTTGAAAAATAGTTTAAAAATCTTGTTGGAAATCTTTAGAAAAATATTTTGAAAATGTTTTGTTATATATTTTCAACCTTTGTAAAGAAATTTTGTTTAAAAAAATTATTTTCTTTATGTGAAATAAAAATGTTTGAAAAACGATTTGCAAATGGTTTGAAAAATGGTTGCAACAATATTTGACAAAATCTAGACATAATGTTTGCAAAATGATTTTCAAATGTATGTACATGTTTGTAAAATTTATTTGTTAAAATTATTTTGGACTATTGTTTTCAAAAAATATTTGAAAAACCTTTTGAAATAAGTTTGAGGAATATAGGTATCACACTAAAATTCTTTATACGTATATATCTATAAAATTGACCACTTACCAATTGTAAATTCTTAAAAATCTAATTCTTATAAATATAAGATGCATCCCTGAGTAAATATTTGTACCTAGTTTTTAACCAAAATTTTTTATTTTTAAAAAACCCAAAAACATTTGCAAAATTAAAAATACCAAAAATATTTGAAAAATCTTTTTGAAAATCATAAAAAATGCATATGCATCATCTTTTCAAAAATTCATAAAAAATTCAAAATCTTTGATAATTGCATCACAAAAATAGTTGTTGCATTCTGCATAACATTTGCATAGCATTTGCATTTTTTGGGTTGAGTTTGATAATTGGACAAGTCTAAGTAAAATCCGAATATTGGAGCTTGGTTGGACCTTAAATCTACCTAATTAACAGGAACCTTATAGGAACTGGAATTGAGGTACTTCAGGACGAGTTGACTTAATTATTTGAGGATCACTAGACTTGGTTCAATGGATTCTTGACTGCCTAAGTAGAGCATTTCGGAGCACACGCACGACTCTTGTCGATAATGACCTAACTTGGAAACCTGCACCTTTCACTTGGTTCAACTCAGTTGGAGTGGTGAGGAGGTTGGATTTGCCGGTATGAGATGCACACGTGTAAACATTTGTCCTCCTCTAGGGAGGGAAGTGCACCCCAACCCATTCGGTGATGATGAGTTTTGAAGACAGTAGGATGTGGGTTGCTATAAAGCTTCAAAAGTGGGATAGTCTACTGGCTCAAGAGGAAAAACTCTATGTAAATGTTGATGTATATAGTATTTCAAAAAAAACAAAAAACAAAAACTCCAACAAAGTGGGCAGGCTTGTACAAAAATAAAATGCTTGTTGGAGTGTATATATTTGTATGGTCAATAAGCAGGCTTGAGCTTCAAAGTCAAATCATGTGAGTCTGCAGCTGGATGACTTGACTATGCTGGTCTCGCATCCTAGGATAGGTAGATACACTGGCTACCGTCCATTCTTCTCTTCATCCCCTCCTCTTGAGCTGGTTGCCACTTGAACTTAGAAGGGAATACCCTGCTCCTCGAGGAATGAGTTATTGGATTGGGGAATCATTGGGTTGTCATGCTGGAGAAGTCAGTCTCTTTGTTATTTCAGTTGGGAAGAGCCACCATCACTTACCATGTACGAATCAGACTCATAGTCATAAGGGTTTTCGTATGAGTTGAAGTATTCTAACCTGGCTATTAAGGAGACTTGAGCAGAGTTTTGGGATTCTCGAAGGCTGTTGGATTTAAAATCTGGTTCTCACTAAGGTACCACCCGCACTAAAATTTGAAAGGTCTGACTTAAGCTCCAAACATTTATTTTGTGAAGACAAGTTTGACAATTAAATTTAATCCAATTTTCTTCTTTTTCATGTCTTTGTTTTTCTTTTCTGCACTTATTGCATAAGTGTTTGCTAGGGACTAGCAAAGGCAAGTATAAGTGGCGATAAATCTCCATTTCATCATCTTTATTCTATCATTTTGGCCTTAAAAACCCAAGTAAATATGTGTAAATACCCTTAATTCTTGCATTTTATCATTCATGCATCTTTGTGTAAATAGAGTACAAAATACGGTTTTTAAGCCAAATTTACAGAATAAAGAAAAGAAAAGAAAAATAATAAAATATTGAAAATATTTTATGACCCAAAACCTCGAGACATAGGCATCTCGATGACTAGGTTGATCAGGAATAAAGTAGGGGGAGATAAGGGCCAAAAATTCAATAAAATACCCTTTATTTAATTCATTTTTATTCATTTTTGGGACCTATTTTTAGTTCCACTTTCCAAACTTCAAATAAAGAAACTTTGTACATGAAAGTTGTAGATAATTAAATATAGAAAAATAAAAAATATTTCATACAAAAATAATATATTGTGTACAATATACAATCTGAATAAGATTCCAAAATCCCAACCTCCCAGACCCATATCTCTCAAATAAAAACTCAAAATATATCAAAATCACCTTTAATTATATATAACTTTTAATAAGCTATTTAATGAAGTGGTTTCATGTTTTTTGGAGTTAAAGTTTGGAAGCTAGGTTTTGGACCCCTATTGTATACTTATACCGATTCAAATATTTGTTTTATTTATTATTCATTATTTTTACAATTTTATATTTTTATAATTTTGTAAATATTATTTATATTATATAAACATATTAAAATAGAAATAAAATACTCAAGAAGACCTTAAAATAAAATACTTGTAAAAAAATACATAGGTAAAATACATATACCTATACCTATATAGATAATACATCTATTTATTTAATTGTATACAATACATCAGAAAAATAAAATAAAAATATAGTTAAGTTATATTGGCCTTGTAACTTTTTAAATCAGTTATATATTTTGGTTAAATTTACACTCAAGCCCCTGGACTTTTATCTATTTTCATTAATTCCCCTACCAGTATTGCATTTTCTCTTTGTTGTCTCTATTTATTTCATGCATCATTTTAACTTGAACAAAATCCTAAAAAAATATCCTTAGCTTCTTGTTGCATTACACTTTAGCGCTATTATTTTTATTTTGCATTTTGAGCTTGTATTATTTATAAAAAATCAAAAATATGCATTTTTGTCCTTGTTTGCACTAGAAAACCCATAAAAATACAAAATCATTTTGAAAAAAATCCAAAAAATCTATTTCGTATTTATTTACGTATTCTACAACCTCATACTAAAAATCACTAAAAATATTAAAGAAAACTCATAAAAATTGAAAACTCCTAAAAACTTTATAAAAATATAAAAAAATCTTAAAAAAATCCAAAAATTATTTTTTTGTTCCATATTTTTCTCTATATTATTATCTTATTTTAAAATGAATTTAAAGAATTTTTAACATTATTGACTATTTTCATCTCTATTTTAATTTCTAGTATTTATTTGATTCCCTATTTTGAGTCTTTTTTACTTTAAAAATTTCAAAAAATTAGCAAAAATATAGAAAAATCATAAAAATATTAGAAAAATATAAAAAGTACAAAAATATTTTATTTGTTGTATTTTGACTATTTTTACCCATTTATAATATTATATCTCTCTTAAATGTATTATATATACTTTATATAGATTTATATTTCTATTTAAAAGAAAAAGAAAATATAAAAAACGAAATATAAAAAGAAAATTAAAATAAAAAAATTAATAATCAAATATTAAAATATAAAAATCAAAATCAAATAAGAAACATATAAAATTTAAAACCCACAAAAAATAGCACGCATATAGACAAGTAGATCACATTCATTTTTTAGCATTCATTACCCTGATCTTCCTGCTTGTTCCTTGTGTTCGGCCTCTACATTACTTGCACTATACACATCTTTTGTAGAGTTATAATAAATTTTAAATATGCACATTTACTTTCATTGCTTGATTATCTGTTGTGGGTTAATTGTTGTTTGAAGATCGGATTTCGTGTAGTTGATTCGACGAGTGTGTTCCCGCATTGTGTGGAATACAAGACCACTCGATTTTTGGCTTCAACAATTATCGAAATCAATACTCCTCTTCCAAGTACCAACAATATCCTTCTCTTCCTCCTCCTCACTATTCTTAGGGTTACCAACAGCAGCCTCCCCCATACCAACAGAGTCGTTGGCCACACTAGGTTGAATCATCTGAGGTCATGCTGGTCAACCTGGCCCTTGATTGTTTGGCCCAACTCATCAAGAACATGGCCTAGACGAACCAAAATACTGACGACCTAACAACCACCAAAGATGTCATTCTTACTTAGGTTGAAGCCAATCCAAACAACTTCTATTGTAAGGAGAAGGTAGTCTGCAATGACCTACGCGATTCTGATGGAAATCACATTGCTTTATCCAATGAGCGGACCATCCAAGAGATTGCGATAGTGAAGGAAAAGCATAAAGCTTCTAATGGCAGGTCATCAGCCAGGCCAGCAGACATGGCTGAAGAACTTTTTGAAGATGCAGCACCAACCACAAAAACACAAAAAATGAATAAAACTAGAAAACTAAAAATAATGTAGAAGTTGAGGTGAATCCATGCCAACAATGGAGGAGCGATCAGCAGCAACCGAACTTGAGATAATCGATGGAGCTGAGCCTACAATCCATGCTAGCCACCTGATGTAGATGATTTTGCACATTTTTGCCATCTACATGTACAAAAAGATATGGACATAATTTTACAGAGTAATTTGTTAATGTAAATATTAATTTTCCTAATGCAATTAAATAAAAACAATAAAAATTTAAAAACGCATTATATGATCCTGACATTGTTGAAATCTTGTAGAACATTATGCTTGAAATGCCATTGTTTAAGGTCATGGAGTACATGGCTATTTTTAAGAAGTGAATGAAAGAAACATTCATAACAAAGCATCAATTTCACAAAACCAGATGTCGAAAACCTGAGAAGTACATTCTCATCATGGCTAAAATCAGTGCCATCAACAATCTCCCGAATAAAAAGAAAGACATGTGACCTTCTCTAGTCATATGTTGGATTTTCAACCAAGTGTGAGCTTCTCTAGTAATATGTCGGATTTTCAACCAAGATTTTGAGTGCATATTGCTCGATAATGGATCATCCCTAAACTTATTGCCTTCATCCCTAGTCATAACTGATTAGGGTCGCTCAAACAAACAAAGATGATTATGCAATTTGCGAATAGATCAGTCAAACGACCCATGGGTGTGTTGGAGGATGTGATTGTCACTATGTTCAAGGGATACAATTCCCTGTTGATTTCATTATCCTGGACATGGACACCTCCATACTTCTGCTCCACTCCCAGATCATTCTTTGATCGTGGTGACTCACTTCTAGCGAGGGTCTAATGTTCTACACAAGGCGAGAAACCGTCACTGTGGCAACCTCTCACTAAAGGCTATAACCCACAGTGTAACAATAATGTAATGCAATGTAAATGTCGAGTTAAAATTTGTTACAACTCTACAAAGGATGTATATAGGGGAAATTATGTAGAGTGTGAAACTCAGGGTGCAAACGCGATAGATTGGGCAAATGAATCCAAAATGCTTCTTCTCTTGTATATATTATTTTATTTTTATTGATTTTTAAATTTTTAAATTTTATCTATTTTTTATGTTTTATATTTTATATTTGGGAAAAAGGACCCTACACCGACGGGTGCAGGAAATTCCATACACCCGGCCTAATTTTTCATTGTTTTTTATATTTTTTTGAAATGAAACCTTGGGGAATTTAGATCACCATGCATCACCATGTTGTCATTCCAAATTCAACTTAATTCGACACTTCTATCATCTCCATCAAGACTACTAAATTTTAACGGTCTCAGAATTGCTGAAATCGACCCCTTTTAGATGAGCATGTTAGGAATGTTTATTTTACATGAAATTTGAAACACTTATTCCCCTCAACATATTAATTAAATCCCCCCAACTTCTAATTCAAAAAAAGTAAAAACATAATGTGAAAATGGGGTGGGTGCAGGGAGTTTCCTACACCACTGGGTGCAGGCTCCCTGCCCTCTTTATATCTTTAAGTTTCTAATTTTTATTTCTTTTTTATATTTTCTAATTTTTAGTTTATTTTTCTATTAATAAGATAATATATATAATATGTATAATATAGGTGCTATAATATATATAATAAATAAAGAAATCAGAAAATACCCTAAGATATTGTCCTTTTTTGAGGTTTTAAAATATATTTTTGGTATTTTTAATAATAAATTATCCTAAGTATAGGGGGGCGAGTGATTTTGACGATTTCGTTTTATTTATTCCTTCGGTTGTATATTCTTTTCCTCAGTCACCTTGTTTTGTTTTCCATTATACTTACGATGACCAGATCGCAAGTATAGGGAGGTTGACTGACTTCTATTCTTTTATTCCTTTTCACCCACTTTTATTAACACGAGTTAAGTTCTCCATTTCTCTTTTGACGCTATAAGGACATAGCACAAGCAAAGTATAGGGGTACGTGTATATATTGTATATATACTTATATCCATAACTCGAACTTTTATGTATTTTATATCTATAAAATCCATAAAAAGTGGGTGGGGTAAGTTAAAATCCACCTATTTAAATTAAATTAATTATAAAATTATTGTAAGTAAGTAAAATATGTTTTAAATACTTATTTAAAATCCTTAATTTAACATCCTTAATTTAAAATTTGTATAACACTTATTTAAAATCCTATATAATAAAATATGTGTAAAATTCACGAAAAACTTGTAAAATACCTTGTGTATAAAACGTGTAAAATCCATTAGTTATGGGTAAATTATCTTGTCAAATTCTTATACATAAAATTGTTCATAAAAATCACAAAATCCATGAAAAAATGTAAAATATAAAATCCATAAAAAATTACAAAATTCTTAAAATCCTTAAAAATGAGTAAAATCCCAAAAATATACTTCACAAAAACACGATTGAATTTGTATATATACATTGTAGGCTTTTATACTCGTAAATATAGTATAATTATTCAAAATTGATAAAATGAATTTTTGTCTTTTTTATATTTTTCTCCATTTTTGTGATTTTTTCTTATAATTCTTTCTATCCTTTTGGATTCTTAATTGATAAAAAATTAAAAAACATTGACTTAAGTTAATAGGTTGAATTGTTTTACACTTTAAAAATATATAGAAGTCTTGGAAATTTTCAAACTATTTCTAATATAAAATATATAATATAAACAAAATTTAGAAGTAGAAATTAGTTTTTTTGGATTTTTAATAATTTTCACTGATTTTTTATAAGAATTTTAGAGCTTTTATAATGTTTAGTGTTTTTCTTTTGGTATTTTGATGAATCTACGTTTCATCATCTTTATTCTATTATTTTGGCCTTAAAACCCCTAGTAAATGCGTGTAAATAGGCTTAATTTAGGCATTTTATCATCCCTGCATTGTCGTATATATATTGTATAAAATGTGGTTTTTAAAGCCAAAATTATAGAATAAAGAAAAGAAAAAGAATAAAATATTGTAAATATTTTATGACCCGAAACCCCGAGACCTAGACATCTCGATGACTAGGTCGATAAGGAATAAAGTAGGGGGAGATAAGGGCCAAAATACCAATAAAAATACCTTTCATTTCATTCATTCTTTATTCATTTTGGGACCTATTTTTGGTTCCACTTTTTATATCTCAAATAAATAAACTTTGAACACGATTTTAGATAATTTAATAAAGAAAAATACAAAATTGATTTCATTCAAAAATAATGCACAGACAAAAAGTTATGGTCTGAATAAAAATCCGGAATCCCAACTTCATAGACCCGTATCTCACAAATGAGAACTCCAAATGCTGCAAACTCACCTTTAATTGTATATAATTTAAAATAAGCTATTTAATGGCAGTAGTTTCACATTTGGCGGAGCTACGGTTTGAAAGTTGAGTTTTGGATCCCTATTGTATACTAGTACAGATTAAAATATTCAATTTATGATTTATTTATTATTTTTGTAATTTTATATTTTTATATTGTAAATATTACTTATAATAATTATGTGCATTAAAATTAGAATAAAAACCTAAATAAAACTCAAAAACAAAATACCTATATGTATTACATAGGAATTATACATATAAATATACCTATACATTATCTACTTTTACTTTATTAAGTGTACAAAACATATCAGAAAAATAAAATAAAAATATATTCAAGTGTATAAAAGTACTTTATAATTTTATATAATAATAAAAATAATTACATAAATTAAAAAAATACAAAATAAAAATAAAAGAATAAAATATATATATTATACTTATAAAGGGTATAAAAGGCAACTTGTAAAAATATACCTCAGAAAATAAAATAAAAATTACAATAAAATAATTTATAAAATAATAAACATTTTTTTATTAAATAACCTATTATTAAATAAATCATTTACTAATTTAAATTGATTTTACAAAATATTTTTCCAGGCTTTTTCCTGGTTGGTCCACGTGGACCAACCAGGTGGGCTGGAGAGTTGACCTCGGGTCAACTCTCTGACCCCTGCCTGCTGTGTGTCAGACCTGCGTTTGAACCCATCTTCACGAATTTATGGGGGTCGCATCATTCCTCCTCGGGCATTGAAGCCTTCTTGGATTTTTCTCCTTGTCTATCCATGATTCACACCGGCCACTTGGATCCTCCAAGATCGCCTTCGTTTGCCTCCTCTTCCTCGATCAAGGGGCCCACTCCACCATGGTTCAAAAGGACCCCCCAGACTTCTTTCACTCCTTGAACCCCATTCGTGACTCATTTTGTCCCATTTTCTTGCGCCCTGGACCGAAGAAGGTGACAGCTTCTCCTCCGGCCAAGCTAGGTGCGGCGGTGAGCCGTGGAGGGCCGGTTCCAACCATCGCCGGAGCTCAGCTCCCGGCGGTCCTATCTCGCAGGACACCACTGCTCGAGGTCGTTTTTCTTCCTTATTTTTCTTTGCTTAGATAGCTGTTAGCTCTAGGAATAGTTTCGTGCCTTTAAATTGTGGTTTAATCAATTGCTTCGCCACCCTCTTCGCAACCATACGCCGTACCGGAGCTCTTGAGCTCCGGCGTCCATTTCCGCTATTCTCCTCCAATTCCACCTGCATTTGTCCTGGGAACCGTATACTATGGTTTGCGCGTTTTCATTGCAGGTTCCAGGCGCTAAAGACCCCACCTGGGGGTCGACTTTGCTGGTGCACGCACAACCCGGAGTAGCTCTAGTCCTCCCACGTCGCGGCAGCTCGTCGGTGCGCCATACGCCATTTTGAAGCCGTCCTATGCTTGAGGAGCCTCCCAGGGACCTTCACGTGCTGCTGGAAACGTCATAGGAGGTCGGAGGAGCGATCTGCAACAAGTTCAAACTCGCCCACGGCGTGTCCATCGCGTCGTTCTTCCACCATAGCCCAGCGCCATCGGATCAAGATTGTTCTTCGTGGGCTACCCCAGCCGTCGATCTCCATCGCAGGATCTAATCAGGAGCGTCCAGGCCCAACCGTATCGATGTGCGAGAGCTTGCCATGTGGCTTAAGTTAAGCCCCATCAGTCGTCCGATCTGCCCCTTACTTTGGGCATTTTGCATGTGAGCCCATCCATTTTGTCTGTTTATTGTTTATCACTCAAACATTCATCTGCAGGCATATAATTTTTTGTAATATTTACCATTAGGCCCTCGAACTTATTAGATTTGCAGAACAGTCCTTCCCAGGCGCACGTGCTCACGCACGTGCCCCCTTGGGAATTTTGCGGGTATAACCTCGTAGCTCTTGCTTTTAATATTCAGTCCAACAAATATTTTATTAAGTTGTAAATTTGTGTACATTTTGCGTGCCAGCCCTCGAACTTTGCCTTAATTACACATATAACCCTGGTCGTATGTAATTTCCTTATGTTTCTAGCATTTTTTGCATGCATCTATTAAACTCGAAAAAATCCACAAAAATCACAATAGATCTCTGTTTCATAGTAGTTTAACATCATATTTTTTTATTTTTCATATTTATTGCATTTTAATATTTATTAAACATTAAAAAAGCCATTTTCAACACTGTTTGCATTATAAAATCCATAAAAAAAACACTCCAGAAAAATCCCAAAAAATATATTTTATTTCCTTTAGTGTGTTTTAACTTCAATCCAAAATTCACTAAAAATTACAAAACAAAACTTATAAAAATTACAAAACACCAAAAACCTCCCAAAAAAATATTAAAAATCCATAAAAATTCATAAAAATACAAACTTTGTCTCTGAATTTTCTTGATTTTATTATCTTTAAGTGAAAGTTAATTTGGAGAATTTTTGTTACTGTTTTCTATTTTATTTCTCCATTTTAGTTTCTGCCTTGTATTTTATTCACTGTTTTCTCTTACTTTCACCTTTAAAAATACCAAAAACATTTAGAAAAACCCTTAAAAATCATAAAAACAGTAAAAAATTATAAAAAGACCAAAAATATTTTATTTCTGAATTTTTGAGTATTTTCACATATTTCTATAAATACCTTAGTACCTCCTTTCTTACATTATATAACTATTCCAATATTGAAAAAAAAAGAAAATATAAAAATTATAAAATATAAAAAGAAAATATAAAATCAGAAAATTAAAAATCAAAATACAAAAATATAAAATTAAAAATAAATAAAAAAATATAAAATTAAAAGCCCACAAAAAATAGCTTAGTAGATACTTGATCACATTCTCACACATTTTGAGCAATTTTGCCCCTATCTATCCTTTCTGCTCCCTGTGTTCGACCTCTATACATACTTGCACCTATACACATCTTGTTGTAGAGTTATAATAAATTTTAACTCCGCACACTCACTTTGATTTCCTTATTTGATTGTTGTGGGTTAATTGTTAATTAATTGAGGTTTCGTGAGCGGTCGTCTCAGCGACATCGTGGTCCTGCCTTGTGTGAACTACTTTAGGCCCTCGCCAAATCTCGATTATCATATTTTTAGTTATTTTTCGTAATTACTAAATATGGTAATACATATATTCTAATTTTTTTGAAATTTTTAGAAACTATTTTATAATTTTTGTATTTTTAAATTCAAATAGGGAATAAATTCTTTATTTTTAAATTTTAATAAATAAAAAATTTTATAAAAATGCCGCATTAAAAATATATGTGGTAAATGAAATTAAAGGCATTTAACCTAATTTTTCTAGAATTGTTAGAGCATAAATGACATTTAATAAAAATAAAATCAACAAAATGAAACTATATTATTAGTAGGGACCTTTCTATAATTTATTAAAAGTTTTTCTTATTTCCGAACCCCTTAAAGAAGTCTAGGGTCAATTTTGCAAAATGTCCTGAATATTTAATGTAAAAACTGTATGCTGGGATATTTTATAATTATTAAAAAGTGGAGGGTCCACAATGGAATTTATCTGAAAAGTATTACACTAAAATTCAAAATTAATGGCCTAAATCTAAATAAAAACTAGAGGGTTAGGTGCAAAATATCTAGTCTCCTCATGCGCCCAAGCACATGAGGTAATGTAGACTAGACCTAAAAGGCTATTAAAATAAATCTAGGGTTCTTATTACAAAAATTACAAAAAGTTTATAACTACAGGTGAATGTTTTTATATTTAATAGAAAATACAAAATGGCAGGGGTATGTAACAAAATTATAACCACATACTGGATCGGTCGACAGATAGTCTTTAGTTGGACACGTGGTGCCTCCCGGTTACTTGATACTGCTTCATCAATCAATAGTGAAGATTAGATCCTGTGGGGGATCCAACAATCGAGGCGTTAAATATCGGATGGTAGTTGGATGATCTGGATGAAGCTTTTGATCCAGCGACGGAGGAGACGTTAGGAAGAAGGGGGAAGAAGCCCCACCTTAGCAATCTTCCTTTGATGAGATATCCATCCTTCCACGGTTACTAATGCTTCTAGGTGGTGCAAAAGATGTTTGGGGTAGTTCCGAAGCTGGTGGAGAGCTCGAGAGGAGTCCAAAGCTCAATGATGGAGACTTGGAGGTCGGGGAAGAACTAGAGCGCATGGAACCTGGTCCTCATCGAAATCGCCTAAGCTAAGGCTTTTAACCTCCTGAACCCAAATGGTTAGATGAAACACACAAAAAGGGAGGTCCAAGGGGCCAATTTGGGTGGAAATGGAGCGAGGTGAAGTCAGGGCAGTGTGCTCTGACGAGCGACGGAGGTGGAGAGAGGACCTCCTAACTTGGGGTGGATCATGGTGAACGAAAAGGATCGGGGCATAGGAAGCGAAAGGGAAAGGAGGTGGAGGAGAAAAGGGCAGCAATACGCATCTCGGTACAGCAGGAGCAGTGGTAAGAGTAGGAGGTCCGACAAACTAAGAATTTAAAATCTACGCTACTATGGTTAATGAAAATGCAAAACAAAAACTAGAAGTTAGAACTTCGCCTAAAAGATACCTAAAATTGTAGTTACATTATCGCTCGACCTGCATAACAAGGAACTATGGAGCTCCACCAGGCGGTGGTCGGTGATGCCTGGATCACGCTCCTCCTCCCCATGTGCACGTAGGAAATCACGTGACGAGCTACTGTCACCTTGCTCGACTTGGATAGGGATTGATCTGAAGGGATTAACGAGAAAGAACAGATGGGATTTTGAATGGAGCTCGAGGAGGTGATTATGTACATGGTGGTCTTGGCTCAGGAAGAACGCTTGATGCAGTATTCCTTCAATCGAGGAATAAGGCTGGCGTAGAAGATCGATAGTCGAAGAGGAAAATTTGTGAAGGAATCAATCTAAAAAGAAGGAATCAATGGGGATAAAGTGAGGAAGTTGGAGGTCTAGTGTTTGACAGATGCAGACCTAGGGAAGCCGGGGAGTGGACTGAGGTCAACCCAGATCGATCTCCCATTGGTCCACGTCAGTACGCTAGGTGACAAACAGGATATAATTCCTTTATTAATTCATCTTAAACTATCAAATGATTTTTTATCAAAATATAAAAATATTTATTTTTTTATGTAGTATTTATGGTGATTTTTATTTATTTTTATGAGTAAAATTATTAGGTGCTAATTAATACATGTATAATTATAAGTATATTTATCTATATATAGTGTATTTTATTTTTATTTTGTATTTTAGATTTTATTATTTTATACACTTATTTTATATATTTATAACTTAATAAAATACATACATATATATATATAATATTTTTCTAAAGTTATTTATACACTTAAATAACTATGTATAGTTACTATATAGGTATATATAAGTACAATTCATCTATGTATTATAGTACGTTTATTTTAGTGTATTTTTAATTACTTTATTTTATTTTAATTATGTATATGAATTGTACACATTATTTAAAATTTTTATAAAAATAAAATAAATTGAAAATATAAAGAATAAATATATTGATTATTTTATACACGTATATCGCACAATTAGGGTCTAAAACCTAACTTTTGCATGTTAAGTCCAAATTGAATGAAACTACCTTCATTAAATAGATAATTAATTTTTATGAACAATAAGGGTGAGTTTGACGAATTTTGAGCTTGTATGGAGAAGAGACAAGTTTGGGAAGTTTTATTACATCTTTTTATTTTGAGTGTCTAAGGCACACTATGCATTATTTTTAAGTGAAATAAATTTTATACTTTCCTTTGTACTTTAATCAACAAGTTTCATTTTCAATGTTTATTAATTTGAGGTATAAAATTAATAGAATAAAATGGGTCCCAAAACCTATTTATTGAAGAATTAAAATTAGGGTTTTTAGTATTTCTTGGTCCTTACCGCTCCCTACTTTATTCCTTGTTGACTAATTCATCATGATGCCTAGGTCTTGGAGTTTACGGTCATTCAATACCTTTGGCATTTCATTTCCTTTTCTTTTTTTATTTTTCTGTAATTTAGACATTAAATATGTTATTTTATACACTATTTAAATAGCAAGTATTATCTATACAAACTAGTGCTATTTACATGCACTTAACTAGGGAATAAGGGCCAAAATGAAAGAATAAAGGTAGTGAAATGGAGATTCATCATACAACCATTCCTTTGAACTGTCTATGTAGTTGTTGATTACGGCACAATGAGAAAGTTTAGATAGAGATGGTTCTAGAGCCAAAACCAACAAAAGTGGTATTTGTGTTGAGAGAGATTAAATCGCATGGAAAAGAAGACTCTGATTTTTTTGTCGAGATCAGAGAAATGAATTTGTTCTTGGATGACAAAGAAACACATGAATTCCTCTCCACCATTGAAGTCCTGAATAGCATAGTCAAATTCACTGATGCCTTTGAAGAGGAGGTCTTCGCTGATGAATTCAATGAAAAGATTGAACCATCCTTGTCTGAGCATGAAGAATTTATCGAAGATCTGTGTGATGTGTTGAATTCAAAATCTGAAAGTTCAATGGTGGACAATAGATATATAAAAGACCCGATACATGTTATAGTTGTCGAAACTGCCACCAAGCTGACTCCATCCCTACCAGAGATGAAACCTCTACACTCTAACATGAAATATACCTTCCTTGCTGGTGAACCTAATAGGTATCTAGTCATTCTAAATTCCAATCTGACTGAAGAACAAGAATCTAATTTGCTTGAGGTTTTGGAAAGAAACCACAAGGTGATAGGCTAGAATATGACAGATCTCCCCAAGATAAATCCTTCACTCTACTTGCATCCCATCTATCTAGAAGAAAATATCAATCCCTCACAGGAATTCCCATGCAGACTAAACCCTAACATCCAGGAGGTTGTCATGAAAGAAATTGCAAAATGTTGTGATGCAGGATTCATCTATCCCATCTCCGAATCCAAGTGGGTGAGCCCCATACACATGGTACTGAAGAAATCCAAGACCACCATCATTACAAATGACAAAGGAGAGGATATTCCCACAAGAGTACTGACTTCTTGGTGTGTGAAATAACGGAAATCAAACGGTCGTGTTAATCCCCAACGCAGATCAACAGTCATTGAGTTGATCACTTAAGAAATAACTAAATTCAACAATTAACCCACAAATAAAATATAACAATGCAAATAAAAATTATGGATTTCAATTTTATTATAACTCTACAAATGTGTGTATATGTGTAAGTATGTCCAGAGTGTCGAACACAAGGAGCAAACGATAGATTGGGCAAATTAATGTGCAAATTTTGGTCTTCTTCTTGTCTGATTACTTGTATTTTATGTGGTTTTTAATTTTATATTTTTTAATTGTTTTTAATTTTTATTTTTATTTATTTTTTTATTTTTTGATTTTTAATTTCTTTTTCTGCTTATTATATAATATAGGAATATATATAACTATATATAATATAAGGTAATATAATTATAAATGCACTAAAAATCACTAAAATGGTATAATAAAATATTTTTGGGTTTTTATAAAATTTTATACAATTTTTGAGATTTTTAACTATTTTTACTATTTTGCATATATTTTTAGAGTCAAAAATATCCTAAAACGGGGATTAAATAAACAAGTTGGATTGTTTTAGAATTGAAAATAGTAAATGAACCAAAATTATCCAAAATTATTTTTAATTAATAATATTAAAAATGATAAAAGGTATTTAGAGACAGGAATACATATTTTTGGTTTTTTAGTAATTTTTATTTTTATAAATTATTTTGGAGCTTTTTAATTTTTAATCTTTTTCTTTTTCTATTTTTAAGGAATTTTGATCTTGAGTTATAAAATATTGAAATAAAAAAATATAATTTTTTAGAATTTTTAACAAAATGTTTTATATTTTTATGGATTTTTTACTTAAACAAGAACTTTCTTGCTATTTTTTATTTTTAATAAATAGTTAAAATACCTAATATGAAAATCCAAAAATATACCGTGAATTTTATTCCAGTAAGCACTTAACCCTAATTTTTCATAATTTTTGGAGTATGGATGATATTTCTAATAAATGAAATACATGCACAAAAATTAATGAACTAGGGTATTTATGCAATTAATTAAGCCAGGGGCTACAATGCAAATTACCCCAAAAGTTTCAACTAATTTTTAAAGTTTTAAGACAAAATCGAATTACAAAACTTGTAGGGGGTTCTATGAAAAATGGACACGTCACATGGGATGGCTCGTGAGGTGGCCTAGCATGGACCCGAAGGCAATATTAAATAAAATTAGAGGGTTCCTTGCATTTTTTACAAAAATATAAGCGTACAAACTAAAATACAGGACTAAATGATAAATGGTCAAAAAGTCAAGGGAAAAGGTGCTACGCTCACTAGGCGCCTGATAAAATTGTCTTTGGCGCGTCATATGACTCGTGGTGGGCTGGGGATATAAGATGATGCTTCACGGATCTACCGGGGAGATTAGATCCCAAAGATGGGATCAACGACTGATGCATGCGAGATCCAACTGTTACTACTCATTCTGGAGATCGTCTTTGCTCCAACGACAAAGGAGTGTGGTGGAAGAATAGAGAAGAAGATCCACTTGGGCGAGCTTCTTTGGACAATATAAACTTATTGGGTCATCCTTTGTTGTTGGAGAATGGCCCAAAAGATCCCCGGTGGTCCCCTCTATCTGCTAGATGGCTCAAAGAGCTCCACAACCTCTCGGAGCGGTCTATGGAGGTTGAGGAAGGTATGGCGACCTGGATTGCTTCCCGCACTTCAAAATCGTCTCCAAATGAAGTGGGATGCTTCAAGACATGCACAAGAAGAAACTAAGGTCGAGGGCAAACTGCCTCAACCCATCAGATGGTGTATTGGCAACGAGATGCGGTGAGGTGGCATCTACTCCGGCGAATTAAAGGTGGAGTGTCGTGATCTTGATCTGAGAAGAATGAAGTTGAATGGTGGTGGGAAAAGCACAAAGAAGGTGATGGGAAATGAGATGGTGGTGTAAGGCGAGTCGGCACATGATCGGTTCATGGTGAAATGGTTTGTCGGAGAGAAGCTCCAACGAACTACAAAGGTAGCATTTTAAGCTAAGGCGAATTATTAAAAGCTAAAGTAAATGCTTAAAATGAAAACTATAGTTAAAAATTATCTAAAAATAAAATAAAATGGATCTCGAGCGGAATTGGCTGTGAGATGAGGTACCTCACGATGGAGCACCATCGAAGATGGTGTAATCAACCTCCTCTTTACTCCTCCACACGCCGAACGGTTGAGCGAGTGAGTTGTCACCTCGCTCAAGCCTTGACTCTCAGATTCAGGGGGATGTCAAGAAAGGTATTTAAAAATCTGAGGAAGGTGAAGTGGGAGTTTTTGTATAGGTGATGACTAGAGGTCAAAGAACGAGGTGGAGGGATCGATGTGGTGATTCAACCCTCAAGGAATCAATGACACGTGAAAGGTAGGGAATCAAGGAGAAAAAGTCAGAAAGGAATGGATCTGATTCGAAGAATGCATTGATCAGAGAAAAAGGGAGAAGGAAGGGTCAAACATCGGTTCAAAAAGACCTATGACCTGGGTCAGGTAGTTGACCAAGGTCAATAGGTTGCATGACCTGATTGGTCCATGTCACCCCAAAAAGACAAAATTGAAATTAGAACTGAAAATAAATTAAAATAAATTAGTAAATTATTTTATTAGTTTTTTATTAAAATATGAAAAATATTTATTATTTTATGTAGTATTTTGATATGATTTTTGTTTATTTCCAGGGCTTACTTTATTACAAGCTACTTTTTACAAATTTATAGGTATATTGACCTATGTTTTGTATATTTTATTTTTATTTTGTCATTTAATTTTATTATTTTTTATACATAATTTATGTATTTATAACCTATTTAAGTATACATAAATATATTTTTATAATATCATTTTGATATATTATGTATACTTAAATAAATAGGGGTATTTATTATATAGTTATAAGTATTATATACGCATCTATGTATTTTTATATACTATTTTATTTTAGTATTTCCTTTATTGTTTTAATCTATTCTAAATATTTACATATACTATAAATATTATTTAGAAAATTATTAAACTATAAAACTATAAAAATTATAAAGAATAACTAAATTAAATATTTTATTCAAGTATACCTTACAATAGGGGTCCAAAACCTAACTTTTGCATCTTAACTCCAAAAAAAGTGAACCCACCTTCATTAAATAGCTTATTAAAAATTATATATACAATTATAGTTATTTTAGTACATTTTGAGTTCATATGGAGAAGATATGGGTCTGGGAAGTTTGGGTTTTGACTTTTTATTCTAAGTATAAAAAGTACATTGTATATTATTTTGTATGAAATCAATTTTACGTTTTTATGTATTTTTATTTACAACGTTCATGTACAAAGTTTCTTTATTTGAGGTATAAGAATAAAATGGATCCCAAAAATGGAATACTGGAGAATAAAAATTAGGGTTTTTATTGTGTTTTTAACCCTTATCTCCCTCTATTTTATTCCTTGTCGACCAAGTCATCAAGATGCCAAGGTCTTAGAGTTTAGGATCATAAAGTACCTTTGGTAGTTTTTTCTTTTTTCTTTATTCTTTTATTTTGTCTTTAGATAGTGTATTTTATACAGTTGTTATACAACAAATAATGAATGTTAATTTATGCAAAATAATGTTATTTACATGCATTCAACTAGGGTTTAAAGGACAAAATGAAACAATAAAGGTGATGAAATGGAGATTCATCACCCCACTATACTTGCCTTTGTTAGTCCCTAGCAAACACTTATGCAATAAGTGTAGAAAAGAAAAGGAAAGAAAAGAAACAGAAAGAACTTGGAACGATTTTGACTTTCAAACTTGTCTTCATAAAATCAGAATTTGGAGCATAAGTCGAACCTTTTTATTTTAGGTGTGGTCGAAACCTTATTGGGAATGAAACATGACAACCTCTGAGGTCCATAACACTCTTCTCAAGTCTCCTCAATAGACAGGTCAGAATAAGTTAACTCATACACAGACCGTTATGACTATGAATCTATCTTTGACAGTGTGTGTGATATGCAGACCTCCTCGAGTGAAGAGATAAAAGTCAATTTTATCCAACATGGTGACACTAATTCCCCAATCCAACAACTCTTTCCTTGAGAAGAGGGGTATTCCCTTCTAAGTTCAAGTACAACGACCTCAAGAAGAGGAGACGTAGAGAAGAACAGATGACAACCAGTGTAGTTATCTACACTAGGATGCTTGACCAGTGTAGCCAAGTCATCCGGTTGCAGGATCACATGAATATGACTTTGAAGCTCAAGCTTTCTTATTGGACTATACAAATATATACACTCTGGCATGCATTTTATTTTGAATCAAGTCTGTCCATTTTTTGGAGTTTTTTATTTCCATTTAATTTTTTGAATACTATATACAATTGAATTTACAAATGTACTTTTTCTTTTTGAGATAGTATACTATCCCTTTTATGAAGCATTATTGCAACCCTCAACATCTGTCTTTAGACCTCTTTTCTATTGGATCGGGTTTGGGTACAATGGCCATCAATGTGTCACTTCTGATGTTTTCATTGGCTTTTGTCTCTTGCCGGTATCCAACCCTCTACCACTGAAACTAAAGTGAGAAGTTAAAAGGTTCATGTGTTCAAGCTAGGTCATTATCAACAGTGATGCGTATGCTCTGAAATATTCTGCTTAGGCAGTCAAGACGACATTGAACTAAGTCTCGAGATCTCAAAGAATTAAGTCAACTAGATAAGAAGCACCTCAATTCCAGTTCCTAAAAGGTTCATGTAATTATTTATATTTAAGATCCAACTAAGCTCCAATCTTCATATTTTACTTAAACTTGTTCAGTATACTCAATCCAAAAAATGCATATGATATGCACAATGCAAGGAAAATAATTTTGTGATACAATTTTCAATTTTTTAAATTTTTATGGATTTTTGAAAAAGATTTTGCAAATATTTTTGGTATTTTTAATTTTTCAAATATTTAGAGATTTTTCAAAACAAAAGATTTTTGGAAAATAAATAGATATGTATATTTACATGGAGTGCATTTTATTATTTACAAGAGTTGGCATTTAGGAATTTACATATAGGTATGGGTTTGTAAAGGATGTACATAGTTCTCAAAATAATTTGAAAAGATTTTTGTAAATATTTTGAAACTTTATTTTTGCATATTATTTTGGAAAATAATATTTATAAACATTTTACAAAATTTGAAAACCATTTTGCAAAGATTTTTTAAACTGTATATATGGGGTTTTCAAATTATTTTTTCAACCATTTTGCAAACCATTTACACGCAAAATTTTCTACAAAGGTTGAAAATATTTAACAAAACATTTTCCAAATAATTTTCAAATAAAAAATCAACAAGATTTTCAAACTATTTTTCAAATTTTGCAAAAAATATTTTTAATCTAATTTATTAATAAGTACATACAAAGAATTTTATGACATTTCTACACGGGTGTACTTAATTTTATTTTAGCCATACTTAATGAAAATACAAATGTGTGAGTTATTGCTAAAGTATGTAGAAAGTATATACAACCCCCTATACTTAGCTAGAGTTATGTCCTCATAGATAAGAGAGAGAGAGAGAGAGAAAGAGAAGCCACAACTCGTACTGAGTATAGAAAAGCCTATACTACAGTGACGGAACAAAGAATGAAAGAATAAATGAATGAGAAGTCAATCGTTCCCCTATACTTAGGATGAAATATTCTTAAGTATAACAAATTGTACACAAGGCATGAAGGGTCAAGGGTGGGAATGTACAAAATCATTAGCTCGACATGCTCCCCCTATACTTACGGCAGAAAATCCCTAAGTATAGACAACGTGTCAAAAGTTGAGGGGATATGTGAGGGATCAGAGAATGAACAACTCAGGGTATACATCCCCCAATACTTAGGACAAAGTGCATCCTAAGTATAGCAGTGAAGAAGGGGTGACACCTTTTGTAAGAAATTGAAAATGAAAAGAAGAAAAGAAGAATCAACTCATCCACCTCCCCTATACTTGTGATAAAGTACGTCCTAAGAAAGGCAAACACACGGAATGAGGTGGATGAGCAAAAATGGTAGATGGAAGGAAGAAAATGAAAGCAGATATACAAGGAGGTGGATACACATAGATCAAGAAGGCAGAAAGTAGACCTTGCATGACCGTTGAGGAATAGATCTGACAAGGTGTAGGTCGATATCGAGGTCATCAAAATACACAAACCAATCAGTATCGATCTAATGAAGGTCCTCAATGGTATCAAAGCAGAAAGGCATGAATTGGTCAATGGAAGTAGTGTAGTCGTGCTCGGCCTAGGAGGCCTCTGCTATGTCAGAATAGAAAGGCCCAAATTTCTTGATGAAAGAAGTAAAATCAAACTCAACATTTGCAGTCTCTAATATGTCTGCCCTCCCCTTTAAAGAGTCTTTAGTGTAAATATCATGTATGTCATTATTGAATCTCCTCTCACTAGAAGGGGGAACTCCAAGGTCTATGCTTTCCTAGTCTTCCTCCATGAAGAGGAATTCTTGAGTATCATGCTCATCCATCAAAAAGCAAATCTCAATGATATCAACATCAAGGTCATAGCCCTCGAGATCGATTAACACAGGTACTCTCTCATGAGATGCAAATCTCTGGTCAATGGTGGTGCAATGATCAACACATCACTCTCGTAAGCAGAACGAAAGTGAATATCTATATATCCATAATCAATAATGACCCTTGCAGAGGTGAGGAAAGACTATCCCGGATGATCAGAGGATGCTCCACAAGGGTGGAGGTCTCCATGGGCAATATGACAAAGTCAGCAATGACGCTCATGCCTTGAATCTGAATGACAATGTTTTCAAGAATACCCTTCAATCTCTTTATTGATCCATCAACAAACTGGCAAATCATCCAGGTCTTTTTGAGAGGCCCTAGATGAAGAGATTGTACCAATGAGAAGGGTATTATATAATTGAAGCATTGCCGTCAAGGAGAGTGTGATCACATGAATGGTCATAGATGGTTCAACTTACAGGAGGTGTGATAGTGTTCCCTTTCTTATGTGTGGATGGTGAGTGATGGCGTAGGCAGTAGACATGGTCAAGATGTGCCGCTCATATTTTCTCCTTCACTTTCTCTTCTTGGGTTTAGAAGCAGACAATTGGGTCATGTCTTGGCAAAGTGGGGCCTAAATAAATTCATGAATATCTACCACTACTTTGGTTCAGTCAATATTTTTTAAGATTTTGGATCTCCTCCATACAAGGGAGGAGATGAGAATCATCATATACACAAGGATGACTAAGAGCAGTCTGTACCGTATCATCCATGGGGTCAAAGGTGGTAACTGTGGTGAATGTGAGTGTGGTCTAAGGATCTAGCAAGGGTATCCTCTCCTCACAAACTGACTCGGCTAGGGGTCTCCCGGACTCTTATTGTGTTTTTAATTTTTTTTCTCATTTTTTGTATTTTGGGTGATTGCAAGCTTTCATAGGTGTCCTCAAAATGAATACATATCACTAGATGATGTAGCAGAATTGTGGCTCTCATTTAGGCTAGTGAGGTCATCTATCCTCGAATTCATATGCACCACTAACCAGGTTGTGTTCTCAAGATCGATTTTCATGAGATGTGACTCCAAATTCTCAATATCAGGTGAGTGATATGGTGAGAAATGTGAGGGTGGTGGTGGGTATAAATCAAAATCCGATGACTGAGATAGTGGATTGGGCGTATATGTACAAAAAGAAGAATCATGAACAAATTACTCCTAAAAATGTAGGTAGACCGGATGGAGGGTATGAGGGATCCACAAAGTCCACATAAAAACACTCCAGTAGGTCATCTCCGAAATAAAAGATGGGAATCGGGAGAGCACGAAGGTCAAGCCAAGATATGCAAGAAGAAAGTGCAATGCACAAAAGAAGCCCCTCAATCCACCAACTCACGTAATGAGGACCGTCAAAGTTCGGTCTTTTTATCTTTTCAAATTTTATAGTTAGGTGAATTTCACAAAGTTGTACAAACACGAAGCTAACAAGGAGCTAATTCCTTTTAGATCCTATGTGCTCAAAATCAGAGGGAGAGAGCGAAAAAGCAATGTAAGGAAAAATCAATGATGAATGCTAAGTATAAATGCTCACCTTGCCTCCTACTCTCTTCATGCAAGGATGCTGAGTAGAACTGAAACCTATCTATATGCACTACAATGGATGAAACTGCCCGAGAATAGTAGTTGCTATTATGGTGAAGAACAAGAGTCAAGTATCTCGAAAAGAAACCAAAGGTCCGATCTTGAAGGTTTATCGGTGCGCACCACAATGGGTCTTGCAAGTGCTATATGAAATCTTTCGCAATGCGCGATCTCAAGTCCAAATAATCAACTATTTAATTTGACTAGATCCAATCACGACTTGTAGGTACATGTAAGTCAGATAAGGCTTTGGACCTATTCTATCGAGCAAACAATATTATTCTAAGGCTCAATCACACAAAACAAAATAAAAATAAAAGCGAAAAAAAAGAAAAATAAAAGCGATGAAAACATGACAAAAACAACGAGGAACCCAAGTGAACAATCACTCGGGAAATGGAACTTGTGAAGTAGCAATGTCTATAGAATCCAAATTATTAAAATTAAAGTTTATCTCTCACACTTAAAATTACAGAATGAAATACAATAAAGAGCAAAGGACATTGTCTTTAAAATTTCCTCAGGTTCTCCCTTTGTCGCTCTCTCCTGTCGACTAGGTCAGAAAAGCCAATTCGCTTCATATGGGTGTGTAGGTGCTCCTAGGAGTGCCTCCCTCGATCAACGGTCTTCGTAACAAAGCTAATAAGAAGAATGATTAGACATGTCAGAAATAAGATCAAAGAAAAAATGTTAAATAATTAAAGAGATAAATGCACATAGAGACAAGAAGGAATAAACAAAGATATGCAATCTATGTGGCATTGCTCCCCGGCAATGGTGCCATTTGAAATAATGGAAATCTATAGGGTCGTGTCCATCCACAAGGCGGATCAACAGTCACTGAGTTGACCACTCAGAAAATCGCTAAATTCAACAATTAACCCACAAATAAAATATAGCAATGCAAATAAAAATTACGGAGTTAAAAATTTGTAATAACTCCACAAATGTGTGTATAGGTGTATGTGTAGAGTGTCAAACGCAGTAATGCGCAAAATTTGTTCTTCTTCTGGTTTGTTTATTTGTCTTTTTATGTGGGTTTTAGTCATTTATTTTTAATTGTTTTTAATTTTATATGTTTTGTTTTATATTGATGTTTTCTGATTTTGAATTTCTTTTTCCCTTTAATATATAATATAAGAAAACATAAAGTTATATAGATAATTAAAGGTGATATAATTAGAAATGCAACAAAAAGAAACCAAAAATGGCATAATAAAATATTTCTGGGTTATATAAATTTTTCTACTATTTCATGATTTTAGATATTTTTGCTCTTTTTTATATATTGCTAAAGTCAAAAATATTGCAAAATATGGATTAAATAAATAAATCGAACTATTTTGGAATTTAGAAATAGTAAATAAATCCAAAATTTCCAAAACTATTTTTATTTAGTAATATATAATAAAAGGAAAATTTAGGGATAAAAATAAATATTTTTGGATTTTTTCTGGTTTTTTATGTTTTATAAAGGATTTTGGATCTTTTTTTATTTTGAGAATTTTTTCTTTTCTATTATAGGGATTTTCATTTTGTTACAAAATATTAAAATAAACAAAATATAAAATTTTTTGAAATTTTCAAAAAGGTTTTATATTTTTTATGGAGTTTTAACTTCAAACAGGGACTTTTCTTGTCATTGTTTATTTTCAATAAATAGTTAAAATGCCTAAAATGCAAATCCAAAAATATATGTGAATGTTCATGTTAATAGGCACTTAACCCTAATTTTTCAAAATTTTTGGAACATAGATGATATTTTAATAAATGGAATACAAGTACAAAAATTAATGAGCTAGAAAAGGTATTAACATAATTAAAATATAAAGCCATGGGGCTACAGTGCAAATTTCACAAAAGTTACAACTAATATTTAAAATTTTAGGACTAAACTGAAATTACAAAACCCGCATGGGGTTCTCTACAAAATGACCACCTCACATGGGACGATACGTGCGGTGACTTGGCATGGACCCAAAAGTAATACTAAATAAAAGTAGGGGATCCTTGTAATTTTTACAAAAATATAAAGCGTACAAAATAAGATATTGGACTAAATGATAAATGAACAAAAATGCAGAGAAAAGGTACAAAATACCCGCACTAAGCATTTGATAAAACGGTCACTAGCGCTTCACTTGATACGTAGTGGGCTCGAGATGCACGATGATGCTTCGCGGATATGTGGTGGAGATTATATCCCAAAGATGGGATCAATGGTTGATGCGTGTGATATCCAATGGTGGTTACACAATCTCGAGATGGCATTTAATCTAATGGCAGAGGAGTATGGTGGGAGAACAGTGAAGCGGCTTCGCCTGGGCGAGCTTCTTCTAACGAGATCTCCTCCGTCTAGCGTCCTTTCTATTGCAGAATGGCCCAAAAGAAACCTGTAGGTCCCCTCTATCTGCTGGATTCCTAAAAAATCTCCACAGCATGTTGGAGCAGTTTACGGAGGTTGAGGAAGGTTCGGTGACCAAGACTGCTTCCTACGCTTAAAAATCGACTCCAGCTGGAGTGGGAGGCATCAAGACATGCACAGGAAGAAACTATTGTCGAGGGAAAATTTCCTTGACCCATCAGATGGTGGAATGGTGGCGAGATGCGGTGAGGCGGCAGCTACTCCGAAGAATGGTGAAGTGGAGCACCGTGATCCTGATCCAAGAATAATCATGTTTAATGGAGGTGGCAAAGAGCAAAGAAGGCGATTGGAAATGAGATGGTGGCGGAAGGTGAGTCGGCACAGGATTGATTCATGGTGAAATGGTTCACCATAGAGGATCTCCAGCGAACTACGAAGGTGGAATTTTAAGCTAAGGCTAACTATTAAAAGCTAAACTAAACATTTAAAATGAAAACTATAATTAAAAATTATCTAAAAAGCAAAGAAAATGAACATCGAGTGGCGTTGACCACAAGATGGATTCAAAAATATGAGGAAGGTGAAATGGAAGTTTTTGTATAGGTGACGACCGGAGGAGAAAGAACGAGGTGGAGGGATTGATGCAATGATGCAATCCTCGAGGAATCAATGACGTGTGAAAGCTGGGGAATCGAGAAGAAAAAGTCGTAAAGGAATCAATCTGACTCGATGAATGCACTGATTGGAGAAAAAAGAGAGAAGGGCCAAATGTTGGTTCTGATAGACCTATGACGTGGGTCAGGTAGTTGACCCAGGTTAACTAGTGGCGTGACCTGATTGGTCAGTGTCACCCATAAAAAGACAAAATCGAAATTAAAATCGAAAATAAATTAAAATAAATTAGTAACTGATTTTATTATTTTTTTGATTAAAGCATGAAAATTATTTATTATTTTATGTGATATTTTAATATAATTTTTATTTACTTTTAGGTGTTAGTTTATTGCAAGTTACTTTTTACAAGTGTATTTATAGATATATTGACCTATGTTTTGTATATTTTATTTTTATTTTGTATTTTTGATATTATTTTTATATACATAATTTATATATTTATATATTATTAAAATATACACAAATATATTTTTGTTACATTTCTATGATATAATATGTATACTTAAATAAATAGGCGTATTTATTATGTAGGTATAAGCATTGTATATTCATCTATGTATTTTTATATACTATTTTATTTTAGTTTATTCTGTATGGTTTTATTCTGTTCTAAATATGTACATATACTATAAATTATAAAAAATATAAAATTATAAAAATTATAAAGAATAAATAAAATGAATATTGTATTCACGTATACTACACAATAGGGTCCAAACCTTACTTTTACATCTTAGCTCCAAATTAGGTGAAACCACCTTCATTAAATAGTTTATTAAAAATTATATACAATTAAAGGAGATTTTGATACATTTTGAGTCCATATGGAGAAAATATGGGTCTGGGAAGTTTGGATTTTGGCTTTTTATTCTGAGTATAAAAAGTACAATGTATATTATTTTTGGATGAAATCAATTTTGTATTTTTCTGTCTTTTTGTCTACAACTTTCATAGATAAAGTTTGTTTATTTGTGGTATAAATAAAAAAGAATAAAATGGCTCCCAAAAATTCAATATTGGAGAATAAAAATTAGGGTTTTTATTGTGTTTTGACCCTTATCTCCTCCTACTTTATTTCTTGTCAACCCGGTCATCAAGATGCCTAGGTCTCAGGATTTAGGGTCATAAAATACCTTTGGTGGTATGGTATATTTGTTTCTTTTCTTTTTATTATTCCTTTATTTTTCCCTTAAACAATGTATTTTATACAATATTTATACCAAAAATAATGTGTTAATTTATGCAAAATAATGTTATTTACATGTATTTCGCTAGGGTTTAATGGCCAACCTGATAGAATAAAGGTGATGAAAGGGAGATTCATCACCCCCTATACTTGCCTTTTCTAATCCCTATCAAACAATTATGCAACAAGTGCAGAAAAGAAAAATAAAGGAAAGAAAAAGAAAGAACTTGGATTTATTTTTATTTTCAAACTTATCTTCATAAAATCAAGTTTGGAGCTTAAGTTAGACATTTGGATTTTAGGTGTGATCATAACCTTATTGAGAAACGGATTTGAAACATGACAGGCTCAAAGGTCCACAACACTATTCTCAAGTATCCTAAATAGTCAGGTCAGAATGAGCCAACTCATACCCAAATCCTTATAACTATGAAACTATCTTAGATAATGTATGTGATATGTAGCTGTCCTCGACTGAAGCGGTAAAAGTCAATCTTCTCCAACATGGTGACCCTAATTCCCTAATCCAACAAATCTTTCTATGAGAAGTAGGGTATTCCCTTCTAAGTTCAAGTACAACCAGCTCAAGACGAGGAGGTGGAGAGAGGAATGGATGGTAACCAGTGTAGCTACCTATCCTAAGATGCTTGACCAATGTAGCCAAGTCACCCAGTTGCAGGATCATATGAATATGACTTTGAAGATCAATCTTGCTTATTGGACTAACAAATATATACACTCTGGTAGGAATTTTGTTTTCAATCAGGCATGTCCACTTTTTTGGAGTTTTTAATTTTCATTCCATTTTTTGAATACTATATACAACAACATTTACATATGGAATTTTCCTTTTTGATATAGTAGACTATCCCTCTTTTGAAGCATTATTGCAACCCATATCTTCTGTCTTTAGACCTCTTCGCTACTATATTGAGTTGGGGGTATAATGGCCAAAAATGTGTCACTTCTGATGCTTCCCTTGGCTTGTGTCTCATGACGGCAAATCCATCCCTCTACCATTTAAGTGAGGTGAGCAAGATGAAAGGTGCAGGTGTGCAAGCTAGGTCATTATCAACAAGAGTCTTGGGTGTGCTCCGAAATATTCTACTTAGGCAGTCAAGAAGCATCTCAATTCCAGTTCCTATAAGATTCATGTGATTAGGTATATTTAAGGTCCAACCAAGCTCCAATCTTCGTATTTTACTTAGACTTGTTCAATTCTAAAACCATCCAAAAAATGCAAATGTTATGCATAATGCAAGGATAATATTTTTATTTGCAATTTTCAAGTTTTGAACTTTTTTATGGATTTTTGAAAAAGATTTTACAAAGATTTAGCGATTTTTCAAGAGTATGTATATATTTGAAATAAGCAAGCTTGAGCTTCAAAGTTTTTAAACACTTGCAATAAATTGGTTAAAACTATTTTGCAAAATGATTTGAAAAATGGTTGGAAAATATTTTAAAAAAATCTTCTGAAAATCTATTTGGAAAATTTTTGCAAAATTTTTTTGAACCTTTGTAATAGTTTCTGTCTGTAAAAATCTTTTGCATTTATTTGAATAAAAGTTTTTGGAAATTGATTTACAAATGATTTAGATAATGGTTGCAAAAATACTTTGAAAAATCTATATATACTATTTGAAAAATCTTTGCAAAATAATTTTCAGATCTTGTAAATGTTTGTAAGAATGTTTCTCAAATTATGTGCAAAAATAAGTTTTCAAAATATTTGTGAAAATGATTTCAAATGTTATGAGAACCTTGTGTAAATAACAATTTAAATTCCTTGTACAAGTATATAAAACTTGTATATAAAATTTTTAAAAGCCACTAGCATTCAACTTGTAAATTCTCAGTGTAAAATATATCCAAACTCTTGTAAATATAAAAGCACTCCAGTGTAAATATCTGCACATGTTCCTTTCATTAACCTCTATTCAAAAACCCTGAAATTTTCAAAATAAAAAAACCCATAAAATTTTGCAAAAACTTTCAAAATTTTGCATAAAAATTTGCAAAGCATTTTCCAAAAATCCATAAAATTTTCAAAATAGAAAATGGTTTAACAAAAAGATTTATTTTGCATTATATATAGCATTTGCAATTTTCTGAATGATCAAGATAATTGAACAAGTCTGAAATAAAGTCTTAAGGTTGGATATTAGTATAGACCTTGATCCACTTAATTTCAGAGGAACCCACTAAGGATTGGAATTGGGATATTCAGGTTTCCTTGACTTAATTATTTAGGTTCCATGAGTTTATGCTCTTAAGTTTATTCATTGTGTCTAGCTAGAACCATTCATATCATTCGTAAGACTCTTGAGATAGTGGCTTGACCTGAAAACTCACACTTAACACTTAGCTCAATCTAGATGGCTTGTTGAAAAGTCTTGGAGTCTAAGTCGGGACGATGCTAGGTCGCTTCGTCAAGGGTGGCTCACGAGCCATTCTTGGGGATTATTGAAATCGATACTCCAACCCACTCCTTTTGGTAGCCATGATATCTAAAGAAAATGGAGACTGGATTGAAACAATGCTTCAGATGAGGAATATCCTATTGACGAAACTTCTTCCTAGATCCCAAAACATGGGTGGACCAAAAGACTCTATATCCATCGAGGCAAAAACAAAAGTGCAGAGCAATACAAGAAAATATTCAAAAGAAGCCTACACCAGAAATTCCATAAAAATATGGAGCATCTAGAAAAAGCCTGCTTCTTGGTGGAGACTTGGTTACATTGATCGAGCTTCATAAGGGAATGAAGACTACACTGATCCATTCTCATTTCTTTTTCCATTCTTCTTGCTTCTCTCTTTCTTGGTTGTGAAACTAACACTACATGACCTTAGAAGGAAATATCTATCTCCACGAGGAGGAGTTACCAGAGGAGCAGACTCTTTTATAGTTCAGTGGTTTGTCTAGGGAGAGCTAAAAAATTCATACACAAAGATATGTCATTTCAAGATAGTTAGAGTATGTGATTGAGATGACGGTTCTGACCTCACTGTGATTAGAACTCGGTAATAGGATTATCGAACCTAAGGGTTGTTGGGTCTCATTTCTTAACATTGATGCAGTTACGAAAAAACCAAGAACCCAAAGGTGTAACTGAGCTCCAAAAACATTGATTTTAATAAGAGTCGAAAATTGTTCCGATTTCTTTCTTTTTCTTTTCTTTTTTTCTTTGTTTTCTGCACTTATAGTCATAAGTGTTTGCTAGGGACTAGCAAAGGTAAGTATAGGGGGTAATGAATCTCCATTTCATCACCTTTATTCTTTCATTTTGGCTTTAAATATCTAGTTAAATGCATGTATACTATCAATTTGTACAAAATAAAATTCAATTATTGATCTATAAATATTGTGAAAATTAATGGATTTAAATACAAAATAAAGGAATAAAGGAAAGGAAAGAAAAGGAAATGAAATACTAGAGGTATTGAATGATCCTAAACCCCAAGGCCCTTTCATCATGATGACTTGGTCGACAAGGAATAAAATAGGGGCAATAAGGGCCAATAAATGAGCTAAAACCCTACTTTTAGTTTTCTTATAATTCGCTCAAAAATAATGTGAAGTGTGCTTGAGATGCATGGAATAAAAGCTGCAAAGAAAACTTACAAGACAATGTATCTTCTCCATACAATCAAAATTCGTGAAGCTCACCTTTTTTGTTCATAAAATTAAATTATCTATTTAATGAAGGTGGTTTCATTCTATTTGGAGCTAAGATGCAAAAGTTGGCTACTTGACCCTCATTATGCAATATATCTGTATAAAATAATAAATATATTTATCCCTTATATTTTCCACATTCTTATATTTTTATAAATTCCTAAATATTATTTAAAATACATGTAAAACTAAATTAAAATAATCAAAAGAAAACTAAAATAAAAATTATACTTCAATATATAGGTAAAGAATACCAATAATATACATATATATTACATATACATGTTTATTTAAGTAAATAAATAACTTCAGAAAAATAATATATATATATATATGTATGTATGTATTTAAATAAGTTATAAATATATAAATTATATATACAAAATAATAAAATAAAAATTACAAAATAAAAAAATAAAAATCAAATACATAATATCGAGGTAAATTTACCTATATGTATACATGTAAAAATTAGCACCTAATAAGTTAACTTGTAAAACTAACGAAAAATCATAATATAATGCTACATAAAATTATAATAACTTTTTTGTGTTTTGAGTTTTATTTAGCTAAATCATTTATTATTTTATTTTAAATTATTTATTCTTTTACCTCTTATTATGTCTTCTAGTGCCTGACATGGCACAATCAGGTGCCAACCTTGGTTGACCCCCCCGTCAACTGGCCCTCTACTCACGTAGCTTTGTCAAAACCGCTGACCCCCTCTTCTTCCTCAATTTTTCTCGCTCGCATCTTGCATTCTCTAGCGATGATTCCTTCAGTAAAAATGTTGCTCAATCCATGCTCTTTCGCACTTAGTCATGCCTCAATTGATTGATCATTAATCCTTAAGTAAACTCCAGTCAAAGACTCGCTTGTACAAATACCCCTTGTTGACGTCCATTTGAATATTGATCCCCCTTTTCCCTTTGAAACCCTAGATCTCATTGTCCTTGAGACTCCTAATAATATTAGGAATCTTGCGAAGGTCTCAGCGAGAAGGAGTGGTGAATCGAGTCGATCCAAGCCCTCACTAGAGACCTCCCGGTGGAGCTTCTGTGCTCCTTGTCCTTAGGTAGGTGAACTCTATTTTTCTTATTTTTTTCGTTCTTAGAATTAACAGTAGCCTAGTTTAGGTTTTGGTTTGATTAAGTGTGTCTTGTATTTTGTGAAATCCAAAGAACGTAGTTCACCAAAGCTCGAGCTCTGACCACCATTTCCCACCGTATCCACCTATGTCCCGACCTACCAACACCTCGATCCTATTCCCCTTCGCATTCTCTACATTCTCCACACCTCCATTCACCTGATTGAGCTCCGTCAAAAATATTTATACTATAAAAAGATAAAGAGACACCTTACCTTGTGGAACATGATCACATTTTTTGAATAGAACCTTTGGTTTCTAAAAATTAGATCATTCATTCCTCCCCAGATGACTCAGAGAGTTGCAAACGGTAAGGCACAGTCATCTGTCGATTTCGTCCCTACCACCCTTACCGACCTCCAAAAATCAGCCGATCCACCGTGCAGGACCCACGACATCCTTAACTCCTTCCAACCTTGCACCAATAAAGGACATATAAAAAATAAATATTCCGCATCCTCCATCTGTGCGCCACATCTATCACACTGGATATCTGGATTGCCAAATAACATGCCCCTTCTTGCTTTGTCGCATTATCTACCCGTTCTGAGGCACCACATATAGACCTTCACTCTGCATGGGATCTTGCTTGTCCAAATTATCTTCATATGTTGCCTCAGGTCAGGCTCTAGATCCTTCGTTCTCCCTCTGAAGAGTATGTAGGCCTTCTTCATCGAGAATCTTTCCCCTTCCCACATAAAATGATCCCTACCTTGAAAGATGCAACTAGAAGAGGATAGTTCGGACTACAGTCTCCCCAACTCCTCCATTTTCAGCCAGAAAGTGCAAACAAGAATGATATAAATGTATAAATCTGCATATATATATATATATTAAAACGAACGATGCGTATACAAATACAAATAACTCCGGATATCAGAATGATATCTGCATCCATCGACACTACGAGGAAAACAATTTGTGGCTACAGAACTATGGCCACGGATATGGGATTTGTGTCCACCGAATTCGGCTCTGGCCATGGCACATCGTGGCCAATAGCCGTAGCTACAAGTCTCGTCGCGAGAGTTCTCTAGCCACGAATATGCCGTGGCCACTACAAGTGACCGCCGAATTTATCATGGCCACAACTCTTATATGAAGACTTAGGCGACGGACTGTGACTACGAGGAACTAGTGGCCACGGAATTATCGTGGCCACAAGTTTCCGTAGCCACATTTCGTGACCACAACTCATTTTTCTTGTAGTGCGATATCAAAACAAATACGAGTGCCGATATTAATTTCTTTTATAAAAAAGACTGCTGTATCGGATCAGACATGGGTATAATATCACTTCAATTCGATGCATCCGAATTTTCCAACAACAAAGAGTAGGATCTATGGGGAAAATGGAGGTCCGTTCAAACCCAGTGGCTTTCCTCTTTCTGGATTCCTTTCTCTCTGAGAATTCTTCCAATTATTCAAATGGTGAAACGTGTTTGACTAAACTAATTAGGCCTCTTTAACGCACTGCCTACTACTAGATGTTCGATGTTGGGGATTAGGAGATATATCTATGATGCGGTTCTATCTGGTTTCACCCATTTCAGGGGGTACTTAGTGCTGCTGGAATTTTAAAAGAATATATTATTCATCAGAGCAATGTGTATAATGATGATTGCCCCTTAAAACTTCTTTCGAGTTTTTGTATTAATTTTCGATATATTTGCAGTGGTTAATGATATAAAAAATGAGACAAGCAAGGAATAATTACTGTAACATCAAGTACGTTATTCGTTTATCCAACATCGATAAGATGTTATAGTAATATTCCTCAAGTTATTCGTTCTGTCGCAGTTAGATCTAATGCCATTCCTCTACTTTGGCCTTCTAGATAGTTTATTTTATGTCCATCTATCGTAGCATTTAAACATAAACGTGTCTGAAACTATTGTAATGATCTGTAGTAGAACGATTTTGATGTCGATATAAAAAAAACAAAAGATCGAAATGTGTGCCTGCAGCTTCACACGACAACAGTTGTTCCTTTTTTTCTTTTCCCAGATGCAACAGAGAGGGTCACTGTTAGGGCAAAGGCAACCTGATCTTTTCCAAGATAATGACATTATGTGGATGGGAGGCACATTTTGGTGGTTCAGTAAAATTGTTTGATGGCTCGCATGTATAGATGGAAATGGTCGGATATGAATACAAATATAGGTATAATCGTATTCTTATCCATTTAAAATATGAATACGAATGCGAATACGAATATTGACCGATGTGAAAATGGGTTACTATATCCTTAAAAAAATGAATACAAATGTAAAACGAATAGGAATTGGATAGAATAATAATAGAAATATATAATAGATTAATTAAATATACATGTTTAGGGTGGTTGACATAAAATAGATATATCAAATATGATAACTCATAAAAATTATATCAACAATGGTGAATGTACTCATAAAATGTTGTTACACACAATTATAAAATAAATATATTACGTTACTTATGTACAAAAATGAATATACGAATGTGGATATTAGCGAATTTCAAAGTGATGTCCATATTCGCATCCATTTTAAAACGAATACGAATACAAATGTCAAAATAGATATAAAACGAATATGATACATGATGTCCATACGAATATGTATGTATGTATGTGTGTATGTGTGTATGTGTGTATGTGTGTATGTGTGTATGTATGTATGTATGTATGTATGTATGTATGTATGTATGTATGTATGTATGTATGTATGTATGTATGTATGTATGTATGTATGTATGTATGTATGTATGTATGTATGTATGTATGTATGTATGTATGTATGTATGTATGTATGTATGTATGTATGCGCTCATCTGTTGAAATTTTATGACAATTTTAAACAATACTATATTAAATTCTACCCAAATTTATGTGGTGTCTACATCGACGTATGCCAGTGAATTCACCACCTTTCTCATCGGCACTGAACATGATTTAGATTCTGATAATTGATAAAAAAAATTGTTATGTGAATTAATTTTTGTAAGATCATGTGAATTGAAGCTCGAGGAGGAATCGGAGAACCTGGAGAGGGAGAAAGATGGACCAAAGCTGATGAAGGCATAAGAATCACTAATCTTTGAGTCGATCTCAAAAGCTTACGACTTTACACCCACATCTTAAAGACTCTTAGAATGAAGTTCCGAAGGCATTCTAGTGCATAAACAAGTGGAGAATGACTTTTTTAAAAAAATCAGGAAATCAGACATTACACATGGTTTTATTTTTACAGAGAACATGTCTTATAGTTGTTATATATTATTAACATACTGACATAACAACAATAATTCTTCATAAAACAAATAAGTTAGTTAGTCACTTTTCTAGCAGACTGATTTCTTATCGACTCAACTTATGATTTTTCTAAACTAGTCGTTAATTGCCAAAAACCACTTTCAAGATTCTTTTTCATATGGCCATCTATTTTCTTATTGACTAAAATGTTCACTAGTGGACTACCCACAAATCCTAGCCGAGTAAAATCCATTCTTGTAAGCATGTCAATTGCCTCCATTTGGCTATCCACTAGCTTAAAATTCATAAGCTTTGAGGATTAACTTCATAGTTTATCCAATATTGATAATATGATTATCAAGTGAATTAATTAATTAATTAAAATTTGCAACAACAACTTCCATTTATGGAAGGTGGTGGATGTGTATACTAAGTATACATGGTCCACCATGTTGTTGAGTTCTTATTAAATTAGGACTCTAAAGTTATTTCTTATTAATTAATAATGATTGGAGATAATCCTTATTTAATTAGAACTTTCTCTTAGATCTTTATTTAAAATTCAAGGGCTACCATGGTACATATTGGATGTGTACAACAAGTATAAAAGAAAGGCTATGCTCTCTCTTTTTTTACAACAATTCTAAGAGCTAAATCATTTTTTTAATTTTGTATCCCATTGAGAGAGAAAGAATCTTGAGAGTCGTCAACTCTTACAACTCTCTTCTTGTTGTCATAGTCGAAGTCTATATTCGTGGGAAGAAACACGACTCATATTCACGTCTATGAGAGACAAGTTTGCATATCGAACTTGATTCGAGAGGTTTCTTTTGCAGAAACTCACACTTTCAAAGGTAACCATGATCTACCTCTCATATTCATCATGAATATTAAAAATCATAATGGGAAATATTTCCTTTATAATTTGATTTCTATATACACAAATCTTTTTGCTAAATTCTCTAGTTCATACGATGGACTAACATTATTTTGCAAATTGTTTGCTAAATACTCTGTGTTTTCATGATGTGTAGTAAATAATTTTTATTCACTTACTTCAATTGTTATCATATCCATAGTTTAGAGGATTTAGATTGCATCTAAGTCCGATGAACAATCAGTTAGATCATCCTGATTAGCAGGTACATTCTCTTGTGATAATTTTAACGATTTGAATGATTCATAAACTTTTGAAGTTTCTATCATTCTCCCCTATTTTAAATTTTTTTTTTGATCCATAGTTTAGAGGATTTAGATTGCACTCAAGTCTGATGAACAATGAGTTAGATCATCCTGATTATCAGGTACATTCTCTTGTGACAATTTTAATGATTTGAGTGATTCAGAGACTTTTGAAGTTGCTATAGTTCTCCCCTATTTTAAATATTTTTTTGAGATGTATGAAGTCTAGAAGTTCTGGACTCATACACAAAAGTTGCACCAATTGTTGTAACAAATGGGAGAAGAATCATATGTTGAAAGCGATTGCAGGCCATGATTTCAATCAAAGACTATAGCAAGAAAATATTGATTTTTCCTACTATTTTTGGATCATATAATATGATAAAATAATTATTAATAATTCAAATATCTTGCCCCCAAATAGTGCGAAAGTTTTTGTGATTCCCAGCATGCGGTCTCGACAAATTGGATTTCTCCATAGATAGATTTGGAAGAGGACTCGATTGTTTTAAGTGACTTATTTCTCATATTTTAGAACTGAAAATTGATGGAAATATATTTGATATATTTACATCATGAGTGGGATCTAATATTTTAGAAATATCATGTGTCGCAATGAATTTTAAGTCCAAGTTATATGATATATTATAATTTGAAGTGTGATGGTTACATCTTGCAAATTTGAATCCGAAATCACTGTTTTTTTAATATATGAAATAAATAGGAAAATTGTATTCCATATTTTCTACAATTCTTTATGCACTTGAGTGGTTACAATGCAATCAAAAATTGTGAATTGTCTAGATTGCACTGGACTTCCATATTTTAGAGACTTTAGAATGAAGTTTCGAAGGCATGCCAGTGCAAAAACAAGTGGAGAATGACTTTTAAAAATAATAAGGAAATTATACATTACATATAGTTTTATTTTTATCGAGAACATATCTTATAGTTGTTATATATTACTGGCATACCAACAATAATCCTTCATAAAACAAATAGGTTAGTTAATCATTTTTCCAATAGACTGATTTCTTCTCTACTCAACTTATGAATTTTACAAAGTAGTCGTTAATTGCTAAAAACGACTTTCAAGTTTATTTTTTTTCATATGGCCATCTATTTCTTTCTGATTAACTAAAATGTTCACTAGAGACTACCCACAAATCTCAGCCGAGTAAAATCTATTCTTGTAAGCATGTTAATTGCCTCCATTGTTCGATCAACTAAATTCAAATTTCAATCGACAGATTTTTTATTTGACGGGCATTTTTTGGAATGTAGTTCTCAATTTTCAAAGTCATTAAAACTTTTAATTGAATACCTTTCTAAATCAGTTGACTACATCAAAATTTAGTCTAATAAATTATATCTTTTAATCGACTAATATGATCTAAGTTGCATGTTTTGATACATCATTAAATGAAAACTATGACATGTTAAGTTAATAAATAAGAAACTAAGCCTCCTTCCATCATAAACAATGCATACAACAAGCGCTTTTATCTACATTCATTGATGTGGCACGAAAACAATAAGAGAGAAATGCATGTATGTATGCAGTCGCATTATGGTCCCGGAATTATGCGTGATCATTAGTGTCCATTTGATCAACCGCTAGTTGGTTATTTTAATAATGATTTGTTGTAGTACAACCAATTAAGAATTAGTCTGAACGGAGTAAAATATCTGTGAAGAGTAACTCAATTAAAATTAATCATGGATAAGTCCAGGATCGAACACAAGTACACGGGCAATTAATCGATTTTATTTAAGTATTAACATCTAATTAAGTGAATAATTAGTAGATCTAGATTGAGTTATGCAGACAAAGTGCAATGTATGAATTTTTTATTTGATTTTTTATGAAAATAAAGTAAGTGACGAAATGATGCTAATGTTGGACTTGTAAGCGCTCGATGAACCATTAATGCAATAAAAGTTATTATTTTATCATGTCCCCCTAAAATGAAATAAATAATTGAATTAATGTATTTTACTATTAAGGTCCCTTTGTATAATTAGGGTTACCATGGTCATATTGGATACTATGCAATTAGGAGGACACATCTGACTTCAAAGATGTGATATTCAATAAAGATCTCCAGCCTGAGAAAGAGATGACAATCTTTCTCTAAAGATTGATTTCCAACTGACTTATTGAGCATGTCCTTTACATAGGAATGGAGATTCAGGAATGGTGGAATAATTAAGTCAAAGTTAACATGATGAGGTCCAAATAAATTAAGACATGAATAGTATCTGTCACGATCAAGTGCACATCGATTGACCTAAGACAGACATACAACTCTATGCATAAGTATGCACATTTGACAGACCAATAGGTTGGTGACCTTGCCAAAGGTCCATATACCGGCGCATTGGTATGCATATGAAGTCGTATGAGATGTATAATCTCTCGAAGGAATCATACATGTTTATAGTTGACGAACTGGGAGGCAAAGCTCCCCCATAAGATATTTTGGAGTCAAAATGAATTCTATGCATGGTTGTCTTATTTATAAAATAAGGCACAAATTCGGATATTAATATATGTTTTGCAAAGTATATGATTAATAGTCGCAAAATTATCAAATAAGAAATCTACTGATACATTTGAAGAAGACAATCAAACTAGGGTTTGACTTCAGACTTATCAAAGATCTTCTAGTGTGAAGCATGGATGAGTATTAGGAATACTCAAGGTACATCTATTGTAATGGATCATCTACAATGACACTTCCATTCTGAGGGAGTGATGAAACAGGATGGATTTTAGTGGTTCCATTTAGCTAGGTGATTTGTTATTTAATTGGATTAAATCACAATTCATTCGAATCTAATTTACAATTTCAATTATAATTTCAATGGTCAAATGTTGGAAACAGAAATGGTCATGGAAATAGAAATATACAAGCTCCTTGAGCTCATCTCTTAGCTCCAAATGGTTTGGACTATGATTAGAAATGGTGAAGGAAGTTGGATTCAACTCATCGACACTTACTCCGGCTCATAGAGAGTGTGATGTGTTTCATGGTGCTCACTGAGAGTGTAAAGTGTTACATCTCCAGCTCAACATTCGTATGTGATAGATTTTGCAAAAATAGTATACACCATGAAATTGGATAGTTATGCACATTTTTAGTCACTATATATGGATAGTATGATCTCCCCGACATTATCTTCAAGTATCTGCATACTTATCTCATGAGTCCTAATTGGATTAGGACTCATACATATTAATGATAATATTGTAATAATTATGATTATTACATATTATCGATAAAGGTCATTTTGTGAATATAATCTATAAACTCATTAATTAATGTGAATAGTAATTCACAATAATTTATATTTATATGGATGTGATTCATATAAATATTTATGCAAATATCATTTACTTTCTAAGGTATGATATTATGTGAATTTGATTCACATTAATTTTGTAGATGTAAATTGGATTTACTTAATTTTGGGCTCATAAATATGATTCATAAGCTTTGAATTAACTCCATAATTTATCCAATATTGATAATATTATTATCAAGTGAATTAATTAATTAATTAAAATTTGCAACAATTACTTCCATTTATGGAAGGTGGTGAGTTATATACTAATTATATATGGTTCGCCATGTTGTTGAGTTCTTATTAAATCGGGACTCTAAAGTTGTTTCTTATTAATTAATATTGATTAGAGATTATAAGTAGATAGTACTTATTAAATTAGGACTTTCTCTTGGCCCTTTATTTAAAATTCAAGGACTACCATGGTACATGTTGGACGTGTACATCAAGTATAAAAGAAGAGTTATGCTCTCTCTTTTTTTACAATTCAAAAAGCAAAATCCTCTTAAATTTTGTGTCCCCTCTAGAGACAAAGAGTCTTGAAAGTTTTCAACTCTTACAACTCTCTTCTTGTTTCCCTAGTCAATGTCTAGCTTCGTGAGAAGCAACACGAGTCATCTTCATGCCCATGAGAGACAAGTTTGTAGATCGAACTTGATTCGAGAGGTTTCTTTCGTAGAACTCATGCTTCAAAGGTAACCATGATCTACCTCTCATATTCATCATGAATATTAAAAATCATAATGGAAAATATTTCCTTTATAATTTGATTTCTAGATGGACAAATCTTTCTACTAAATTCTCTAGTACATACGATGAACTAACATAGTTTTGCCAAACTATTTGTTAAATACTATGTGTTTCCACGATATGTAGTAAATATTTTTTATTCTCTTACTTCAATTTGCATCAAATACATAGTTTAGAGGATTTATATTGCATCCAACTCCAATGAACAATCAATTAGATCATCCTGATTATTGGGTACATTCTCTTGTGACAATTTTAATGATTTGAATGACTCCGAGAGTTTCAAAGTTGCTATCATTATTCCCTATTCTAAACATGTTCTTGAGATATATATGAATTCTAGAAGTTCTAGACTCATATCCAAAAGATGCACTAACTATTGTGACGAACGTGAGAACATTTGTATATTAAAAGAGATTGCAGCCTCATATTTCAATCAGAGAATGTAGCAAGAAAATATTGATTTTTTCTACTATTTTTGTATGATATAATATGATAAAATAATGACTAATAAGTCAAATATCTTGTCCCCAATCCGTGTGAAAGTTTTATGTGATTCCGTCCATGCATCCTGGAGAAATTGGATTTCTCCATGGATGGAGTTGGAAGAGGACTCTATTATTTTAACTGACTTATTTCTCATATTTTGGAACTTAAAATTGATGGAAATATATCCGATATATTTAAATCAGAAGTTGGATCTAATATTTTAGAGATATCATGGGTTGCAATGAATTTTAAGTCCAAGTTATATGATGCTTTCTAATTTGAAGTGTGATGGCCACAGCCTGCAAATTCTATCCGAAATTATTGTTTTTTTGAATATATGAAATAAATAATAAGTTATTTTTATTCCATATTTTCTATGATTCTTTATGCACTTGAATGCTTACTATGCAATCAAAAAACGTGAATTGTCTAGATTGTTGCATTGGATTTCCTTAACAACTGAAATTATTTTAATTCAAGGAAGTGTCTAGAATGTTGCACTAGATCTTTTGAAATTGAAAAGTATTTTTAGAAAATTTCTAGATTGTTGCACTTGATATTTTTGAAAATTAAAAATAGTTTAAATTCCTAAAGTATCTGAGAGTTACTATATAGTATCATTGAGGAATCTCCATTTCATCACCTTTATTCTTTAATTTTGGCCTTTAAATGCATGTTTATAACATTATATTGCATAAAATACTATCCATTATTTAAAATGCAAATATTGTTTAAAATAAATTATTTAAAGCCAAAATAAAAGAATAATAAGAAGAAAAGAAAAATCAAATACCATAGGTATTGAATGACCTTAAACCCTGAGATCCAGGCATCATGGTGACAGTGTCAACAAAGAATAAAGTAGGGGGAGATAAGGTCCAAAAATACAATAAAATCCTAATAGTTAATTCCCTAATAAGTCCAATTAGAGACCTATTTTATTCATTAATATTTACACTTCAAATCAATAATCTTTGTACATGAAAGTTGTAGATAAAAGAAAAATACAAAATTTATTTCATGTAAAAATAAGGCACAATGTGTCCTAAACACTCAGAATAAAAAGTAAAAATCCTAACTTGAAAGACCTATATCTTCTCCATATGAACTCAAAATTCATCAAAAACACCTTATTGTGTATAAATTCTAATTATTTATTTAATTAAGGTTGTTTCATTTAATTTGAAATTAAGATATAAAAATTAGATTTTGGATCCCTATTGTACACTAAACCTAAATAAAATAATCAATTCATTTATTCTATATATTTTTCACTGTTTCATATTTTTATAAGTTTTGTAAATAACATATGGAATATATGTACATAATTAGGATATAGTGTACTCCGCTTCTTCCTCGCTGCGAGCCATGGCGGAGGCTCCTGTCACTAGCCTCGACGTGAAGGAGGTGGTCCGAGGGTTTAAAATAGAGTAGAAGGGAACCAAAACTAAAAAATAGTGAGAGGTGAGTTTATGTACAGGAACTGGATGAGAGGTCATGACCTAGGGTTTTTCCATGGATCAAGGATGGTACGAGGAGAGGAATGGGTCCATGCGAAAGGTCATTGTGTTATCAAGGGATTACATGAAGGACTTAAAGGTCCTCAGACAATGATTTTATAGGGAAAAAATCAAGAAGAAGGTTGTTCAACTACTCCTAATAAGGCTATGCCCGAGTCAGAACAGTTGACTCAAGTTAACAGTCGGGGCTCTCTTATTGGCCCAGATGGGCCAGTAGAAGACAAAACTCACTGAAAAAATACAAATAAACAAAAATAAAATAATAAATGTATTAGTTAAATAAAAGGTATAAAATAAAACTTTTTATATTTTATTAAGTATTTTAATATGATTTTTATTTCTTTTAAGGGCTTATTTATTACAAGTTAATTTTTAGGGGTATTTATAGGTATACTTACCTATATTACGTACATTTTATTTTTATTTTGTATTCTATATTTTATTATTTTATACACTTAATTTATATATTTATAACTTATTTTTATATACTTAAACATTCTTTTTGTATTTTTCTGAAGTAATTTGTATACTTATATAAATAAAGGTATATATTATATCGGTGTAAGTACAGGTATTTCATCTATGTATTTTTGTATATTATTTTATTTTATTATTTTCCTTATGGTTTTATTCTATTACAAATATATAGATACACTACAAACAATATTTACAAAATTATAAAAATAAAAAATTGTAAAAATTATAAAGAATATATAAAATAAATATTTTATTCAGTTAAACTATATAATTGGGGACCAGAATTTAACTTTTCATGTTAACTCCAAATCGAATGAAACCACCTTCTTTAAATAGCTTATTAAATGTTATATACATTTAGAGTGATTTTGTTACAATTTGAATTCATATGAAGAAGATATGAGTCTGGAAAGTTCAGATTTTGGATTCTTATTCAGAGTATAAAACATATACAATATATTATTTTTGTATGAAATCAATTTTTCATTTTTCTATGGATTTTTACAACAACTTTCATGTTCACAGATTCTTTATTTGAGGTATAAATAATGAAGAAAAAATAGGTCCCAAAAATGAATAATGATGAATAAATAAATTGGGAATTTTATGGGAATTTTTTCCTTTATCTCCCCCTACTTTATTCCTTGTCGACCAAGTCATCAAGATGCCTAAGTCTTGAGGTTTAGGTCATAAAATATCTTTGATATTTTATTATTTTTCTTTTATTCTCTTTATTCTATAATTATGGTATTAAAAATTATATTTTATACACAATAAATAGAATAAATAATGAATGTTAATCTGTACAAAATAATGTTATTTGCATTCATTTAGCTATGGTTTTAAGGCCAAAATGATAGAATAAAGGTGATGAAGTGGAGATTCATCGGTAAACAGTCTATGGCAGACGACAGTGTCTAGGTATTGAAGAGGATTTCTCGCATGTCTAAATATATCTCACACAAGGCGGAGACACAGTCGTTGTAACGACCACAAGAAACCCAACTTCAAATAATGAAAATGATGCGTGAAGTTAAACTTTATTTTATTTAATTCTACAAAATATGTGTATAGTGCAAGAAAAAATATTTTCTTTAACTCTACAAAATACGTGTATAGTGCAAGTAGTGTACAGTGTCGAACACAGGGAGATAGATCGGGCAAATCAATGTGCAAAGGTGATTGTCTGATACTTGTCTATTTTCATGAGGGTTTTTAATTTTGTATTTTTTATTTTATTTTGTTTTATATTTTTGCATTTTGTTTTTATTTTTATACTATTATATTTTCTTTTTTCTTTTTAGATTTTTATATTTCTTTTCCATTTAAATACATAATATAGGATATAAAAGACTATATATAAAATTTAACCTAATATAATTATAAATACTGATAAAAATAGTCAAAATATAGAAAATAAAATGTTTTAAGTTTTAAATATTTCTTACTATTTTTGGGATTTTTTAAATATTTTTGCTAATTTTTATGGATTTTTAAATTCACAAAAATGTCCCAAATCTGGAATTTAATAAATACTCAAAATTAAATGAAGACGAAAAATAGAAAATTAGGCCTAAATTTCTTAAAATAAATTTTAATAAACATATAATAATATAAATACAAATATAAATAAAAAAAGTATTTTGGGGGTTTTAAGAATTTTTAATCTTTTTAAACTAGATTTTGGAGATTTTTTATTTTTATGCATTTTCTTTTTCCTTTTTTAAGGTTTTTTTGGAGTTAGAAAATAAATAAACATAAAATATATTTTTAGCATTTTTTCAAAAATGTTTTATAATTTTTATGGGTTTTATACTGCAATATGGAATATTTTGTGTTATTTTCAATTTTATAAAATATGAAAAATATCTAAAATTGAAATCCAAAATTGTACGTGAATCTATGACATATCAGGCATATAATCTTATTTTTTATTATTTTTTGGGTAGAATAGTCATTTTAAATAAATAGAGAAAACCAACAAAAATTAATGTCCTAGTAGGGACATAAATGTAATTAAAATTAAAGTCAGGGGACTTACTACAATGTTCACAAAAATACATAATAAGAATAAAATGTCCTTAGGCCAAAATGAAGTATAATAAACTCTAGGGGCACTGGCGCAAAATTCCCACCTAACGTAGGAGCGAATGTGAGGTGACCTAACAAAGGACTATAATGCAAATGCAAATAATGCGAGGGTCTTTTTATAAAATACATAAAATAAAATAATGGAAGATTAATGATTGAGTTTTAATTATTAAATACAAAAATGGTTGGGTTACATGTGCAAAATACCCAGCCCTAAGGCGTGAAAGAACCGTCTAATGGCGCCCACTTGACCATGTGTCATCTCATTCTGGCACGATGACAGTTCGCGGACGAATGATTCTAATTTGATCCTCAATATGAGATCAACGATGGTCGCGCAATAAAATCAGATGACGGAGGTGCGAATTGGGGTAGCCTACGAGATCGGATGACAAAGAGAGTATGGGGAAGAACAGGGATAAATGTCACGGAGGAGAACTTCCTCCTACCTACTCTCCATCCTTTGATGTGCATTGTAGCTCCAAAACTTCCCAAATCCTTCCTGGAATAGTTCTTTGTCTATCGGGGGGCTCAGAGGATGAAGATCACCGGGATTCTCCAGCGAGGGAGGTAGAAGTCAATCGGCTCCAGGTATCTCTGATGAGGTTCAAAATACCCCGCCAACTGTTCTTTGGCATCCAAACCTGCACAGGAGTCAAATGGGGTCGAGGGTAAAATGCCTCGACCCTATTAGGAGGGAAATGAGGGACGGAGGTGTGTGGCGGTGAAAGCTCCGGCGAGCGGAGGATTTGGAGCTCCGAGATCATGCTCCAAGAAGGAGCAGGTTGAGCGGGAGCTGGAGGATCATGAAGAAATGTCAGAGGAAGAGATAGAGAGCAATAATGGGTCAAGGATCAGGTGGTGTGTTCACCAGAGCTGGGCTCCGGTGAACTATGATTAGGGGATTTAACACTAATTAGCATGATTAAAAGATAAAATTAACGCAAGCATCAAACCTAGGTTAATCTAAGCTAAACAAATATAAGAAAAGTTAAATCAAATCGGTTAGGCTGATGAGATGCTACCTCATGGTAGGGTTCTGCCAGAGGTGGGTGAAGATCTCCTTCGACTCGCTTGACTATGCCTCAATCGGCTGGAGGAGGAGTTGTCCCCTTCTCCGATCCTGAGTGCAAGAGAGGGGGAGCAAAGATAGGTCAAAGGGATTCCAAATGGAGAAGAAGTTGATGGGAAGTTTTTGTAGAGTATGGTCGAGCGTAAGGGAAGAACAAGGACAACAGGTGGAGCAGAGCTCCAATCCTCAATTAAACGAGTGGATGTGTAAGAGTACGGATCGAGGATAAAAAGGCATGAAGGAATCAAGGCAAATAGGTGAAAGAATTGGCCGGGAGAATTCGATGCAGTCGGGGTCAAACAAGGTCCGATAGAATGTCAGGCGTAGGCCAGCTAGTTGCCCATTGACCGAGGTCAATTAGCAGAGCTGCCTGGTTGGTACACGTGGAACAACCGAGAAAAACCTACCTAAAAGTCATTTAAAAATTTAATATTAATTATTAGATGATTTTATTAAAATGAATTCATAAAATAGAAGTTGTTTCTTATTTTTTATTTTATTTTTTATGAATTTTACTTATTTTTTAGAGATTATTAATTACGAGTTTATTTTTAGGGGTTTAATTATAGGTATATTCATCTATGATTTAGGTCTTTTATTTTTATTTTGTATATTTAGTTTTATTATTTTATTCTCTTATTTTTAAAAATTATAACTTATTTTTTGAATCTTAAAAATAATTTTATTATATTTTTCTGATGTGATAATTACACTTAAATAAATAGGGTTATAAATGTATGGGTATAAGTATATGTAATTTATCTATGTTTTACATACATATTTTATTCTAATATTTTATTTATGGCTTTATTCTAGTTTTAATATGTAAATATATTATAAATAATATTTACAAAATTATAAAAATATAAGATTATAAAATAATAAATTATAACTAAAATGGTTATTTTATTGACGTATATTGTACAATTGGGGTCCACAACCTAAATTTCACACCTTAACTCCATAAAATATAAAACCAAATTCATTAAATAGCTTAATAAAAGTGTTATACAATCAAAGATGATTTTGACACATTTTGAGTTTGTGAGATATGGGTCTAGGAAGTTGGAATTTTGGAATCTTATTCAGAGTATAATTTGAACATCATATATAATTTTTATATAAACTCAATTTTGTATTTTTCTACACATTTTTATGTACAACTTTCATATAACAGTTTCTTTATTTGAGATAAAAAAGTAGACAATAAAATAGGTCCCAAAAATGAATAAATTATGAATAAATAAATGGGATTTTATGGTAAATTTTGGCCCTTATCCCCCTACTTTATTCCTTGTCGACAAAAGCAATTCTTGACTTGGTCTCAGGGGTTAGGGTCATAAAATACCTTTGTATTTATTCTTTTTTTTCTTTTCTTTATTATATAATTTTAGCATTAAAAACTATGTTTTTTACAATATTTATAAAACAAGGAATGCATGTTAATTTGTACAAATTAATGATATTTACATGCATTAGAGAGGTTTTTTAATGCCAAAATGATAAAATAAATGTGATGAAATGAATATTCATCACCCCCTATACTTGCCTTTGCTAGTCCCTAGCAAAAACTTATGCAATAAGTGTTGAAAATGAAAAACAAAGAAAATAAAAAGAAATAAAGTGGATTAAGTTTAATTCTCAAACTTGTCTTCACAAAATCAAAGTTTGGAGCTTAAGTCGGACCTTTGTTTTTTAGTGCAATTGAAACCTTGGAATCCAAAAACATTGCTCAAGTCTTCTCAATAGACATGCTAGAATATTTCAACTCATATGTAAACCCTTATGACTATGAGTCTCACTTGTACAGTGTATGTGATGGTGTCTCCCCTCAACTGAAATGACAAAGAGACTGACTTCTCCATCATGACAACCGAATGATTCCTCAATCCAACAACTCCTTCCTCGAAGAGCGGGGTATTCCCTTCTAAGTTCAAGCGACAACCAACTCAAGAGTAGGGGGTAAAGAGAAGAATGGATGGTAGTCAGTGTAGCTACCTATCCTAGGATGCATGACCAGTGTAGTCAAGTCATCCAGCTGCAGGCTCACAAGATATGACTTTGAAGCTCAAGCTTGCTTGTTGATTATACAAATATATACACTCTGGAAGGCATTTTATTTTCAATCAAACATGTCCACTTTTTGGGAGTTTTTTTGAAATACTATATATAGCAGCATTTACATAAGAAGTTTTCTTCTTGAGCCAGTAAATTATCCCTCTTTTGAAGCATTATTGTAACCACACTCTAATGTCTTTAGATGTCTCTGCTAGTGGACAGGTTGGGGTGCACTTCCCTCCCAAGATAAGGACAAATGTCCACTTGTGTGCGTCTCATATCGGCAAATCCAATCCCTTCACCACTCCAACTGAGTTGAGCCAAGTGAAAGGTGGAGGTGTCCAAGTTAGGTCATTATCAACAAGAGTCGTGTGTGTGCTCCGAAATACTCTACTTAGCCAGTCAAGAATCCATTGAACCAAGTCTCACAATTCTCAAAGAATTAAGTCATCTAGACCTAAAGTACCTAAATTCCAGATCCTATAAGGTTCTTATGATTAGGTAGATTTAAGGTACAACCAAGCTTCAAAGTAGAGTAGTTAAATTATCAAACTCAATCTAAAAATGTGAATGCTATGCGAATGTTATGTATAATGCAGAAAATGTTTTTCTGATGCAATTTTCAAAGTTTTGAACTTTTTATGAATTTTTTGAAAAAGGTATTGCAAACTTTTATGAAATTTTCAAAAAGGTTTTTGCAAATGTTTTTGGAATTTTTATTTTTGCAAATGTTTTTGTGATGTTTTAAAATAAAAGACTCAACACAAATATTTACACAGGGATGCATCTTATATTTACAAGAGTTGGGTTTTTAAAAATTTACAAGGGACATGTGATCTTTTTTATCGATATATTTATACAATTAAAAAAGAATTTTGGTGTGATGTATATATTCCATAAATTTATTTGAAAATGATTTTACAAATAATTTTTAAAACTATATTCTAGAATAATTTTTACAAACAATTTTTTACAAATATTTATAAACATTTGAAAATCATTTTGTAATGTTTTTTCAGATAGTATATATAGATTTTCAAAAATATTTTTGCACCCATTTTTCAAACCATTTGTAAATTGTTTTTGAAACATTTTTATTTCACACAAAGAAAAGAAATTTTTCAAACAAAATATTTTTACAAAGGTTGAAAATATTTAACAACATATTTTTCAAATATTTTTCAAAATATTTTCAAACTATTTTTGAAATATTTTGGAAAAATATTTTTATTTAATTCATTGATCAATATATAAAAAAAGTTTGAGGAATAATCATCATCATCATTTTATTTAGTGATTTTAATGAATTTAACAGTATATATAGTATTTTATACAATATTTTAACCATATTAATTATTAAAAATAAGAAAGTATGAGTTATGGCTAAAGTATGTATGCAGTATATACAACCCCCCCCCATACTTAGCTTGAGCTATGTCCTCACAGATTTGAGAGAAAAAGAGAAGACATAACCCATACTGGGTATGGAAAAGTCTAAAGAATAAGAATAAGGAATGAATGAACGAATGAGAAGTTGACCATCCATCCTATACTTTGGATCAAATGATCCTAAGTATAGCAAATTATACACAAGGCTGGGAGGGTCAATGGTGGGAATGGACATATCGTACTCGGACTGTCTCCCCCTATACTTAAGGTAAATATCCCTAAGTATAGTCAAGAAGAGGAGATAGTGGAGAGGATCAAAAAATGAAAGAACTCGAGGTGCACTCCCCCTATACTTAGGACAAAGTACATCGTAAGTATAGAAGACTGACAAAAAGAGGCGAAAGTTTTTTAGTAGAAAAAGAAAAAAGAAAATGAAAAGAAGAAAAGAAGAAAATACAGATGAAGATAGAAGAAGAGATTGAAAAGAATGTACACATCACTCCCCCTATATTTAGGGTAAAAGAGCCCTAAGTATATACACCAATAAGAGTAATGAAACAAAAAAAAGAAAGAACACGCGACTCGTCCACCCCCTATACATAGGACAAGTACATCCTAAGAAAGGAACACATGAAAATGAGGTGGATGAGCGATACAATGGATGGAAGGAAGTAAATGAATGTGAATATACAAGAAATGGTTGTACAAAGGTCAAGAAGGTAGAAAGTGGATCTTCTTGTGGGACCGCTGAGGAATGAATCTGACAAGGTGTAGGTGGACATCGGGGTCCTCAGCTGACATAACCTGATCAAGGTCGAACTGGAAGGTATCCTCAGTGGTCCTAGGATGAGATGGCACAGACGGGTCAGTGGAAGAAGTGTGGCTAGGTCCAGCCTGGAAGTCTCGCATATATCATAGTGAAAAGGCGTGAACTCATCATCGGAAGAAGTAAAGTCAAGTCCAACCTGGAGAGTCTCTACTGGATCATCATCCTCATTAAAAGTCCCAAATTCCTTTATAAAAGTAATCAGATCAAATTCGGCCTCAATAGTCACATCTAAGTCTGTCGTCCGCTCTGAAGTGTCAATCGTGTAAATTTCATGGATGTCTTCGACATATCGCCAAATACCAGTAGAGGGAACTTAAGGTCTATGATTTCCGAGTCTTACTCCTTGGAGAGGAATTCTCGGTTCTCGGTAGAATCCAACATGCAAAAAACATCTTTGATAGTCACATCAAGGTCATAGTCCTTAAGGTCTGATATGATAAGTGTAGTCACAAAAGATGCAGGTTTTGGGTCGGTATTAGGTGCACTGATGACCACATCACTCGCATCATCAGGATGGAAGCTAATCTCTCCTTATCTGTAATCAATAACGACTCTCGTAGAGGTGAGAAATGGTCATCCCAAGATGATTGGAGAGTGCTCCCCAGTGGTGGGTGTCTCCGTGGGCAATACGACGAAATCAACTGTATAGCTCATGCCCTGAATCCAAATGACAATGTTTTCTAGGATATCCTTCGGCATTTGTATTAATCCATCAGCAAACTAAACGATCATCTAGGTATTCTTAAGAGTCCCTAAGTGAAGAGACTTTACCAACGAGAAGGGTATTATGCTAATTGAAACCGTCAAGGAGAATGTAATCACATGAATAGTCAGAAATAGTGCATCTAACGAATGGTGTAGCAGGGTTACCTTTAATAGAAGAAGGACGGTGGGTGATGGCGTGGGCAGTGTCCTTGGTCAAGATATGTCGCTCAGATCTTCTCCTTTACTTTATCTTCTTGTGTAGAGGAGCAGATAAATGGGTCATGGCCTGACGAAGTGGGGCATCAATGATCTCATGAATAACTGCCACCACTTCGGGTTCACTCAACATTTTTTGAATTTTTGGACCTCCTCCATACAAGGGAGGGGATTGGAATCAACATATACACAAGGATGACTAAGAGCAGTCTGTACAGTGTTGTCATTGGGGTCAAAGGTGGGACAAGAGGTGAGTGTGTGTGTGGTCAAATGATCTGTCATATGTGCCCTCTCCTCACAAGATGAATCAACAATGCATCTCCTGGATTCTTTTTGGATTTTTGAATTTTTCTCATTTTTTGTAGTTTGGGCTATTGTAAGCTTTCATGGTCATCCTCAAGTGAATGCATGTCCTTAAATAGTGGAACATCATCCTGGCTATCATTTTTGCTAAATATATTGTTAATCCTTGAATTTATATGCTCCATCATATGGTTCAAGGTCTCAAGTGTGGATAACATGAAAGGTGACTCCAAAATCTCAAGATCAGGTGAGTGGAATGAGAGTGGTGGGTGTGGGCAAAAATCACATTCCGGATCAAGGTAGTCTGGAAAAAGTGGATTATCGAAATGTGGATGTGATGGTGGTAGAGAGGATGGGTGATAATAAAAATCTAATTGCTAAAATAGTGTGTTAGTTGGATATGTACAAAAATCATGAGCAAAATCCTCCTAGAAAAACGGAGGTGGAACGGAGGGTATGAGGGATCCGCAAATTTTGGATAAAAACCGCTCCAGTTGGCCATCTCGAACAAAAGGAAAATGATCGAAAGAGTACGATGGTCAAGTCAAGATATGTGAAGAAAAATGTGCAAATGCGTAGAAGGATCGTGAATACACACAAACAATCACAAACAAACTCACATAAAACAAAACACCCCCTCAATTCACCAACTCAACTCGGTGAAGACCGCAAAAGTGCAGTCTTTTATCTTGTAGAATTTTCGAGTTAGGTGAAAATACAAAATTGTTCAAACACTTAGGCTAGCTTATGGGATTTGGGCAATAACATTAGTGTGTACGTGAGCAAGTAAATGTGAACACAATGAGGGGATTACTGGCCCCGAGACAATGATTTTTCTTTTTAATTAATTTTAGTATCAAGTAATTTTAGCAGTCTCAATTTTATTATTATCAATTTTTTTGGATTTTTAATAAGAACACACGACCATACGAGGATTCGGTTCTTTTTAGCACATAAATGATCAAAATCAGAAGAAGATATCGAAAAGCAATGTGAGGTGAAAATGATGATGTATGCTAGAGAGAAATACTCAGCTTGCCTCCAGCTCTCTTCATACAAGGATGTTAGGCAGAATTTAAACCTATCTATTTGCAAATGCAAGCCAATGAAATCACTCTAAATCAGAAATTCCTATTATCATGAAGAACCATTGTTAATCACTCAGATATGGAACCCAAAACTATGGTCTTGTTGAACTCTTCAGTGCCTCCCAGAATGGGTCCAGTAAGCACCGTATAGAGTCCCTCTCGACGCTCAATTCCAAGTCTAAAAGAGAAGAAATTAAAATTTTACGAAATCCAAATGTAGATTGTATGCACATGCAATGATATTTAAGTGTTTGTACCTAATACTATCATCAAGCAATCCTAATGTTAGGGCTCAATCCCACAAATAAAGGAAACATATCGAAAATAGAGAAAAAAATAAAAGCGATGTAAAACACGACAAAACCGATGAGACCCCAAGGGAACAATCCCTCGGGTACTTGATCTCGTGAATGTGGCATTCCGGATAGTCCCAGTTATTACAATAAATAATCTCTCTCTCTCTCTCTCTCACTTAAATTACACAAAATAAATGAATAAAATAAATGCTCAAAAAGTGTTGTCTTAAAAATTTCTCCGTCCTTCTTTGATGCTAGGTCAAAAGTTGCCTCGCGTGGGTGCGCAAATGCTTCAAGTACAGTGCCTCCCTCGATCCACGTTCCTCGCAACAAATCCAAACAAGGAGAGTGGTTAGACAATCCAACAATTATATCAAATAAAAAAGAATCTTGATAAGGGGAAAATATAGATAATGAAGACACAATCAGACAAAACCTATCTATGTGCAGTTGCTCCCCGGCAACGACATCATCTGTTGTTGAGGATTTTTCACAGGGACAAATATGTCTCACACAAGGAGGAGACACAGTCGCTGTGACAACTTGCAAGAAACCCAACTTCAAGCAATAATTAACCCAAAAATAAATCAAATAATGAAAATAATGTGTGGAGTTACAATTTATTTTATTTAGCTCTACAAAAGATGTGTATAATGCAAGTTGTATAGAGTGTCAAACACATGGAGCAAAATTGGTAGATCGGGCAAATCAAGTTATAAAAGTGATTGTGTGATAGTTGTCTATTTTCTATGTGGGTTTTTAATTTTCTATTATTTATTTTATATTTTTTATATTTTTACATTTTTTCTTTTGTTTTAATGTTTTTTATAATTTTAGATTTTTATATTTCTTTTCCATTTAAATACATAATATGGGATATATAAGACTATATATACAATGTATGCTAATATAATTATAAACGCTAATAAATATAGTAAAAATATTAAAAAAAGAAAAAAATGGGTGTGAAATATTTTTTTATTTTTTAAAGATTTTTGCTATTTTTATGGATTTTTAAACTTAAAAATATCCCAAATCAAGAATTTAATAAATATCCAAAATTGAAATGAAGATGAAAAATAAAAAGGTAGGCCAAACTTCTTCAATTCAATTTCAATAGATAGATGACAATATAAAAAATATAAAATAAAAAACACTATCTTTTTGGGGTTTTAAGAAATTTAATATTTCTAAATTCGGTTTTGGAGCTTTTTGATTTTTATGAATTTTCTTTTTCTATTTTTAGGAATTTTAGTTTCTGGGTTTGAAAATAAATACTCAAAAATGTTTTATAATTTTTATTGGTTTATACTGTAAAAAGGGAATATTTGTATTTTGATTTTTATAAAATGGAAAAAATGACTAAAATCGAAATGCAAAATTGTGGCGTGAATCTATGACATATCAGACATCTAATCCTGTTTTTGGTGATTTTTTGGACCACAATATCTATTTTATATAAATAGAGAAAATTAACAAAAAGTAATGTCCTAGTAGGGGCATAAATGTAATTAAAACTAAAGTTAGAGGTCTTATGGCAATTTTCACTAAAATATATAATAGGAATAAAAAGTCGCTTGGCCAAAATGAAGTACAATAAACTCCGGGGCACCGACGTAAAATTCCCCCCTCACGTAGGAGCACACAATGTAAATAATGCGAGGTTCGTTTTGTAAAATACGTAAAAATAAAATAATGGCAGTTGAATGATTGAGTCTTAATTATTAACTACAAAAATGGTCAGGTTAAACGTGTAAAATACCCAGCCCCATGGCGCGAATGAGAGGTCTGATGACGCCCAGTTGACCATGTGTCAACTCCTCGTGGCAAGATGACAGTTCGGTGTTGAACGGTCCTAATTAGATCCTTAAGGTGAGATCAACAGTGGTGGCGCAGCAAAATCCGACGGTGGAGGTGCGAACTGTGGCGATGTACGAGATCAAACGGCACATAACGTATGGGGAAGAACAATGTTGAATGCCGATTAGGAGAACTTCCTCTGGCCTGCTTTCCCAAATCTGACATGCACTGAAGCTCCAAAACTGCCCAAATCTTTCTTGGAAGGGTTCTATGTTTGTTGGGGGCTCACAATGGGATGAAGATCACCGGAGTTCTCCATTGAGGGATACAGAAGCCTAAAGGCTCCAAGTATCTCCGATGAGGTTCAAAATACCTCGCCAGCTATTCTTTGACGTCCAAACATGCACAGGAAGGAAACGGGGTCGAGTTCGAAATGCCTTGGCCCTATTAGGAGGGAAATGCGGGACGGTGGTGTGTGGCGGCAAAGCTCCGGTGAGAGGAGGATTTCAAGCTCCGAGATCCTTCTCTAGGAAGGAGCACGTTGATTGGGAAGTGGAGGATCGTGAAGAAATGTCAGGGGAAAAGAGTGAGAGCTGTAGCGGGTCGAGGAACTGGCCGGGAACATGTGGTGTGGTTCACTGGAGTTGGTCTCCGACGAACTATGATTAGGGGATTTAACATTAATTAATGTGATAAAAAGATAAAATTAAAGCAGGCATCAAACCTGGAGTTAATTTAATCTAAAAAGAAAAGTTATCTCAAATCGGTTGGGTCGATAAGATGCTACCTCATAGCGGAGCTCCATTAGAGTGGATGGATATCACCTTTGACTCACCTGACTATGCCACAATCGGCTGAAGGAGAAGCTGTAAACTTTTCTGATCCTGAGAGAAATATGGAGTGGCAAGGGGAGGGGGAAGCTAGGTCAAAGGGATTCCAAATGGAGAAGAAGATGATGGGAAATGTTTTGTACAGGATGGCCAGGCGTGAGGGAAGACGAGGGACAAGAGGTGAAGCAGAGCTCCAATCTCGATTAAACGAGTGGGCGTGTAAGAGCGTGGATCGAGGAAAAAAAAGGAATGAAGGAATCAAGGCGAATAGGAGAAAGAATCGACAGGGAGAATTCGATCAAATCTGGGTCAAACGATGTCTGGCAGAATGGCATGTGTAGGCCAGCTAGTTGACCGATGTTAATTAGCAAAGTTGTCTCGTTGGTCCACATGGACCAACCTGGAAAAACTAACCTAAAGATCATTTCAAAAATCGATATTAATAATTAGATGATTTTATTAAAATAAATTTATAAAATAAAATTTGTTTCTTGTTTTCTATAATATATTATTAATATTTATTTTTAGAGGCCAGTAATTATAATTTTATTTTTAGGGGTGTAATTATTAATATATTCGTCTATTTTTTTAGGTCTTTTATTTTTATTTTGTATATTTGGTTTTATTATTTTATCCTCTTACTTTATAAAATTATAACTTATTTTAGATACTTAAATATATTTTTTTTATATTTTTTGAAGTAATAGTGATGAATCCATGATTCTCACGCTTTATTCTTTATTTTAGCTCTTTTTTTGGCAAAACATCACGTGAATACTTGTAAAAATAAGAACTTAGCAATTTGCATGTTGTTGTTAATATTGAGTAATTAGCATGTTTCAGCTAAATAAAATAATAAAGGAAAAGAAAAAGGAATGAGGTATTTAAAATAAATACAGAGTGGCCCAAAACCCAAGAGAAGATCAAGACTTGTCCTAATCGCAAAATAAAATAAGTAGAGAGAGATAGGGTTCACTATATGTGGTATATATTACCTATACTTGTTTATATTATCTATATATTTATTTTTAACAAAATAAAATTAAATTAGTATTCTTGTATATAATCCAAGAAATAATATAAAAACAAAATAAAAATCAGAAAAATAAAATAAAAACAAAAATAAAATCATCACTCACTTTTATAAAATACACATGTACATATTACAATCCACTATTTATTATGTAACGTTAATTAATTTATAAAAATAAAAAAAATTATTTTATACTCCTAAAATTATGTTGTAAATAAATAAAATATAAAATAATGGTATTTGGAAATACTTGTACATAATACATAGGTGTAATATACTTGTATATAACACCATATAATGTATATACCTTATTTTATTTTCCATACAATTAATTAAAAATTACATAAAAATAGTTTGAAAAATAATAAACATTTTTTATTTTATACACTTTTTATTTTAAATTTGTTTGCTATTTTTTATTGAATTTCCAAGCATTTTGTATATTCTGATTTTCCTATTGGGCCATGTTAGGTCGTTGACCTCAATCAACGGTCTCTTCCAACCAGGTTGAGTCACCTGACATCTCGTCGGAGCTTCTTCTTCGCTTTTTCACGCCGACTTCAGTCACCTCTTGCCTCAATTCTTCACCCATGCCTCCACCTAGGATCCATTACCCTAGTAGATCCCAAGGAAGGCACGGATATTCCTAGGGTTGCTTGCACTCGCTCAATCTTTCCAGCCCCCAGAGATTCCTATAAAGCCTCTCGTCTGCCTCCATTATCCAGCAGTTCATTTCACGCCACCTTTTCGACCCCTAGCCACCTCTAGCTGAGTGATAGTTGCCTGGAGTGACCTTTGGAGCTCGAATTGGTGTTGCAACGACGCAGCTCAAGATTCATGGCTGGACCTCCATCGCGAGTAGACTCCCCGCCCACCATAGTGTGGTTGAGGGCATCAACCCGACGCCCACCTTCACCTGAAGCTAAAGAACATATTCAGACCTTTAGGTACCACTTTTATCCTCGCATTTTCCATGTTCAATTCCACTTGTCCATTTCGCCTTTGTCATGGTTTCTTTGCTCCGACCACCCAGTTGGAGCTCCATCTCACACATCCCTCCATTCCGTTCAACGCTACATCTCACCCTCCAACTTCTTGTGCAACCTGATCATCCTGAATCTTTCTCACCCGAGCAAGATTAGGTCCGATCTCCTTCCTCCCTGAATGTTGGAGATCCACCACCTACTCCCTCGTCACTTCTCGTATACCCTTATGCGATAAACCTGACTGGAGCTACATCCCCGAGTCACCTCTCCTTTTGCAGGTGTTAGCACATGTGGAAGACCCCACCTCGTACCTCTTCTGCTCTAGCAGAGCTACTCCAGGTTATGACGCGCCTCCAGGGTCACCCAACCATCGTCGACTTCATAGGAGCCTTGCACCGGACACAGAACCCTCTCACGACATTGCCGGAGCCTTCGGATGCTTCATTGGGCCAACGGATCTCTTCCTTTGGCCGATTTAAGTTCTCCCAAGAGGAGTTCTTGTAGACTTGATCCCTACCATTGGATGAGTCCCCTCTATCAGGTCCCATCGTATCTGCCAATTGCAACAACATTCCAGACCGTTGGATCAGAGATGACACATCAGATCTGACCGCACATCCTTGACATTCTCAGGACGTCAGATCACTTTGCAAAGGTGATCAGAACTGTCAGAGCCACCACATGCCCCGTACGCACCTGCAAGGGTATATTTCCCTTTTTCCCTCACACGTTTATGTTTTCTTATTTAGTACATTAAATAATATTGTAGTTGAGACATTTTGCATTTTGGACCTTGTATTTCTAGCTATTTGCATTTTAGTCCCTCTCAATCTGTAGCATGTGTATGTACACGTGAAGGTTGTGTTATTTGTGTTATATGCCCCACACCTTTTACTTGTTATGCCCCACACTTTTTACTTTATTGGCCTTTTTGTAGACAAGACCTTGGACTTTTAAATTGTGTTATTATTTGGCCCAGAAACTTATTTTATTTGCAAATTGGTCCCTGCAAACTATGCCTAATTACACCTATATTTTGGACTTAATAAATAGCAAATAATTCAAAATTTATACAAAAATTACCATTGACTCCTATTAGTGTGTAGTATTTATTTTGATTTTATTAGATTGATTTACTTGCATTTACTATTTTTGAAAAATAAAAAACCCTTAAAAATATTCATGTTTGCCTTAGAAAAATCATAAAAATATTCAAAAAATGTTTTAAAAATTCAAAAAAAATCTATCAATGTCTTCTTGTGTGTTTTATCTACATTATCAATTTTGTTTGAAAATTCACTCTAAAAACCCTTAAAATTACAAAACATGTAAAATTTTATAAATATCATATAATATCACATAAAAATCCAAAAATTCCATTTTTAGTTCCTATTTGAAGGTTTTTATTTGTATTTTATCACAAAATTGCTATCCAGAGCTTCAGGGTATTTTAATTATTTTAATCTTGCAACTTAGTCATGGTTGTGCACTATTTGCCTTTTTAATCAATGTTTGATTTTTATAAAATTATAAAAATATTTTCGAAACCACATAAAAATATCAAAAATATTTTAAACCTTACAAACCCAAAAATACTTTTATCTTAAATTTTAGAGTATTTTTGTTCTTAAAGAAAAAAAATCCAAAAAGATTGTTGTGTTGCCTTATTTTATTGATTGTTGATTTTGTCTTCTTATTAAAAAATTAAAATATGCAAAATTAAAAACCACTAAAAAATTATTTTATTTCACAAGATTTGACTACTCCATGCATTTTCATGCTCCTTACATTGATCGTGATTACTATACCAGGTAAAATAAATAGCAAATTGCATACATATGCTTTATTGTTTGATTTGTCTTGAGTGGTTAATTCTTCTTGATTGAGCTTGGATGATTGATTGGGGTCGCAATGACCTTGGATATTATATGATACTTAACCCTAGTCGATTGGATGCTCATCAAATATTTACACTTAAATAAATAGAGTTGTAAATATATAAGTATAAGTATAGGTATTTCATCTATGTATTTTATATACATATTTTATTTTAATGTTTTATTTGAGTTTTTATTCTAGTATATATGTTATAAATAATAATTACAAAATTATAAAAATATAAAATTATAAAAATGATAAAAAAATAAATAAAGTGATTATTTTATCCAGGTATATTGTATAATAGGGGTCGAAAAACTAACTTTCACAACTTAACTGCAAAATATATAAAACCATCTTCATTAAATAGCTTATTAAAAGTTACATACAATTTAAAGTGATTTTGATACATTTTAAGTTTTTATTTGATAGATATGGGTCTAGGAAGTTGGAGTTTGGAATCTTATTCAGAGTATAATTTATACAATGTTTGTTATTTTTTTATAAACTCAAATTTGTATTCTTCTCTATATTTTTATCTACAACTTTCATGTACAAAGTCTCTATTTGATGGGGTAAAAAGTATAAAATAAAATAGGCCCCAAAATGAATAAATGATGAATAAAGAAATGGAATTTTATTGGTGAATTTTGGCCCTTATCTCTGCCTACTTTATTCCTTGTCGACTAAATCAATTCTTGGCTTAGTCTCGGGGTTTAGGGTCATAAAATACCTTTGGTATTTTATTTTTTTGTTTTCTTTATTATATAATTTTGTCTTTAAAAATAGTATTTTATACAATATTTATACAACAAAGAATGCATGTAATTTCTACAAATTAATGGTATTTACATGCATTAGCTAGGGCTTTCAAGGCCAAAATGATATAAGAAAGGTGATGAAATGGAGATTCATAACTAGGGCATCATGTGGAGGTATGGAGAAGTTGCTGGCTCGACAGGTCATTGACGAGGAGGAGTGAGTGGCAAGGAGCTCAGGCCACGTGAGTGGGGTACTAGGCCGCTCTCCAGTGATGTGATGGTTGCACTAGTCGGAGGGAGAACCATAGATGAGTTGTGCTGCTGGAAGCGAGGTGGGGCAGTGGACGACAAAGGGCGAACCATGGAGGAGATGTTGTAGGTTGGCCGACATAAAACCTTAATGGAAGGAAACAACAGTTGGGGGCAAGGTGCTGACAGAGGTGGAGGTGGAAGGCGGTGGCGGGAGTTGCAAGGTGCTAAGCGATGGGAGGAGAGGGTAGGCAGATTAGGGAACATGGGATGTAGGTGTAGTAGCCAGAGAGGCAAAGGAAGAGGAGGAAGAAGGAGGCAGAGAATAGGAGAAGGACAAGAAAAGAAACGAAAAGAGACAGGGAAAGGGGATCTTCTGAAGAGGGTCTTCGCTCAAAGCCATTAATAATGTCGAGCTCAGGTGAGTTGGGAAGCTCACGACAGTAACACGAGCGGATGGATCTTGCTGGAGTTGGAGGACAATGAGGTGGGGCATTATCACCAGCCCATGCCGCTTGTCTCTCCTTCTTTCTTGAAGCGGCAACTTGAAGAACGGTTGATCCTACTTCTGGTAGAGGAGCTTGAGCTTTATAGGCGGAGGCGAGGCGATGGTAACAATTAGAAGAAGTGAGGGAGGTAGAGGCAGCATGTAATGATTGTGGGTTGTGGGGAGGTGCTACAGCAGGCAGAGGAGTAATAGTGGAGGAAGAGGAGGGGGAAGCGTGTGCGACGTGCGTGAGGAGGGGAAAGGCACGTGTGCCGCACATGCTTAGGAGAGAGAGGAGAGAAGAGATATGAAAGAAGAAGAAATAGGGAACAAAGTAAATAAAATAATAAATAAATATTATTAAAAATAAACATAAAATAAAAATGAATAAAAGAGGGGGGACAATGTGGCAGCTCTAGGAGCTGCCACGTGTCATTCCTAGAAAATTTGAAAATAAAATTTAAATAAAATTTCTTTAAAAAATCAAACAAAGTCAAATGAAAAAGTGGTCTTTATAAAAGTTGATCGCCTCGACGAGATCTACAACTTTTGTGAAGGGACCAAAACCAAAAAAGGTCATCTGTACAAGAGAATTTTTGGAAGTACTCCGAAGATAATAAAATATCGTATTTTGTATTTCCTATTTTTTGTAATTTTGAAATAAGATAAAATTCGAAATAAATTTTAGATTTTTAATAATTAAGAAAAAGGGTAAATAAAATCAACAAAAATAAAGTATTTACAACAATATACAATTGGATCCCAAAAATGACATTTTGCAAATGAGCTCCAATTTAATAAAATAATCTTTCATTGGATAGATAATTTTATAACTTGAATTTAAAAGCGAGTTTGGTGAATTTGGAATTACGGAGAGGAAAATAACTGAGAAGTTGGAGTTTATGGCTTTTCCGATTCAAGATCTAAGAGTATTTATTCAAGGTGGGAAATATTTTAGATTTTTATATTTTTATACACATTTTTATGTACAAGTTAGAAAAATAATTAAGTCAAAAGGATTTCGTATTAATTTATTACAAATCAAAGAAGTCTGGGTATTTATAAGAGATTATTTACAAACAATTATCAACACTTTCTTTTTTATTTTTATTTTTTGTGATTTTTATTTATTTTGTCGACTTATTTACAAGATAATTAGTCTATTTTATTAAGATTTATATTTTATTAATTTATTTAAAATAGGGACTTTTATTTGATGTTTTGTTCATGGAATAAAGCTAGGATTAGTATATTAAGATGATAAATCACAGATGCATCATAAATAAAGATTCATTGGTTATGCGATGGTGACTGTAACACAAAATTCCTAAAAATTGTGGTATTTCCAAAAAAGAAGGAATCACATTTTATCCTTTCGAGACAACTTGGGTGTTTCCCATAATGATAATGAGAGCATAGCCCAGATTGCAATAAACTTCTGTCAAAACTCTTACTTCTCCCCAAGTGATAGCCATCTCCATCTATTTGAGATAGACCCCGCCTTGATAGGACAAATGTCTGAGCCCAAGACTCTCATTGATCCTATCACAAAGGTTGAGGTCTCTCAAGTTGTCCATAACTTGAAATCCCTGAAGGCCCCAGGGCTCGATTGGTGTATTCTTGAATTTCACAAAAAATAAAGGTACATCCTAAAGTAGGACTTCATGGATATGATTAATCGGATGTTCTGCATAGATTTTGAGTACAAGGAGCTAAGATTCATTAATAACTCCACAGTCGCCCTACTATACAAAAAGGAAGACCCCTCAAGATATTAGCAAGTACATGTTGATTAACCTGATCAACCTCCCTCTAAGGATGATCTCTAAAATCTTTGCCAACCGTTGGGCACCAATACTTGCAAAGCTGATCCAACTATCCATATGTGCTTTCCCTACGGGTAAGAGAACATATGATGCCTTCTTTGTGACTTCAGAGTTTATCACCCACTAGAACCTTGAAACAAACAAAGCAATGGTTCTTAAAATCGACTTTAATAAAGTCTCTGACACACTCAAATGGAGTGTTATATCCAAAGCCCTCAGCATGTATGGGTGTCCAAATAAGTTTAACAACAGGATCCTTGTTTTTTCTCAAAATCACAACCATTTCCTTAAAGATCAACAATTTGATGCCATGCTTCTTTGAACCAAATTGCGGGGAGAGACATGGAGAACCCTTATTCCCTTTGTTAGTCATTAGTAGAGTTCACATTTTAGATGACATGCTTTAGAATCTAGCAAAAAATAACCTTATTGAATACTATAAAATACCCTAAGAAGACCATGAACGTGCTTTTTACGGATGATATTCTAATATTTATTAAGTTTAATGAGTTGGATATTAGATGTTGCAATTGTACTCTCATTGTCTTATCTGAAACATCAGGGATAGATGTAATTAATGACAAATCCTCTACCCATAGCATCAACATTTTTAAGAGTGAAAAAACTCTAGCCACGAATATGTTTGTCGACTAAGGAAAAATGATGGTTGAGGGATCATGAACTCGAAACCCTTTAATTGTTCCATGCTAGTCAAGTCATAGATTAAGCTATAAGAATATCCGATATCGGTAATATCCAGAACTATTAGGAGATGATGCCACCACTAGGTCCATAATCATTTTCGACTCCCCCAAATGTGGGTCATCAAAGCTCGTTCCTCTGCTATTAGGGAGTTTGCATGGGCTTAGGAAATTAAACCTTACTTTGGGTAGATAGTTTCGACTCAGGACTGTTGAAAATAGGATTGCCATTGCATACATTAAACAGTAAATTATCGGATCCAAATGAGTTGACGGAGAAACAATACCGAATAAAATTACATTAAACGTATGTTTCCCAATCATTATCCGATTAAACAATGCAAACATGAACCGATTAATAGAACAGAAACATGAACACGGGCATGATCCAGAAAGGGTAAAGCAATAAACACATTGCGGCAACCAAAATAAAATGGAGATCAGTTTAGAAGTCACCGAAGCGTCCATGAAATGGACTGTCCTTAGAGAAGATATCGCCCCCACAATACCGGTGCGTAGGGTACTGGCGATCCGCTCACAGGATACGACGGCTCACGATCTTCGTCGGCGCACACCAACGGGATCATCCTCGATTGTACCTCAGAGAATTGCAGCCGAGAGAGGAAGAAGAAAACATTCGTCCGTGAAAGGAAGAACCAGAGAGAGACGGCGTGAAAGAGAGGTTTTTCTTTCGAGTGTAGAAAAATTAAGTCAGGTGAGGGATATAAATAGAGGGTCTCGCGTCCTGAAGACGCACCTTTGGTTTCCAAAAGACGCGTCCCGAAGACGCATCCTTTCGGATCCCAAAAAACGCGCCCATAATGACGAGATAAATTCCCATTTAAATCGACTTACCAAATTAATCGTATGATTAATTTAATCGACTTACCAAATGAAAACCGCAGCAAAAGTATCGAGATCCGAATTTACTCTCCCGAGCCCGAGCCCGAGCCCGAGCCCGAGACGGAGACGGAGACGGAGCAGAGCGCGCGCGCGTGCGTGTGTGGTCCTCCATTCCTCCTCTCTACTATTGCTACAAGAGCTTGGGTGTGAACTCATATATAAGTCCACCAAAAAGTTTAGTTCTCCCCGGTGTGGAACTAAACTTCCACCCAAACTTCCATATTTCAAATTTGGGAATTCCCAACTTTCCCTCCAAACCATTTGGTTTCCCAATTGGAACCAAATTATTTCCAATTGTAATTACATAGACTTTCCAATTAAAGTCTAAATACAATCTTGAATACAACAATCCCCCACAAATTCACCAATTTGAAAAAGAGATTCAAAAGGATTTAACAGACTTCTTTCGGCTGCCCACACTTTGCTTTCAGTAAAGGTACCTTCCGGTTTGAACCTCTACCTGAGTGTGCGCGCGTGCGTGTGTGGTCCTCCATTCCTCCTCTCTACTATTGCTACAAGAGCTTGGGTGTGAACTCATATATAAGTCCACCAAAAAGTTTAGTTCTCCCCGGTGTGGAACTAAACTTCCACCCAAACTTCCATATTTCAAATTTGGGAATTCCCAACTTTCCCTCCAAACCATTTGATTTCCCAATTGGAACCAAATTATTTCCAATTGTAATTACATAGACTTTCCAATTAAAGTCTAAATACAATCTTGAATACAACAATCCCCCACAAATTCACCAATTTGAAAAAGAGATTCAAAAGGATTTAACAGACTTCTTTCGGCTGCCCACACTTTGCTTTCAGTAAAGGTACCTTCCGGTGTGAACCTCTACCTGAGTTTACTACTTTCACTTTAACAGGAATGAAGTGAACTACGTCTTGAACTTCAGACCTTGGTGTTAAAGTATACGGTAGAAACAACAAAGCGTTGTTCTTGGTACAATCTTCAGGGTTGGTGCTCTTAAAGGCCATGCACCCTTATCCTGTTTCATGAGTGTGTTCAGGAAAGACCTCTTCCTTTAACTGCGGCCCACAAAAACACTCACATAGGTGGCGCTCTCCAAGGATGCACTGCTAACATCCTGCCCAAAGGCTTGAACCCATTCAGAGCCTACGCTCTTCCTAAACTTGCAGCTTAAATGGCACTCAGGCTTCCAGGGATAAGACACTCATACTTACGCATTAAAATTATAGTGCCAACTAGTTCTCCAAACAGCTTGTTATTACCACATTGAACCTATTTTGTGGGATCTCCACTCAGATAGGTTGGGTTGCTACTGTAGAGAAACTCCCAATGGGTCTCAGTCCCATCCCAAGCCTAGACTTTAGGACTAAAGATCTATCAAGTCCCTTAGTCAACGGATCTGCCGTGTTGTCTTTGGATCCTACAAAATCCACAGCCAACACTCCTCGAGACACCAAATCCCTTAACGTCTTAAGTCTGATTTGTATGTGTCTCCTTGTTTTCTGATTGAACTTTGAACTCTTGATCTTGGCAATTGTGGTCATATTATCACAATGTACCGAGATCGCAGGAACAGGCTGACCTACCATGGGAATTTCAGACAGAAATTCCCTTAACCATTCAGCCTCAATTCCAGTGGTGTCCAAAGCACACAGCTCGGCCTCAAAAGTGGATCGAGCTAAAATGGTCTGCTTCACAGACCTCCAGGAGACTGCACCGCCTCCAAGGGTAAATACATACCCTGTAACATCATTACTCCCAGACTCCTCTATTTTCCCTATCCAGCTTGCATCACTGTATCCTTCTAGTACAGATGGATGTCTACCATAATGCAAACTAAGAGAAATAGTTCCCTTCAAGTACTTCAGTACTCGATCCAGAGCCTCCCAGTGAGTACGGTCAGGACAGCTAGTGTATCTACTCAGCTTTGCAACCGAGAATGAAATATCAGGTCTCGTGCAATTTGCAAGATACATTAAACTTCCTATCACTTGTGAATACCTTAGCTGGGCTACAGGTACTCCACTTTTATTCTTAAATAGTGTTTTGGATGAATCAAAAGGAGTGCTTATAGCTTTGCAATCTTGATATCCAAATTTCTCAAGTACCTTCTCAACATAGTGAGATTGAGAAACTACAATCCCATCAACTGACCTTGTCAGTTTGAGACCCAAGATCACATCAGCAACACCCATGTCCTTCATCTCAAACTTGCTACTCAAGAAAGCCTTAGTCTCATTAATAATCCTCATATGTGATCCAAACAACAATATGTCATCAACATATAGGCACAAGACAATACACTCATCACCTTTCACCTTGGAATAAACACATTTATCGGATTCATGAACCTTAAAGCCACATGACAAAATGGTCTTGTCAAATTTTTCATGCCACTGCTTTGGTGCTTGTTTCAATCCGTAAAGGGATTTGACAAGCTTGCAAACCTTTCCCTCATTCCCAGGAGTCACAAGCCCATCAGGTTGATCCATATAGATTTCTTCCTCAAGATCACCATGCAAGAAGGTGGTCTTCACATCCATCTAGTGTATAGAGAGATCATATACAGATGCCAATGCTATGAGCATCCGGATTGTGGTCATCCTAGTCACAGGGGAATAGGTATCAAAGTAGTCGATACCTTCCTTTTGCCTAAAGCCCTTGGCAACTAATCTGGCTTTGTACTTTTCAATTGATCTGTCAGGTCTAAGCTTTCTCTTAAACACCCACTTGCACCCAATGGTAGAGCACCCTTTGGGTAAATCAACCAACTCCTAAGTTCCATTAGCCATAATGGAATCCATCTCAGATTTGATGGCTTCCTTCCATTGTTTTGCTTCAGATGAAGCCATGGCTTCCTTGTAACTTGGTGGATCACCCTCGATCTGGTAGACAACAAAGTCGCTACCCAGATCCTTGGCTATCCGAGGTCTTTTACTCCTCCTTGGCTCAATCTCTTCAGAGAGATCATTAGGTTCAGGTTGAGTCTCAACCCCACATTCGATATCCTTTCCACTTGATCTGGAATAGATCCTGATGTAGAGGCGCCCTCAATGGTCAGATTCTGAGGAATCCCAGTCTTCAATGGAAAGACATCCTCAAAGAAGGTAGCATCACGGAGTTCAACAATAGTGTTGACATCTATGCCCGGTATCTCGGACCGAATTACCAAGAACCTATATGCATAGCTATTTTCTAGGTAACCTAAGAAGATCGCATCAACAGTTTTAGGACCAAGTTTCTTTCTCTTGTGTTCTGGGACTAAAACATTAGCGAGACAGCCCCACACTTTGAGATATCTTAAACTCGGTTTCCTATTTCTCCAAAGTTCAAAGGGACACTTTTCCATATGTCTTGGAGGCACCCTATTCTGAATATGGCAGGTCGTATTCAAGGCTTCTCCCCACATATAGGTTGGAAGTCCAGAACTCTGTAGGAGAGCATTGATCATGTCAGTTAAGGTTCTATTTTTCCGTTCTGCTATCCCATTTGATTGCGGTGAATATGGAGCCGTAACTTCATGAACTATGCCAAAAGATTTGCATTGTTTATCAAATAAGTTAGAGGTATATTCACCTCCTCTATCTGACCTAAGGCGTTTAAGCACTTTTCCTGTTTGTGTCTCAGCCTCATTCTTAAAGATAAGAAATTTCTCTAAGGCTTCATCCTTGGTTTTCATTAGATATACATAGCAGTATCTACTGCCATCATCTATAAAGGTGATAAAGTATTTCTTATTGTCCCGGGTCAACACACCATTAAACTCACAGATATCCGTGTGCACCAGATCCAAGATCTCACTATCTCTAGAGACAGACTGAAAAGACTTCCTAGGTGTCTTAACTTGCACACAAATTTCACATTTTTGAGTTCTATCAACTGTGTGTTTAGGGATCAAATCTAAATTCATCATTCTTTTAATTGAATTTAGGTTTACATGTCCCAATCTACCATGCCACAGATCACAAGATTCTAGATTACTCACAACATGAGACACAGAACTAGAACATTCAGCATTCAAAACATTCACTTCATTAATGTTTACTGAATCACATCTAATTCTAAATAACAAGTCAAAGTCAGCCAAATAGCATTTTCCATAAAAGACACCATGTCTCAGAATAACAACTTTATTATATTTAAAGTTCAATTCAAAACCATTTCTAACTAAGATGGAGCCAGATAACACATTCTTCTTGATGTCAGGAACATGCAGCACCCTGTGCAACGTCCAGACTCGTCCAGAGGAGAACCTCAAGTTGACTTGTCCCGACCCTAGCACCCTGGCCGCAGAATCGTTCCCCATCTTCACAGTCCCACCGCTGCAGGTCTAATAAGAAGAAAACAATGTTCTGTCAGAACATATGTTTACATTGGCTCCCGTATCCATGAGCCACTCATTTGGATCATGGATATGGTATAGTTCAGGTTTTACAGAGACGTACCCCTCGCTAGCCCCGAGTCCCATGGTGATCATGTTCACTTGTGGACTCCCGTCTGTAGCCTTAGGTTGAGCTTTCAAGGACGGACAGTCCTTCTTCCAATGGCCAACCTGATTACAGTGCCAGCAAGGTTTATTCTTTGCCTTTTTCTGGATCTTGCCCTTTGGTTTCATTTTATTGTTATTGGGACCCTTTCCCTTTTTATCCTTGCCCTTCGAGGTCAAAAGATTAACCTTAGTCTGAATATCAACAGGAAGCACAGGTTTTTGTTTCATGTGTTCCTCCTCTATGGCAATTGCCACCATCAAGTCATCCATAGAGATTTTCCCCTTTCTGTATTTCAGGGTCATACCGAAGTCTTCCCATGACTTGGGAAATTTCTCTATGATGCACATGACCTGAAACTTCTCTGGAAGTTTCATTTCGGCATCCTCTAGACCATGGAGCAGGAGTAAAAACTCGTGTGCCTGTTCAGAAACAGACTTCTCTTCGGTCATGGAAAACTTCAAAAATTTGGCTACGGAGTATTTCTCAATACCGAGGTCTTCGGTGTTATACTTCCGATCCAAGTCTTCCCATAGCCCCTTCGCAGTCTGCGTGGACGAACAATATACGTCAAACAAAGTGTTGGACAGAGCCAACAAGATGCAACCATGACATATACGGTCGCGTTCCTTCCACGCAGATTGCGCCCTATGGCTATCGGGTGAGGGGTTTTCCGCCTCCACTGTAGGACAGTCGGTTTCAAGCATCGAGATTAACCCTATGGTGGTTAACCAGATCTTCATGCGTTGTTGCCAACGCTTAAAATTCTGTCCACCAAATTTTTCAGGCATACCCGTCATATCTACCCTCGATTTAAACATTGTTTCCGACATTCTATAATTGGTTGGGGATATCTTCTCTAAGATTGTTGAAAATAGGATTGCCATTGCATACATTAAACAGTAAATTATCGGATCCAAATGAGTTGATAGAGAAACAATACCGAATAAAATTACATTAAACGTATGTTTCCCAATCATTATCCGATTATACAATGCAAACATGAACCGATTAATAGAACAGAAACATGAACACGGGCATGATCCAGAAAGGGTAAAGCAATAAATACATTGCGGCAACCAAAATAAAATGGAGATCAGTTTAGAAGTCACCGAAGCGTCCATGAAATGGACTGTTCTTAGAGAAGATATCGCCCCCACAATACCGGTGTATAGGATACTGGCGATCCGCTCCCAGGATACGACGGCTCACGATCTTCGTCGGCGCACACCAACGGGATCGTCCTCGATTGTACCTCAGAGAACTGCAGCCGAGAGAGGAAGAAGAAAAATTGAGTCGGGTGAGGGATATAAATAGAGGGTCTCGCGTCCTGAAGACGCGACCTTTGGTTTCCAAAAGACGCGCCTTTGGTTTCTAAAAGACGTGTCCCGAAGACGCATCCTTTCGGATCCCAAAAAACGCGCCCATAATGATGAGATAAATTCCCATTTAAGTCGACTTACCAAATTAATCGTATGATTAATTTAATCGACTTACCAAATGAAAACCGCAGCAAAAGTATCGAGATCCGAATTGACTCTCCGGAGCCGGAGCCGGAGCGGAGCGCGCGCGTGCGTGTGGTCCTCCATTCCTCCTCTCTACTATTGCTACAACAGCTTGGGGTGTGAACTCATATATAAGTCCACCAAAAAGTTTAGTTCTCCCCGGTGTGGGACTAAACTTCCACCCAAACTTCCATATTTCAAATTTGGGAATTCCCAACTTTCCCTCCAAACCATTTGGTTTCCCAATTGGAACCAAATTATTTCCAATTGTAATTACATAGACTTTCCAATTAAAGTCTAAATACAATCTTGAATACAACAAGGACACCCGATTAAAGACCATTTCTTGACTCTTTGGGCAAATGCTACCAACTAAGAATACAACCTTATACCAAGACCTCAGCACAATCAATAAACATAACTGGTTAAAAGCCATTGGCAGAAGAGCGATTGATCAAGAGGAGATTCATGGTTTAAAACTACTCCTTGCTAATACTACACTATCTCATGATGGTTAGGATACTATCTTTGTACTTAATAAATCAACTTAAGAGAACTCCACCGAACAACTCTATTTACTCTTATCACATTGTTATTATATCAGCTAAACTACACGATAATTTTTGGTCTAAACCCTTCCACTATATATTACCCTTTTTCTTTGGTTGCTAAGTCACTCCGAATTACTAATGCACAGCAAATTTCACATATTTAAAATTCCAACCACTAATGCATGTCCCTTGTGCCCTTCCAATGCTGACATCCCTTACTTATTCCTAAATTGCCCGTTCACTTAAAAATATTGTCCATTCTTCATGTTGCAAAATTAATGTGATCTAGCTTTGACAAAGATTGAGAATCATAATTTACACCCACACTCATCATTCCATTGGCGAATAATTAAGAAGCCAACACAATCTGATGGTTGACTTGGAAGTAGCGATGCTCTAGGATCTTCCAGGTTACTTCCATCCATCTTAAAAAATTAAGATAGGTACAATATTCATGTTTGACCACCTTCTCTAAAAGTCTTTAAGCTGCCCATATAATCTTCCCAACCATGATCCCAATAGATAGTCTCTCACATTAAAATTGTTTGATTCTTTATTACTAAATACTAGGCTTCCATGTGTAATGTGGCATGTTCTCTTTTGTGTGGCATTCTATGGACCCTCCATGTAGGCACTTTGATGCTTTCTTTTTTATGGAATTTCTGATCTTTTGTATTAGAAAAATAGGGCCTGGCATATAACTCTCGCAGTTTGATGATCTATGGCAATTCATAGTGTATATATGCCATTCATATGCATCCTCAAAAGTATATCAAATGAACCGGATAGTTGAGAGGAGGATTAGAAGGTCAACGAAATGGACAAATCGGTGCATTCATGCACATGTCATAAATGGGATTCTAAGTGGGAAATATTTAACACAACAAACTATATTTAAAAAATCGTAATACCCAGAAACGACGGGCAGTAATGAACGAACTCTTGACGCATGCTTGACTGTGTTGTTTAGGGTATATGGAGAAATGAGCGGGAGGTAGGTCTTCTTCTTTGTATTTTCTTCTGTTTCTTCCCCTCAACTCTGTATCTTTCTCTTTGATTTTCTCTCTGCCCTTATCTTGCTTTAGACTATCGAATCTTCTACTCTCCTACTGTCTCAAATGCGCTAAGTGGAGTTCAGCCGATTTACCTGCCATGTATCTACTTGATTAGGAAGAGTGGGATGCGCGGTGAAAAGTTCAAGATTCCGTTTTATTTCTCTGGCCCCGAGTAGGAGTAAGAGTGCACATATGTATTAGACACTCCATGCCTCCTTTGATATCTTTGTATTATATGGCTTTTAATGCAATATCATGTTCTTTTATCTCAGTGGTCAAAACAGTCTCAACGGTGTTTTTGCATGAAGACATATTTCACTATTCTTCTAAGCGTCCTCCGTAGACAATGCCAGAGAGTGTCCCATTCAAATAAAACTTGCTGCACAATTATATTCTTTTATTTTAAAAAATCGATATTTGTTTTGTACCAGCAGATCAAGCAGCAGCTACCAACATGGAAACGGCCTCATCTCTCCCAATACTTATTCTCGGTGTCCTTGTGGCTGTTCTAAAGCAGTGGATCTATTTGGGTAGAGGGGACAGCATACTGTTATCCTTGTAAGGGCTCGGGATAGCTGCTAGAGTAGGGGGTTGCAGAGCTGCTATCCATGGATTGAAGGCTCCGTTGTCCTCTCCTCTTTTGGTCGACGACCCTCTTCTCTTATGGGGATCCAGATTCTGTATACAGCTTTTATATCTATGAGCAGCTGTTTGTTTACGATTGGTTGCTGTAGGTGTTTAAAATCTGATGTGACGTTGGATCGTTTCGTCTGTGTAAATACTGTGAAAATATTCTGCGTTTATTCTTTAAAAAATGGTTAGCATGCTAGAGATTAGGCTTCAGATGTGGGATCATCTGCGTAATATCTAAGACTCCAAGCAGGAAACCTAACCGCCTTGTTCAGCTGGATGTGATTTACATTAGCCGTCAACTACATCTGTCAAGTTAAAAAGGGAACATTCCATAATAACATATCCATATGTACACTGTGGGTATTTAAAATATATTAAAACCTTTATTGGAAATAAGTTGACTGGGTCAAATAAAAGAAGCTATAACACCATGGAAACCCACTGGAGAAAAAACCACCGACTGCGAGGAAATCTATTATCATTATCATAAGAGTAGAGAGCACAAAAAATTCATGGAAGATAGTAGTACATCTAGAACTAAAACGATTCACAAATCAAAGAGATAACAAGAAGCATATCAATGGTAAGCAAGAAAGATTAGAATACCTAAGAACTTTAATATCATACTTCACTTGATTCGCTACAACAAAAGGTATGGTCAACACACCCAAAGGTATACCTCAAAACCTATCTGGATCTCTCGTTGTGTCACACATGGCATCCACATTAACATGCTTAAAATTCATGAATTTGAATTTTTTTTGAAATAGTCTATATAAAGAGTTGTGGTGGTGAAACGACGAACGAAGAGCAGTGATGGCAGGGTCGTAAGGTGGTGAGCCTTGGTGCATCAAGCGGTGAGACGGTGCATGCAGTGTTGCGGCTAGCTAGGAATGTGTGGTGCGTAAGGGCGGTGGTGGTGGTGGTGGTGATGATGACGCGGGAAGTAGGTCTTCTTGGTAGCGGTGGTGATGGTGATACAGATGACATTGGCAGATGGTGGCAACAGTGGCGACAACTACCGCGACAATGAAAGTGGTGATTCTTGTGTACAATAGTGTTGGCGGTGCACGAATTGGGAGGTGGGATAGTGGGGAGTAGGGTTGAGCATCGGGTCGGGCAAGCCCGACCCGGCCTGCAACCCGGCCCGTTAAGCCCAGCCCGAACCCGTTTAAATTTGGACCGGGCTCAGGACCAAAAAAAGAGCTCGTTTCTAAAACTGGCCGGGTTCGGGTTGAATAGAGCCCGGCCCAGAAACTCGACCCGAAACTCAGATCCGAAGCCCGATCCCAAACCTATATAATATAATATATAATATATTATTTTAATCCTAATCCCTAATGGCACATCCCATTCCCAATCCTCCTCAAACCCTATCTCCACTCTCCAACGATACTATCATGCATCAACATTTCAAAGTTTTGAAAAAAAATAAAATGTACATGAAAAAAATCAAAGTTTTTGAAGAGATAAAATCAAATATTTCAAAGTTTTTTTTATCAAAATGCCATAGGGATATCAAAATTCTTAAATTTATCACAAGTTTATAAAAAAATAAAAAAATTAAAAAGATATTTCCATATCACCCCTTGAATTAAGCATTTATCAAACAAAAATTAAAAGCTTTTAAAGGGAAAAAAGTTACTGGATTAGCCCGCCGCGAACGCGGCCCATTTAACTTCTGGTCGGGTTCGAGTTTGGGCTGGCCCATCCAGATTTTTTCGGGCTACGACCCAGCCCGAAACCCGAAAAAATAAACGGGCTCGGATTCAGGCCGATGCCCAGCCCGACCTGCTCGACCCAATAATCAACCCTAGTGGGGAGGAGGAGAACATGATGGTGGTAGTGGTAGTTGTGGACGTGGTAGTTTTAGAGGAAGGAGAATATGATGGTGGTGGTGGTGGTAGCAGTGGTATGTTTGGAGGAAGGAGAATGTGGTGGTAGCAATAGCATGTTTGGAGGAAAGCATTCGTGGTGGCGGCATGTGAGAAGGATGGAGAAGTGGGAATAGTTGTATCAGGTCATTGTGGCAAGAAGGGAGGACCTGTAATCAAAATGAGATATGGTAGCTAGGTCCTCGAAAACTTTTATGAAAATGAACTAATAAGATGACAGGTTGCGGAAGGCCTACTATCCAAACAAACTAATAGCATGCCAGGTCCTTAAAAAGCTACCATCAAAAGAGACCATAACATTCTAGGTCCTTAATTATGTGCCATTAGTTCAAATTACTACATGAAAGGTCTCAACTGATATTAGGTTGATCAGATGACATGTCATGTGTATAATGAAATCGATTTCAAGATTTGACATTGTTAATGTGACTTGAATCCTAACTACTTGTTGAGTTGCTGATGTGGCTGATCCATGTCCTGGCTTCTGATTGGCTGAGAGCTGTTGGGACAGGATTGCTGACATGTCTAATCTGTGTCCTGCCTTCTGATTGGCTGAGAGCTGTTGGGCTAGGATTGCTGACATGTGTAATCTGTGTCCTGCCTTCTGATTGGCTGGGAGCTGTTGGGATGGATTGCTGAATACAAATGGTATTCTTCTGTTGCAGTATAAAAAGGGCCCCAAGGCCACCAGATACTGCATCCTCATTTCTGATCCAATTTCTCATCCCATATCTGTACCTTCTCAGTACCCTCTGTATTACATTTTTCTCCATATAGTGATACCGATCGCCGCCGCCCAAGGACGTAGCCCATTTACGGGTGAACCTTGTAAATCCTTGTGTTTGCGTCTTGCTTGTTTGATCGTGTTTGTGCGTGTTTGCTTCCGCAATTCGCAACAAACTGGTATCAGAGCCTCGAGTTCCGTCAGGATCATTCAGTAAGATGGCGTCACACAATCTGAAGATCGAGAAGTTCACGGGAAAGAATGGATTCAGTCTATGGCAGATCAAGATGCGCGCCCTTTTGAAGCAGCAGGGCATCTAGGCACTGTTAGATCAAGAGCGGGCGAAGGCACTCGAGCCGTCCGAGTTGATGGTGCAGGAAGAGAAGGCGCACTCGACGATCATGCTGTGTTTGGCGGACGAGATTATCGCGGAGGTTGCCGATGAGGATTCCGCGGCCGGTCTGTGGTTGAGACTCGAAAGTCTATACATGACTAAGTCTCTGACCAACAAGTTGCTCTTGAAGCAACGTCTGTTCTCTCTCCGCATGCAGGAAGGTACATCTCTTAAAGAACATCTAGACCGCTTAAATACATTGTTGATGGATTTAAGAAATGTAGATGTTAAGATTGAAGATGAGGATGCTGCCTTGATTTTATTGGTTTCTCTTCCATTATCGTTTGAAAATTTTGTTCAATCGTTCATTGTGGGAAGAGAGTCAATAACTTTAGGGGAAGTTCGCGCGAGTGTGCATACGCGTGAACTTCGACATATGGCTATTGGCAAGCAGGACTCTAACGCTGCAGGTTTGGTTATGACTCATGAGAAGAGTCATGCCAGTTCTAGCTACACAAAGAAGGGAAAGCAGAAGTCCAAGTTGAAGAATCACAATGCTAGGGATATCTGCAATTACTGCAAGGAACATGGACATTGAAAGAAGGACTGCCCGAAGAAGAAAGGGAAAGCTACGGTTGCTGTCGTAGCTCATGAGGCGCAGATTCTGAAGATGACCTGGTTCTCACAGTCACAGATCAGAAGACGACGGATAATACTTGGATTCTTGATTCAGGTTGTTCCTACCATATGACTCCCAATGAAGATTGGTTCTGCACCTATGAGAAAATAGATGGCGGAAACGTCATCATGGGGAATGATGCAGCATGCAAGATTGTAGGGATTGGCTCTGTGAAGATCAAGATGCATGATGGAGTCGTGAGGACGGTGACAGAAGTACGCCATGTTCCTGATCTGAAGAAGAACCTGATATCACTTGGAGTCTTGGACTCTAAAGGATACAGGTACAACGCTGAAGGTGGAGTTATGCAGGTTGCCAAGGTGGGGTTGTTGTCATCAAGGGCAACAAGCAGAAGACACTGTACGTCATGCAGGGGTCTACAGTTACAGGTTCTGTTGCAGTGGTGTCCCAGGTCCAAAGATCAGAGTCAAAATTGTGGCATATGCGGCTGGGACACATGAGTCAGATGGGGATGAATATCCTTATTCAGAAAGGCCTCATCGGGGATCTCAAGGGATCCAACTGGACTTCTGTGAGCATTGCGTGTTGGGAAAACAACACAAGAAGCAATTCAGTAAAGCTATCCACAGGACGAAGGAGACGCTCGACTACATCCATGCTGATTGTTGGGGTCCTTCACGGTCCCACTCTTTGGAGGTGCCAGGTATTTTCTATCTATTATTGATGATTACTCCAGGATGGTGTGGGTGTACATGATGAAGCACAAGAGCGAGGCATTTCAAACCTTCAGGCAGTGGAAGATCTTGGTGGAGAACTAGACTTCTAAGAAGGTAAAGCGTCTTCGTACAGATAATGGATTGGAATTCTGTTCGTCAGAGTTCAATGAGTTCTGCAAAAAGGAGGGTGTTGTGAGACATCTCACCGTCAGAGATACGCCACAGCAGAACGGAGTTGCTGAACGAATGAACAGGACGCTTCTGGAGAGAGCAAGGTGCATGCTCTCTAATGCTGGACTTGGTAGAGCATTCTGGGCTGAAGCTGTGAATACAGCTTGTTACTTGGTGAATCGGAGTCCTGCATCTGCCATTGGTTGCAAAACACCCATGGAGGTATGGTCTGGTAATCATGCTGATTATTCTATTTTACGAGTCTTTGGTTGTGCTGCCTATTATCATGTTAATGAAGGAAAATTAGAACCAAGGGCAAAGAAAGGGGTGTTTACAGGCTATGGCGCAGGAGTAAAGGGGTACAGAATCTGGTCCCCTTCTGAGCATAGAATTATTGTTAGCAGGAATGTTACTTTTGATGAGAATTCCATGCTTCACTCGAGTAGTAAGTCTATTGATGCAGGGACAAGTGATGATGTGCCCGAACAGGTGGAGTTCGAACTAACACCAAGTAGTGATCACGCTACTTCTGATCAGGCTGTTGCTGAACGGCCTGAAGCTGAGCAACCGGAGGAGAGGCAACCAAGTGTTGCTACTGATCGACCTCGAAGGGAGATACATCCGCCGCAAAGATACGGATTTGAAGACATGGTTGCATTTGCACTACATGTTGCGGAGGAGACAGAGTCTCCAGAGCCCTCCACTTACAGGGAAGCAATATCTGGTGCAGAATCCGGGCAGTGGATTGCTGCTATGAGTGAGGAGATGGAGTCTCTTCACAAGAATCAAACATGGGAGCTCGTCAAATTGTCAAAGGGGAGGAAAATTGTTGGATGCAAATGGGTCTTCAAGAAAAAGACAGGAATCTCAGGCAACGAAGGCATCAGATACAAGGCACGTCTAGTTGCGAAGGGTTACAGTCAGAAGGAAGGTGTGGATTACAACGAGATATTCTCTCCCGTTGTAAGACATACATCCATCAGGGTGCTACTAGCTCTTGTAGCACATCAAGACTTGGAGCTGGAGCAGTTAGATGTGACGACAGCTTTCTTGCATGGTGAACTCGGAGAAGACATTCTTATGAGCCAGCCGGAGGGATTCATATCTCAGGGTAAGGAAGATCATGTGTGCAGATTGAAGAAGTCCTTGTATGGGCTTAAGCAATCTCCTAGGCAGTGGTACAAAAGGTTTGATGGCTTCATGATTAATCATGGGTTCAACAGGAGCCCATATGATTGTTGTGTTTACCACAGGAAGGTGGAGGATGGCTCCTTCATTTTTTGTTACTGTACGTCGACGACATGTTGATTGCTGCCAAGCAGAAGAGTACCATAAATGATCTGAAGAAGCTCCTTAATTCAGAATTTGACATGAAGGATCTTGGTGCAGCAAAGAAGATTCTAGGGATGGAGATAATTAGAGATCGTCCAGAAAAGAAACTTTTCTTATCTCAGAAGAACTACATTGAAAAGGTTCGGATGAGATTTGGGATGTCTACAGCAAAGCCTTTAGGTACTCCATCCGCTTCGAACATTCATCTTTCTTTTTCTTTCGCACCACAGTCAGACTCGGAGAAGGAACACATGTCACGTGTTCCTTATGCTAACGCAGTTGGGAGTCTTATGTATGCCATGGTATGCACATGACCTGATATTGCTCACGCTGTGAGCGTTGTTAGCAGATTCTGGGCAACCCAGGGAAGGAGCATTGGCAGGCAGTCAAGCGGATTTTCCGTTATCTGAGAGGAACATCAGACATTGGCCTTATCTATAGAAGTGATTCAGAATGTTTAGTTGCTGGATATTCAGATTCAGACTATGCTGCAGATGTCGATGGAAGGAGATCAATGACCGGCTATGTTTTCACTTTGGGGACTTCGGTCATCAGTTGGAAGGCTACCTTGCAACCATCAGTTACTTTGTCTACTACAGGCAGAATACATGGCTTTGACAGAGGCTGCAAAGGAAGGCATCTGGCTAAAGGGCTTAGTTGGAGATCTGGGTCTTCAACAAGACCAGGCTATAGTATATTGTGACAGTCTCAGTGCGATATGCTTAGCCAAGGATCACGTGCATCATGAAAGAACCAAGCACATCGATGTCAGATATCACTTCATTCGTTCTGAGAAGAGGATCAAGGTAAAGAAGGTCGGCACAGCAGATAATCCAGCTGATATGTTCACAAAGGCGGTTCCTGTGAGTAAGTTCAAACATTGTTTGGACTTGCTCAATGTCGATAGTTGGAAGTAGCCCCAAAAGGGGACTGGCGGCGGCATGGCGAAGCTTGACAAAGCTTCTCAGAGGATTCAATTCAAGGTGGAGATTGTTAATGTGACTTGAATCCTAACTACTTGTTGAGTTGCTGATGTGGCTGATCCATGTCCTGGCTTCTGATTGGCTGATAGCTGTTGGGCCAGGATTGCTGACATGTCTAATCTGTGTCCTGCCTTCTGATTGGCTGAGAGCTGTTGGGCTAGGATTGCTGACATGTGTAATCTGTGTCCTGCCTTCTGATTGGCTGGGAGCTGTTGGGATGGATTGCTGAATACAAATGGTATTCTTCTGTTGCAGTATAAAAAGGGCCCCAAGGCCACCAGATACTGCATCCTCATTTCTGATCCAATTTCTCATCCCATATCTGTACCTTCTCAGTACCCTCTGTATTACATTTTTCTCCATATAGTGAAACCGATCGCCGCCGCCCAAGGACGTAGCCCATTTACGGGTGAACCTTGTAAATCCTTGTGTTTGCGTCTTGCTTGTTTGATCGTGTTTGTGCGTGTTTGCTTCCGCGATTCGCAACAGACATGATATCAGTCACAGGTTGTGACTTCATGCATAAAGGTGGACCTAGTTCTCATATATTAAGGGCATGTTTGGTTACCAGGGTACCTCGGGTACCCTGGCATATCCCTGTCTCCAACCCTGCATTCTTAGGTTGGGAATAATTGTATTGACCCTATAATTTCTTTGGTATAATGGTTTTTAACCTTGTTCAAATACACTTATTAACATAAAAACGTATTATAATCATCAAAAAAGTTAATATAACGCATAATCAATGTCACATTACATCACAATTATCATTAAAATCATCCCAACCCTCCAAACAACTACTATTCACAGGAGGATACCTAAACCCAACCCAATCCAGCTCAACCCAGTAACCAAACATGCCCTAACTATTCAATAAGCAACTCCAAATTTTAAGTGTATGTCGTATCACGCCACATAGTATGGTAAGAATTTAGGTACTTTTTGGGTTTGAGAAATGTTTTCCACAACAAAATCTATCGATGGCAACAAGCCAAATGAAGAATCATAGCTATATCCTCTGAGGTTAGATTTACAGTATTGAATAATATTTGCTGCCCTCTGAAATTTAAAGCGAATAACATATTTATTGATGTATTATTACATACAAATCATATAACTAGAAGTGGCTATCATTTTATTGAATTTCTTACGTTTTTTATTTAGTCATTGCTAAAGTTAGTAATGGTAGTACACGAATTTAAAGAGAAGAACAACACATCATTGTCGACATACTGAAAATTGCTGGTAATATAACAATTAATATTAAATTCACACTGAAGTCAAGAATTAAAGATGATTTTACCATAAATAATATTCTTTTTTCATATACATAATGTCGAATGATTATATAGTTTTGTTGTTGAGATGGAAAAAATATTTTTCCACAATCAAAAACTAAATTTATTGGGAAAATGCTTGTGCTTGAGTGACTTGAAACTGATATAAAGAAGCCTTATAATTTTTGATATTCCTCTCTTCTATTCCTTCTTCCCATTATAATTAGGCCATTATCGTGCACCACCATCACCTTTACTTGAATTATTCATTAATGAACAAGTATTTAGTATTTATGGTATCCTCATCTATTATGTTATGATGGATAAAAGACAAGAATAGATAATGACAAGATAAGAGTATAGAAAATATATTTGATCAAGTGAATAACAGATAAAAAATGGTCCTTCTTCCCTTTAAGAAGGAAGTCATGTTCAATACGTGGGACAAGAATCTAATTTTGAACTCAGACCATGATGATTTGACTTTCCAAACGACTGAAGCTTCTCAACAATAACCAAAAGTGTGATAGATAATTTGCATGGACTAACATCGGCTACATATGTAGATATCTTTTCAAGACGGATCCCTTGACTTTTTGTAATAAAGCGGATTTAGAACCCTATTATTTACTTTGTTGGAAGATTTGTACCGTACTTATCTTGATTGAAATCATGATGAGCCACTATAACAATACAACGACAAATAATCGAAAAATTATCAATATGATTTGCAAGGTTATGTATACAAACATGAACGATATTCGTTGCAAAAGTCAATGAAATATTTTGAAATTCGCAACAAATAAATAGTTACAGATCATTTACTATTGGTTGTCTTTGATTTTTCTCAAGATTTTCTTCTAATTTCTCAAATTTCCAAAAGAGTGGCAATAGATAATCATTTTTATATAAACTCAAGCTTGTAAAAGTTGGATGACTAGTCAAGTCGAGGGGGGAGGGTACCCGACTCGACTTGGCCTAGTCGGCCATTAGTCGGGTCGGTCAACCCGACTAATCATGTTGATTAATCGGACGACTTCTACATATAGCTTTTATTTTTTTGTTTTTTAAGCAAACTTATTCTAATAAACTTAATGTTGTATCTAAAGTCAAATATTTCTTTTGTTTCATTATGAAAGTATAGAAAATGTAGAAATATAAGTTAATAAATAAGAATATATGTATAAAAATGATTTATATATTTAAAACAATTAAAAAAATTCAAAATCAATTACGACTACCACTTTTTGCAACCTTGTATAAACTGTTGCGAAAATATAGTAATCATGAATAGTATATTTATTGCAATTTCCAAGAATTAATGATAATATTACTTAACAATGATTTTCAACTCATTGTTATATGTAATGTTGTGAGAGAGAAGCTATTCTATGATGGCGATTCTAAGATATTTTTAGGAAGTTATTAAATATAACTTTGATTAGATATGCTATAAAAATCATTTAAAACATATAAAAAATAAAGTATGATATGCTAATCCTTAAACCTATCATAAGCATGACAATGTGTGAAGAACTAATTGGATATTGAAAATATATCGGGTAATAAATGCTTTTGCACGATTTTATTATCCAAACATCATTGTTTATTATACGAGGTTAGTGATATGTAATGAAAATTTAGCAGTTTAGAACATGGCTAATAAAACCATCTAACTATGCCAACCTTCGTCAACGGTTATAAACTGCCCATCAAAATATTATAAATTTATATTTAGCAGTCTAGAACATCCTCTGCAACCGATGTAAATTTTTTTTAGAAAAACGGTCAAGATATTCATTCATCATGAAGCACCAAAGTTGGAGTTTAACAAAAAGGAATAAACGTAGGCACAATCCCACAAAAGTGTAGAACTAGTGTCTATGGATTAACAAAAAACATCATCAGATCAAACTACAATAGGGGTTGCAAGTCTCAACAGTGAATCTTGAAGGTGTCCAAGAGCCACGAAACAAATGAAACCACATGACGAACAGCAGTGCAAGGCAACCACCGAACGCCACGAAACTCGAACGGAACCCCATCAAAAAGGATGCGGCAGTAGTTCCCCACAAAAAGAAGTCAAGACCAGAAAGCTGATCAGCATAAATTTTTGCCTGATCCACCCCGGAATGGACATCGGGAAGAAGAAAATACCTGAAACATTGGAACCATCCGGTCTGGAGCTGGGAGAAAAAAGAAAAGCATGGGATAATAAAGTTAAGAGATAAAGAAACACTAGATCCGGAATGTAGGCCAATTCGCCCTCAACCAAAGTTAGCAACTTGAAACAATGAGCAATTTACAACCGCTGATGTAAGTAACACCTACAATAATGCAATTGTCGAGGTTTTAGGGATATTCTTTGACTGTTATTCGCAGAATCATCGATAATATTTATATTTTTAATATATTATATGTTGTAATGTTTTAACATTTAAAAATAAATAAAATAGTACCTGATAAATTTAAGAGACTAGTCCACCATCATTATCAGGAGGATGGTCATATGGAGGAGTGGAAGGGAATGTGAGGGAATCAGTACCTAATTGTCTACTCATTTTATGGACAAAGAGTTGAGCCATTGGTGCACCGCTTTTGACAACCAATTCATTCTTTAGTTGAACGTTGTCTTCGACTTTCAGTAATATGTCTTGAATCCCCGCCAACCACCCTCAACCACTCATTTTCTTGTAGCAGACCTTAACACCTTTTACCTTCATACCAATTGGTGATGTTAACAGGAACACCGTCAAAACAAATACGTGAATTGCAATTATTAAATCGTCTCATACTTATAAAGTAAAAAATAAGCTATGAAGTTGTGATAAAAAAATATAAAAACAAATTACATTAGCTATTTGGTAACTCTCATGACACCGTTTCGGGTCATTATCAACCAAATTCTTCTTCTTCTTCAAGAGTTCGAAGGTATGGATTCTATTAAGAATAGCACCCTCGTTGCTCTGACTATAAATAATAACATAATTAAATGAGGTTTTTTATTAAAAAATATCAATATTTAGATTAAATTACTCAATCTAGCTTCATCTGACCATGTGCTTTCTCTCTACTGGACTTATTATGACTCATCAATCAAGAGATGAAGTCAAATCAAAAACATAATAGTTAAAAAATAATTTGCAAATATAATTTAAAGGGTTTAAAGGAGATGCTTCCGTCCCTTTTGTAGCATTTTTTATTTTTTTTTGTGAAAAATATCACCATGTGTATTCATCTATATATCCCTCCTATATGTCACTTGAATTTCGTCGGAAATAGAGGTTGATATGCCCTCCATTTAGAACATGTCGATTACAATAACGTTTAGACCGTTAAAATTACATGTTCTATATGGAGGGTATATGAGTCTATGTTTCTAATGAAATTCGAATGGCATATTGGAGGGATATATAAATGAATGTACATGATTTAATTTTGAAAAAAATAAAAAATTACGGAAAAATGGGACGGGGGAGCCAATATGGCAGCCCCAAGGGGCGACCCCAGTTTTTCGTAATTTAAATAATTGATACCTTAATTTTATAAGAAACTTGCTCTTCTATCAATGTCACTTAAATCCCTTCGAATCTTCGTCTCACATGAAAGAATGTCGACATGGACTAGGGGATTAGTTCCCACATTAATATCCTATTGCAATTATATAATTTAAAATTAAAAATAACTATTAATATTATATATATGTTGTTAATTAACGATGGATTGGGAGTTAATAGGAAACCGATATTTGGTCTTAAAATTTGATTTTATGATTTTTTCCATTTCAAGTTCTAGAAGCATATGTTCACTATGGAACTTGAAGCATTTTTTATTTTTATTTTTTTATTTTTATAAACAATTTCAAAAGAAATTGAGTTAATTTGATATGAGTATACTTTTGGAGAAAAAATTCAAAAAGTTTGTACAGTGAATTTTTCCTTCTGTTTCTCAATGAAGCTTGCTTCCACTATCCCAGTGTTACTTCAAATCGAGGATAGCACTACCTCGTGTATGACATGTACCTTTCCTCGGATAACTTCTAAAGGAAGATTTTATCTGTCTCTTAGAGGAAGGAATCTACAACTCTGATACTTGTGTATAATATAATGAATAGAAAATTAGTTTAGCAATAAAACTTGAATTCACAAGCTTATAGAAATTTCAGTGCTAAATGTGCTTGAGAATGATAATGATCGTTGAAGAGCACAGAGAGCACGAACAACTTCAATAACTAGAGAGCTTTTGATTTAAGGGATCTCAAAAGCGTAGAAATGCTAATAGAACTTGAATAATACACACAAATAGCACTCTTTATTTTCTTTAAGAGTAGAGGATGTTTCTCTTGGTTGTATTTCTCAAACAATAAGCACATGATCCTATCTATAAGTTTGAGCCTCGAGTAATTGTTGTTGAGCAAAAATGGAAATTCAACATTCTTATTTTCAAAAAATAAGAAATGATTGATCATAAAACAGGTTGATCAATCATGGGTGAATGATCAGATCAAAGTAGAGTGATCGATCAGATCGAAGTAAAGTGATTGATCAGATTATAATGGTAGAGCAATATTTTGAAAAGAAATCAATCATGATCAAAGTGGTTTATCAATGGTGATTGATCATGATAAAAATATGGTCAGTCACATCAGAAAATCAATAACCAATGTTTTGATCAATCAAGATCAAAAATTGGTCGATCACGACTGATTGATTAGTGAGTCAAGATGATCGACCATTTTGCAAAAATCATTTTTTTATATTGATGATTTTGACTTATTTTTGCTTGCATGAAAAATATGAAAAACTATATGATGTCTTTCAAAACAAATAAAAACTAATCATCTGACTCGGGAATACTTGTATAAGTGCTCATGAATTTTATTTACTTATCCTTAAACTTCAAAGTTTTCAAAATCTTCTTTAGAAATGTTTATGAGTTTTTAGAATTGAGTCTTGAGCTTTTTCAGTTTGAATTATTTGATTCAGCTTCATAGCTTTCATTGAGCTTCCACCAAAAAAGCCAATCAAGCTAAAAAAATAAACTGCAAAGTTATTAGCATTCTCCAAGTAATTGACAATCTTCTCTTTTTGTCAGCGACAAAACTTATTTTTTCCAGTAATATTTCCTTTTATTTGTTCAAATTTCTTTCAATCTATATTATTTCAACGTCATCTATTTATCTCCTCCATAATTTCAAGATTAATCTATTTATCTCCCCCTTAATTTCAGGATTTATATGTTTATCTCCCCCTACATTTTTGCTTTGGATCTTTTTTCCTTATCTATTTCCATCTTGATCTTATCTCCATTAAGTACACTTCTCCCCATTTTTGTCATTATCAAGAAGATTTTTCACCCCCTTAACTGATGAGATTTTTCTCCTTTTTCTCTCCCATTTTTTGCCCAAGTTAGTAAGTGTTCTCGCATCTTTTTCCTGATATCAAAGGATTTTAGGAAAAATAGTAACTACCCAGTTTTATAAAAAAAATATTTTAGAGTAAAGATATAGAAAATGTCAGTAGGTTGGCATAAACCTAAGTATCTTCTAAGATAGGCAAATCTATCAATGTTTAAGGTTGCGCGACCATTGGATAGGCATGTGATGGAGAGCGAAGATTGCTCCATGTCAAGAAGCGGTGGGTGGTTGGAGGCCATTGGATCAGGTGAGATCGAATGGTTGAGGATCACAACGCACCAAAATTAAGGAGTGTTGTTGGATATCTGAGCGGAGAGGAAGGAGCAAAAGAATAGCCGGGTTACCTAGTTGTCTCAAATGCATCCACAAGGCCTAATAGGAAAATCATAAAATAAGAAAATAATAAAATCAAAAATAAATGGTAAATAAACTCAAATAAAAAAGCATTCGACATGAAAGTTATCCATCTCGATGAGATGTACAACTTTCACGAAGAACAAAAACACAAATACCTCACTTTTACATACGTGCATTTTTTGTAGGTATTTAATGTATATTGAATACCTATTTTTGGTAGGACTCTATTTATGTACAAATTTATATAAAAATTAATCTAGTTTTTATAGATCTTTATAATAAGAAAAATAAGGTAAGATATATACAATATGTACATTGTATGCAAAAGAAGGATTAGGGTCTTACTGAATGTATTATATACAACTATTACCCTTATTTATATGAAATGTGTGGATTATTTATTTGACATTATTAGGGTATTTATATGGTTATTTATTGAGAGTATTAAGCTAATAATGATCAATAAGGTGGTCGAATAAATGATTTATCACTAACATCAGTGCATTCTGTTGTAGAGTGATTGGAAGGGTTTTTAGCTAGGTTAATACAGATAGTGTTATCATAGAGAATTTTATTCTTGCTAAAAGTCAAATAAAAGCTTGAAAGTGTATTTTTAATCGAAAGCAGTTGAGAACATGCTAGTGACACATCTATATACTCTGTTTCAGTAGTTGAAAGAGTTACACAAGTTTTCCTGTAAAAAACCAAGAAACAAGGGCTTTCTCCTTGAATTGGCAGGAGTTGCTTGTACTTTTCATATCCGACCGTTACCAGCACAATCTCCATATCCATATGCAAATAAATCAAATGAATGCATCTTCAAATAAAAAAACCTAAATCTTTCGAAAAAACAGGATAACAAAATATTCTTTTTACTACATTAGGCGATTTTCTTTTGGTGCAGACTGAAAGCTGCTGCTAAATAAGTACTAAATAATATATCAAGTCTGCTCGCATCAGGACTAAACTTTGTGAGGATCTCCTTTTGTATACTTCTGATGTGAAAAGAAAGTATTAAGCTCTATCTAGTTGATCTGTGATCCTATGAAAAACTTCAGTTCTCTCATCACACTCATCTCAAACCGTTCTTGCATGTCTTGAGAAAAATCCTTGCAAAGACTTGCATTAGAGGATCCAAGCACAATGTCATCATCATAAACTTGCACAACCAATAAAACATACTTCATAACCACAGTGCAATCTACTTTACTAATATGAAACCTGAGGTGAGTAGAAATGTTCTAAGTTGGTCATACCATGCTCGAGGAGCTTGTTTAAGTCTATAAAGGGCTTTCCTGAGCTTGAAAATGTGTTATGGTCTCAAGGAGTCTTCAAAATTGGGTGGTTGCTTGACATAAATTTGTTCTTTACTGATGCCATGTGAAGAAGGTGCTTTTAACATCCATTTGATAGAGATTAATTCCCTTGAAACAAGCTAAAGTCAACAACATTCTAATTAACTCGATCCTTATAATAGGTACATAGATTTTGTTGAAATCGATGCCTTCATGTTGAGTATATTATTAAGCAATAATTCATGCCTTGTTCCTGACAAATGTCCCAAACTCATCCAATTTATTCTTAAAAATCCACTTCATATGGATAATCATGTAATTTTCAAGTCTAGGAACAATCTCCCATACCCGGTTTCTCTCAAATTGAATAATTTCATCTTGCCTTCTCATTAGCCATGATTTTATGATGCAAGCCTCAATAACAGATTTCGCTCCAGTGAGGACACAAATGTAGATAACACAAATGAATTTAAGTGTAATCTTGTTTGGATTCCTTTAGAGATGTCCCCATGATGAATCTCATATTCATAAACATTATTCTTATTAAATAGCCCTCTATTGTAAAATAATCAATTAACTTAGTAATTAATTAATTGAAAATAAATTTTAGCACGTTATAAATAATTGAGGTTGATTATTGTATATAAATAAAGTACCTAATATATGTGTTTAAAAAATCTTGTATTTTTCTGTGTTTCTCATTATAAAAAATAACATAAAATTAGTTTAATATTGCACATAATATATTGTATATTATTTATTATTCAAAAATACTCAAAAATAAAAAAAATAAAATAAGTTTTTATACCTTAAAAATACTTACAAAAATATAAGTATGTATTCATTTTGTATTATGGTTTTTAGTTCTTCATGAAGTTGTAGATCCTAAAAAAATATACCACTTTTATGTAGAACACTTCTTATTTTGACTACATTTACTGTTTTATTTCTAAATATCTTTACTTTTACAATTCTTTAATTATGTATTCGGTTATATGGCCCAACCTTGAACCTCCGCGTGACGACCTTTCATTCAGCACCGCTCTTCATCTAGTATGCCTGATTGTTCGATGAGACAGTTCTGATTCACTCATCACCAAGGTTTGAAAAACCGGACCGGATGTTGAACCGGTAATTTGGCAAATATGGTTTGACCGGGTCGAACTAGTGGTCTGAACCGGTCGAACCGTTAATGACATCACGATGATATCATCTTCCACATATATCAAGAAAAAACCGGACTGTTCATCCTTTATAGGTCGGACCGGTCGAACCAGATTTATAACCATGTAGGAAATTAAGCTTTACTATATAAATAAATATGCTTTCACATGGAAAGTAAAGTTCAATTTCATAATGTACAGATCCTGAAACTAAGTCAATGCAATGAAGTTCGCGTAGTTGAGCTTCTTGCCCAACTCAAATTGGAAATCATTCTTATAAATTGGAGGGATTAGTCAGTATCAAAGCGAAATTCAACTATCATTGTCAGAAATCTAGTTAGTTGGTATTGATGCTTATGTACATTGTAAAGTTTGTATTGAACATTGGAGGAGGCAAATATTATCTAAATGCACTTTGTCCTCGTATACGCTGCATATTTTAAAAATATACAATGTATCATTCAATTGTTACGTAGTAGAAATTGAAAATATACTGTATGTTTTAAAAAATGGACAACTATTCTTTTTTTGAAATGGCTGAAACTGCATCCAGACTTGCTAGAACATTGTGACTTGTGAGTGCTTGATGAAAAATACATACGTTATTAACAACCTCTATTATTTATTATTTGTATAAATTCTGCAATGGTTACATGCCTCCAGAATATGCAATGAGGAGGCGTTTTTCAAATAAATCAGACATGTTTAGCTTCGATGTTATTATTATTGAGATTGTGACACGAGAAAAAGACAACACCATTTGCAATTTGGAGGACCATTAGCTTCTAGATTTAATTAGAGCTGCAAACAATAATATAATATAGTTGCTTTGCTTCCTGCCAGAGATCGGAGAAATGGAGGGACGATTGACTCAACTAATAAATCTAAGATACATGCACTTACAAGTTACAATGTCGAAGGTGTCAAGGAGGATGGTGCCGGTCTGCGGTGTGCGTCGCTCTCTCAGTCACCGACTAGTCTTGCAGGTTGATTGGGGAGGGTGATGTCAACAGGATTATCATCAACCAACAAATCGTTGCCCGAGAGGAGGCCATTGTCACTAGATGTGAGGTCTTCTCCAGAGGGAATGAGGAATTGTCCGAGATCAATGTGTAGAGATTGGAATCACATGTGATTCGACTGGGGAAAACTTACAATATTGAAGACGAGAGGTACATGAGTGACGTTTCGGCTTCCCAAGAAAATTGAGAATCCGGTCTTTTAGGTCCGGTCCATTTTGGTCAAATCGGTCCGGGTGAACCGGTTTAAATGCGGTTTAAAATTTTTTATTTAAAATGTCAGAACCGGCTGGACGGACCGGAAGTTCACCGGTTCACGGTTGAACTGGTTGGACCACCCGGTCCGATCCGATTTTTAAAACATTGCTCATCACCACTCACAACAAAGATGCTTGATTCTTTGATCAAGCAGCTCCAGTCATATCCATTGCACCCAAATTAGGGCCTTTGGATCTCAAGATCCGATGACCCTAGTGATGACCGAGTTATCTCAAGGATCATACGATCTCAAATGGCGAGAATGTAGTCTGTGTATTGATCACTTAAGAAACCTAAGTGAATCAACAATCAACCCATGAATAAATCAAGCAATGGATAGCACAAAATGTGAGTTAAAATTTATTATTCTCTACAACTAAATGTACAACGAGTAAGTATGTAAGGGTCGAACCACATAGAGCAAAATCGGTAGCCTACAGTTATTTTTAATTAGAGAATATTATGTACAACCATATCATTCATTCTATTTTATGGTTTTAAATTTTATATATTTTTTAGCTTTTTGATTTTATAAATTTGTGTTTTCTTTTTATATTTTTAGATTTTTACATCTCTCTTTTTTTAATATATAATAGAACATAAAATGCTATATATGACATAATCGAGACTATAGATATAAATAAGAGTAAAGGTAAATAAAATACAGAAATTAAATTGTTTTTGGATTTTATATATTTTTACAGTATTTTTATAATCTTTCTGGAATATTTGCTAATTATTATGGATTTTTAAAATAAAAATATCCCCAATCAGGGCTTTAATAAATATCTGAAATTGATTTAAATTTTAAAAATAGGAAATAAGGTCCAAAATTACTCAAATAAATAAATAAATATTTATATATATATAATTATATAAGGAAATTAAGAAACAGAAAGACATATTTTTTGGATTTTTTAGTGATTTTTTAGATTTTTATGAAGGATTTTGGGCTTTTAAATTTTAAGAGTTTTCTTTTTTCTATTTTTAGAGGTATTTGGTCTAGAGTTAAAATCGGGTAAAATAGACAACATATGTTTTTTAGAATTTTTCAAATTTTTTTCTATTTTTTTGTATTTTGTAAGCTAGATAAGGACAAAAACATGCTCATTTCATTTTTAATAAATAGTAAAAAGGTTCAAAATTGTGAAATAAATACATGACATGAAATTACAAGCAATCAAGAGCCTACACCTATTTTTTATTATTTTGGACCATTGTAGCTATTTTAAATAAATTCAACAAGCACACAAAAATACTATTGTTGGTAGGGCATAGATGTGAATTAAAATAAGATGCGAGTACCTCTGTACAAATTTTCTAAAAATATACAACGTATATTACATTTTATTGGATTGAAAGTAAATATAAAAATGAACGAGGATACTTGCAAAATGGCCACCTCACGTGGGACACCACGTGAGGTGACCTGGCATGGACCGAAATGCTATATGAAATAACTACAAGGAGTATTCATACAATTTTACCAAATTATTTTACATTGAAAATTTCATTTACAAGACTATTTATTAAAGACAAAACTTGGCTAGGACAAGCATGTAATTTACCTAGTTCTTGCGCAGGATCAGACGGTGATGCTCCTCCCACTTGCCACGTGTTAGTTAGTGGTCGTGCGATGCCGATTTTTTACGATATTTGGATGCGATCAAATCCTGGATGAGATTCAATGGCTATTGTTCCTCCTAGATGGACGCTCACAATCAAAATTGGGGTGCTCGAGGGATTCAACAACTTCTTCTCTTCCCGAAGAATAGAGAAGAAAAATCGATCGGGATTCCTTCAATCACCCCATCGTGGCTCCGATGTTCTCTTGCTCTCCTCTAAGGCTCAGAATGTTCCTCAAAGGTGCCCGTAGCAGGGCTGGTCAGAAATGGTTGGAATCCAAGGGTTGAGTCCTAGATGCTTGGTGATGTTTCAAGTTCCAATTATCTCGTTCCTCTGTAAAATCGACCCCCGCGGGGTCCTTTCGCCCACCAGTACCTACAGGTGTTATGCACGACAAGAAAAAGGGGCTTCGGGGGCTTGCTAGGGTGAATGAACGCGAGGTGGAGGCTGGTGGAGTGGTCTCCAACGAGGCGACGGAGAGAGACGCCAATCTCCAGGTCCGTGCAGGAACTGGGTGAGTGGAGCATGGGAAAAAGTAAAGAAGCGCAAGGGGAAAGTTGTGGAGGTGATAGGCATGGTAGAGGACGATTAATCACACGTGGGAGCGTTTGCCGGAGATGAGCTCCGACGAACTACGAAGGAGGCTTTGTATACTACTGCGATTAATGAAAACCTAAACTAATAACATAAAATGAAACCTACAACTACTGACGATTTAAAAAGCAAAGAAATAAGCTCTAATACGTGCCAGTGAAGGCAGGGAGCAGGGCGACCAGAGTGGTCCACCGTGGGTGCACCTTCGTCCTCTTTCCGCCATTGTGGACCTCAGGGGTTCTCCCTCCTGTCACGAGGATGCTCTCTAGACCGAAGCTACGAGGTATTAGGGTTTGGGCGATGACCAAATGGAGCAAAAGGTCGATGGTTTTTTTTATAGCCAAGTGTGCGCACCATTATTGATGGTTGGTTTGGAAGGAATACAAGCCATGTAAAGGAGATTTACAGGCTCGACGTGATTCATGAAACATCAATGATTATTTCCTATGAAGGAATCGAGGCCGATGGATTGATGATATGCCCTTGAAAAAGGGAAGAAAATCGAGGACTCGATAGGTCTGACGGGCAGTAGAGCCTGGGGAGGTAGTTGACCGGAGGTCAACGAAGGAAGTAACACGATTGGCCCACGTCGGCAACTATAGGACAAAATAGTCCACTTATTCAAAAATATTTAATTAAATATGATAAATGATTTTATTAATTTTTGATCATAAAATAAAAAATATTTATTATTTATGTGGTATTTTAATATGATTTTTATTTATTTATTGTTATTATTTATTACAAATTAATTTTTTAGAGGTGTATTTATAGGTATATTCATCTATGTTTTGTCTATTTCTTTTTTATTTTATGTATTTTATTTTACTATTTTATTCTCTTATTTTGACATCAATATTGATTTACATCAAGGTTCTGCTTTGAGTCCATTTCTTTTTACTTTGATTATGGACGAGTTGACAAGTCACATTGAGGATGAGTTACCTTGGTGTATGTTATTTGCGGATGATATTGTGTTAATTGACGAGACTAGAGATGTAGTAAATGAGAAGCTTGAGGTCTGGAGACATGTGTGGATACTAAAGGATTTCGTATAAGTAGGGCTAAGACGGAATATATGGAGTGCACCTTCGATGGAAGCAATGGTGAAGGAATCGAGGTGAAGATTGGTGACGATAACATTCATGAGAGAGATTCCTTTAGATATCTAGGATCTATTCTACAACATGATGGGGAAATTGATGGAGATGTTACTAATAGAATAAATGCATGTTGGCCAAAGTGGAGAGAAGCCTCTGTTGTTCTCTGTGATAAGGAAATTCCTTTAAAAATTAAAGGAAAGTTTTACAAAGCAGCCGTGAGACCTGCTATGCTTTGTGGATTGCAGAGAATGAATGTAGCAAAAATCAAAATGCTAAGGTGGATGTGTGACACACACACTTACGTAAAGATCAGATTCGGAATGATGCAATCAAAAAGAAAGTTGGTGTAGCTCCGATTGAGGATAAGATGCGAGAAAACCGCTTAAGATGGTTTGAATATTTGCAAAGAAGATCAGCTGATGCACCAGTTAGGAGATGCGAGTGTTGAGATGTTGAGCCGGCTAAGAGAGGGCGAGGACGACCCAAGAAGTGTTGGAAAGAGACCATACGCAGGGATCTTAGTTTTGTGGATATAAGCCCGGGATTGACCCAAGATAGATCTGAATGGAGGCGAATAATCGATGTAGCCGACCCTACTTAATTGTGGGAAAAGGCTTTGTTGTTGTTGTATTTTATACATTTATAACTTATTTTTAGATGTATAACTATATTTTTATTATATTTCTATGATGTTATTTGCTCATTTGTATAAACAGGGGTATAAATTGTATAGGTATAGTTAGTGTACATTTATCTATGTATTTTGTACACTATTTTATTTTTAATATAATTTCTTTGGTTTTATTTTACCTTTATATTTTTAATAGACTAAATAATATTTTACAATAGTGTATAAAATATAAAATAAAAAATAATGAAAGAATGAGTTTCACTTTTATTTATTTACAGGCATTAGCATACATATTTTATCTATATATTTATGTGGACTTATTTTATTTTGTGTTTTGGAAGCAAGACATGATTTGTGGGAATGATATATGTTTTTGGAAAGCATGTGATCGATATCAACTCCCAATGATCAAATGAGAAACTTAATGATACAACCATAAAGGAGACTGTCCAAAATGAGATCAAAACTTTGGGTTTCATCATGGTTTTCTATTATACAGGATGTACGTGTCTTAGGAATATTCAAGGATGTTGTGATCTTAAATGATTGTGCACCATGACGCTTCCGTTATGAGGGAGTGATGAAACATGTTTGGATTTTAGCGATTCCTCTAAGTGGACTTGATATCTGATCTTGATCCAATTTTTGGACATTGGTCCACATATGATCTGGATGCAATGAGAATATATGATATCATGTCTGCCATGGTTAGATACCTCTGAGCGGTCTTCTATATCAAGATATGAGATTAGATCTTTCTATCCAAGTCACTATACATACACAATTACCCGGACCTTATCTCCAAGCATCTAAGGAGAAGGCACACAATTCTTGAAGGAGCTCGAGAATTGTTTCATGAGCGATATTATCTGAGCATTGGAAAAAAAGGATAATTAAATAGAATTTAATTATCACAAATAATGTGTATGTTCTTCACATTATTTAGACATGCGTAGAGAGATATCCTAGATAATTAAATTGGATTTAATTACCATGGATATGATTAATGTGGATTCCACTATCCAAATAATCTTGGATAATGGGGGTATGATCCACAACATCATAGAGAGAGATAATTATGAATGAGATTCATAATTTACAAGTCAATGTGAATTGAATTCCTATTATTCAATTTATTGTTAATATGATTTACATTGAATATCGACTGGAAGAATATAATTCTAAATAGTTAATGGTTTAATAGCAATTATCACAAATAATTTAGAATTATTTGAGATTATTTAGTTATTAAATTAATTGATAAAGTAGTATTATTGAAGGATTATGGAATTGATTCCATCCACTCCTATTTGGGAGTGGATGCCGATGGTTGTTGAACCATGGTGGTCGTCCACCAAATTGGGGAAGTAGGTGGAGACATTCCTTAATCTTAAAGCTACTTGTTAGTCAAGTAATTGAAGATTTAATTTGGAAATTATTTTCAAAAAAATTTCTGTGAGATTTTGTAACTTATAAAGAAGCACAAATTAATCTCAAGAATTATTTTTTAAGAGGTCATGGATTGAGATCCATGGATTTCCAATTTGTAGAAAAGAGAGGCAAACCATAATCCTCTCATATAATCAAATGCAATTATTGCATAATTAAAACTCTCTCCCTTTCTCTCTTTCATTCTCTCTACATGTTCCCATCTCTCTCCATAACCCTAGTCATCAACTTGCCTTAGGTTTGTGTAGATCTCTATTGTCGTCATGCTACCATTTTGTTTCCAGACCAATCGCTCAATTAACTTGGTCATCTTCGGTGCCTCATGCTCGTAAATAAGACAACGGATTTTGTGATATGAAATTAGGAGGTTCCATGCTCTAATCAGTGCTCGAGATTGCGAGAAGCTCATGTCTCATCAATTTACCCACAAGCGCACTCTCATTGAATCGAACTTGAGTCAAGAAGAATCTTTACTTAGAGGCTACAAGATCACAACCACGCTTTAAGAGGTAAGCCTAAACTCGTGATCCAGATGAAATGACACATGGAATATTCTGGAGCCATGTGGTTTCATCTACAATTTTTTTTATTTTGTCCCTACCATATCAACTAGTATGACTAGTTGACTTAGATCGGATTTGATCCGATCTCCACACTTCCATGACGTGTAAGGAAATGACCATCGCCTTGGGCATGTCGGGGTAGAAATGAGTTTTATGGTGAAGGGATCGAGCTGCGCTATGGTTTGGGAGCGAGCGGGGAGAGCTATGCTAAGGTATCAAAGGCTTGTGAATTGATTGACAAGAGGGAAGAGAGTGGTGGGCTTCAAAGATGGTCAGCATGAAGAGAGAGCAGATCGGGAGGCTTGGGAAGAAACTAGATAAGGAGCGTTGGTGGACGTGTGTGACATGGGAGAGAGAGAGGGCATCGGAGGAGGAAGAAGAGTGTACAACCGTTGGATGGGCATAATGGAGGGCGAAGATCACTCTATGTCAGCGAAGCGATGAGTGGTTGGAGCCCGTTGGATCAAATGAGATACAGTGATTGAGGAGCGTGCCACACAAAATGAAGGAGAGATATTGGGTGAAGTGATCCAACAATTGAGGGGAGAGGCATGAGCTAGAGAAGATTCGACCTACATAGCAGGCTCAAATGCAACCATGTAACCAAATAGGAAAATATAAAATTAAAGTGAAATAAAACATAAATAATAAACGAACTCAAATAAAAAAGTGGTTCAATATGAAAGTTGTCCGTCTCAATAAGATTTACAACTTCCATTAATGACAAAAATAGAAGAGACCTCATTTCACATACTTATATTTTTGGTATGTATTTAATGTATAGTGAATACCTATTTTGCGATTTTTATATTTTTTTATTTTTAATAAGAACTCTATTTTATGTACAAATGTAATACAAATTAAATTATTTTTTATAGATTTTTATAAGAAGAAAAATAAGGGAAAATATGTACAATATGTAAACTATATGTAAGAGAAGGATTATGGTTTTTATTGAATGATCAATATACATTAATTATCCATACTTACATGCAAATTTTATTTGAGCTTATGAGGAGATTTATTTGGTGATTTATTGAAGTCATTAAGCTAATAATGAGCATTAAGGTGCCCGAATCATGGATTCATCTGTGGTTCGAGAGAACAGACATGTTGGTGGAGAGATAGATTTCTAATAAGGGTAAATAGTCCCATTTAAGCTTTGACAACATCTCTCTTTTTGTCTCCAATGTGTAAATATCTCTTTCACCTCTCTATTCCATCCATCACTCCCTCAGTTCCTTTCTTTGTCTATTTCCAATTTAAGATGGGGGATGAGAGAAGTTTATTTTGATTTTATTTACATATATTTTCCAGCATACATATTTAAATTTGACATTATAGATAGATTTTGTAATTAGATTAAAATACAAGTAAATTTAAAAAAACTAACATTTGAAAATAAGTCTATTGAAAAATCTAACATTATCGATGTTTATAAACATATTAATGGTAGGTTTGCATTACAAACTATAGAAATCATATATCTCTAAGATTGGATGTATATTAAATCACATAACTTATCATATTTTATGTTCTAATAATCAGATGTTCTAACATTATTAAATTGTATTTAGATGGTAAATAAATCTAGATTAAAAAGTACAAAATAGACAATTACGATTTAAGATCTTTAGTTTTAATTATGAAATGGGAGGTATATATGTAGAAATTATTCAACTTATTGGAAAACTACTCCAGATACTTTTTACTTTAAAAAAACACATATTATACATTTTTCTAATAAAATTTTGCATACAAAAAATCTTTCCGAACTCTTGTAAACTCATATCACAATAAAATCTCTGAAGCAATAAATCTACCATTCAAAAAGCTTACTTAGTGATAAAATAGAGATCGATTTTATTAGAGTAAAATGGGGCTGCCCCCATGGAGGAGCTAACTTAGCTCCCCCTGCCACATTTCGCCCGTTTTGTTTTTTGAAAATTTCTTTCGTGGATTTTCATCAATATATCACTATATTATGTCATTAAAATTTTATGTGAAACAGAGACTCCTATGGCCTCCATCCAGACGGGGTCGTTTTTAGCAATTCTGTTACCGTTAAAAAATGACTGTCTGGATGTAGGCCGTAAGAGTCTATGTTTCGCACGAAATTTTAATGAAATAATATAAGGATATAGTTATGAAATTCCATGGAAGAAATTTTCAAAAGAAAAATCGGATGAAATTACGTGGGGTGCCAAGTTAGCTCCCTCAAGGGGTAACTCCCATTGAACTCATTTTATTAATAAACAAAAATAAACGAGGAAGAATCACAATGATATATGGAGCACATAATGCCACCCTACTTGTTGGAGCACATAATACCACCCTACTTAAACGTGCTCTCATTGCATGTAAAGTTTGCCACAGGGGCACAAGAGGAGGTAGCGCAATCTATATATATTTCTTTAGAAGGCAAAACTGCCGCCGCGTTTCTCTTGCTCAAATTACATCGACATGGTATCCTCAGTAATGGTGCCCTCGCATATCGGTCCCTATTCCCACGCCTCCTATAGCTGGAGGAAATGCAAGAGAATCGTTTCAGTCCAAGTTTCATATATGTGTACCTATAAAGATCCAACCTTTGGTGCGATATTTGGTGCAAGAGAAAACGGGAAAGATGATGACGCGGAGATAGAAAGGCGCCTCCTTTGGAGCTCGTCGGGGCAAAAGAAGCTGCTGAGTGATCTCTGCACTTGGCGGATTGGTGGCCCTTGCCGTTACTTCTTGGAGGTCCGCCACCCTTGGCAACTTGCAGCTGCTGTCAGGTGTGGAACCTGTTCGATGAAATGCCCCAGATAATACTTTTCCTTGATAGTTATTTTGGTTTTCTTGAGGCACAAATTCGATTTTTTTTCGTTGCGATTCCTACTATGATGTAGTTGCAATGGAAGGAAGATTGTTGAGAAACTCGTACATCTCGGCGTAATACGATTAAATTAGTCGTGAGATGATTAGAATCAGGTTACAAAATTAAATTATAGATTGTGCAGGTGGAGTTCAACTGCAGATTTTAAAAATCTAACCATGAACGTCTGCTTGAATTGAGTGAAGTATTCATTGCGTTTATGTAACAATAATTAAGCCCTCAACTGTATATATGATGATTCCTGTGATTCTCCGGATGCTTTTAATTATTGTTGGTCGGTAACATTTGGAAAGTTAATCTAAATGTATGAATCTACTTTCGTTGTAAAAATTTCCTCTTTAACTCGTTTTATCACTTATACGAACGCCACCTAGATATCGATAATATGTCGTTTTTATGGTGTTTCCTCAATGGAAAAGTAACAGGGAATTTGTAGTATTCCAAGAAGTTGTTAAGAGTTGTTGGAGAAACTGATGTAATCTGTTGCCAAGTGGTCCCAAAAGACCTCTGAAAAATGCAAATGAGCAACTGCATCGGATCTTAAGGCAGTTTTTTAGCACCCATTCCCTCATTTCTCCATTCTGATCCATTCTCTGCTCTCTTCTCATGTTCTTTCCTCCCCTTCTATTCTGACTTTATAGAACAAGCAATCGCAACAAGTGAAACAAGAGCTCGGAGGCTCTTTCTATCTAGAGATCTCCTTCCTAGAATCGAGCATACACAAAGGAAGAAAGCCAACAATTGGTGTCTCGAGCCTGCTTCGAGCACCAGTTGAGCACTGATGTCGCCAAAGGATCTTGAAGGCATCGGATGCTTGGTGATTGACATGATCGATGCCGAATGGCTAAAATTAAAACTAAGCATGTTTTGCCTTCTAAACTCGATGATTCTTCGTCAACAAGGAGATCAGCTCAAGGTATTCCTAAACATAATGGTTAAAACTTCATACATTCATTGGGTCTTCAGAGTTTATGGAAGGTGCCATAAAACTGAATAATATTTTAAAAGAATTCTTTAGCTTCATTTCATTTGGAGCGTAGAGATCCTCGATAGTATAGGTATGGAATCTCTTTTTTGAGGTATGGAATCTTGTGGAGAGGAAAAATCAACTTAACTTATGAATGGGGACCATAGGGCTTTCTTATATAGAGCGGAAAAACCCTAAAGGAGAAATTACATAATAGAGACAAAAGAAATGAAAAATTACATAATAAATAAGGAAAAAGACAAAGATAACTCTCAGCACTCCCCCTCAAGATGGAGCATAGATGTCAATTATAATCATCTTAGAACAACATCTCTGGAATGATCCTCTGCCAAGAGTATTAGTGAAAATATTTGGTATCTGTTCCCTGAGCTGACGTAGGAATTATAGATGAAGCCCTTATGAATCATGTCACATATATAATAGCAATCTACCTCAATGTATTTAGTCCTCTCATTGAAGGTAGGGCTGTTGGCAATGAAAAGAACAATATGATTATTGTATTGCAACTGCATGGGAAGAGCACAACAACAACTAAATTTGTCAGAACGAATATGACCCTCATCATTTCAGTGCTCCACTATGTCATGACCATGGTTCAAAAAAATCATATTGAGGCGTAAAGGCGCTCGAGGCGAAGCGAGGCAGAGGAAAAGAGCCTCGAGGCGACCGCCTCGGACCCCCTGGCTGAGGCAGGGCAAGGCAGTTGTTGAGGCGTTATGGATTTATCAAGCATTTTTTAGTAAAATAATTGATGTATTGGTAGTTTCAAATAATTATAAAGGTCTATTTGTTAAGGATACATTCATACAAGATGAATGTTTAAATTTGACCTCTTTCTTATTCATATTTACCATTAACATGTCCAATTATTTCAGTGAACTCTTAATATTACACCCTTCAACATATGCATTCACAAATCTCAGATGCATGCGAATTCCCTGTACTGGTTGGGTATGGTGGCATAGCGGGACATCAGACTGTTCCTCAAATGGGTTCAGCAGAACATACGGTTACGATTCAAATCATATAATTCAATATCAACATCTCAAATATTTTTAATGACAACTATCATCAATGACTCCTTTTTGATAAATATTTTAGTGGTCATTGATTTCCTTTTTGATTGGATAGAAATTTCATAGAATGGTTTATGGAATATGGAATTGACATATCTTTTTTCATGTTCATATCTTCTTTCATGTTCATATCTTCATTATATATTACAATATTATATATTATATCTCCGTCAGATTAGATTATTTCATCAATATATATTATACTTTTTGTAAATATTTTCCTTTACAAACTGAGGCTTACACCTCGACCGCCTCGAGCCTTTGCCTTGCCTCGCTACCAGGGAAAATGCCTCATTTTGCCTTTCATTTTTTTAAACATTGGTCATGACTCTATGCTCTGACTCAACACTAGATATAGCAACCATGGTTTGCTTTTTGCTCATCTAGGACACCGAGGAGCTCCCTTTGAATATTGCAAAGACAGATGTAGATTTCTTGTCCTTATGACATCTTACATAGTCTACATCTGCACACATCGTGATGGCAAGGGACGTCCCTCTGCTAAAAAATAATCTTGTACCTAGAGAAGACGTCAGATACCTCAGGATCACGTGAACCACATCCATGTGAGCATGTTGTGGCTGCTCCATAAACTGGTTAACTTTGCTCACAACAAAAGAGATATCTGGCCTGGTAATAATCACGTAGAGGAGCTTCCTAGCATGCTCCCTATATCTCCTCTTGTATACCTCCTTTGTATCATCATCATAAAACTTCTTGCTGGATCCATGCGACTAGTGACATGTCTGCGATTTGACATGCTTGTCTCTGAAAGGAGATCTATAACATACTTCCTATGGGTCATCACAAGACCCTACTAGTTCCTGGTGAACTCAAGTCCTATGAAGTATTGTAACTCGCCCAGGTCCTTGGTAACAAAATATTATCTAAGGAACTCCTTAGCCACACTAATACACTGTAAGTCATCTCTTGTAATAATGATATTGTCATTGTAAACCAGAATGACAAAATACCTCTTTGAGTCCTTTGAACAAAAAGTGAATGATATGCAGTCGATCCCGTGAAGCTCAGCTGCTTTGTCAAGCCCGAGAGCTTTTGGAACCATTCTATGGGACTCTGCTTAAGTTTATAGATAGTCTTATGAAGTCTGCATACCGTCTAATACTCAACCTCCGTAGCAAACCTAGGTGGCTGCTGCATATAGATCTCCTGCAAATCACCATATAAAATATATTCTTCAAATCCAGCTGAGACATAGAGCAATCTCGTACCATTACAACAAAGAGGATGATCCGAAGGGTGGAATGGCGTGCCATTAAAGAGAACATGTCTTGATAGTCTGATCCGTAAGTTTGGCTGAACCCACGAGCCTAACATTGTAGTGATCAACACTGCCATTTGCATGTATTTCACTGTAAAAATCCATTTGCAGCCAACTATGGATGCCTCTACAGGAGCAATAATTAAGGTCCATGTGCCACAAGATGCCATATTTAAGCTGTAGGATCTTTGTGTCATTCCTTGCTTGAGATTTTAAGAATACGTGGCTGCGAGGGTGTCCAGTATTACCTTGGCAGTGGATTGATGGAGAATGTCATTGGTTCTCTGTGGTAAGAGTATCAGATAGCCACACACGTGCATACACGTCATTTTGCTTCTGTTAGAAAATGAGGAATGTAGAAACGAATTGATATACAGAGCAAGAACTACATAAAGATAAACATCAACATAGGGATTTTTATGTGGAACCCTACTCCCTAAGGAGCGGGATGAAAACATTGGAGAATGCCTTACAGAGCTGATTTGTTCATTAAACTTTCTCATCTGATACAGTATGTCTGGGGCTTCTTATATAACCTCTACAGACCCTCCAAGTCTCACCATTTGTAGATGTGGGATTAAACACTGGATGTGGTAAATGGATCCTGGCCATCTTACAAGTGACATATATTCAACATACTCCAACAACTTCCATGATGCATTTACCCCTATTTTGCTGGCCAGCTCTAGCTATGTCAAGATATGCTCCTTGTTGTTGCATTGCATAAGGCTCATGAACTACATAGACCATAACTCATAATTGGTCTAATCCGTCTTGGACCTCTGAAGGCACCTGAGGAGGATAAGTCTGCCTTGCTCTCTAACATGATGATGGGGGTGTCAGGAAAAAATACCAGTTGGGTTGTAGACTGATCATAAGATGTCTACACAATCAAATGGAGAATCGGTTGTGTGTGCATACCCAAAGAACAACCATTACCATCAACACTTGCATAGTTGTAAAAGCTGACCGACTAGTCGAGTTGGTAGGGTGGCCGATTGACTATTGACTAATCGGTCAATAATCGGGCAACCGATTATTCGACCTGATTAGTCAGCTGATTTTTGCATGAGGATACATTTTTTATTTTTTTCTTTTTTAAAAAAGCAAACTTAATTTAAGATGCTTAATGTTTTATCTAAGTACAATTATTTCTTTTATTTCATTATGATAGTATATAAAATGCATAAATCTATGTAAATATATATAAAATATATGTATAAATTATTATTTATTAGTTTCAAAAAATATTATTTATATATTTAGGGGATATAAAAAAAATAAAAAATGACTAAAACCTGACTAAATTCGATTAGTCATCCGACTGCCGATTAATCCATAGTTAGTGACTTGACTGACCGACTATTGACTACCGACTTTTGTAACATTGAACATGGAAGACGCTCTAGGGATGACAAAGGGGATTTTAATGGTATGAAATTACCTCAACTGCCGCAAAATTAGACCACACACTGGACTTAGGTGTATGAGGAGCATTGAGAAGCGGTACGAGGGGGTGCATACATGCCCAAGAAGGGAGAGAATCCTTTCCGAAGGTGAATCAGTCCCTACCAGAAGGGAGCAACATCTTTAAGTGGTGGTGGACGGTCCTGCACGTACCCCTAGGTTTTGTTGGGTGGTGTCGTGTGCAACCTTAGGGGGCGACAGTGTTTGTGAGTGACAATGGTGGTTGCCGCATGCAACCCTGAGTACTGACGAAGAGAGAAGGCAACGACAAGTGGCTGGTGAAGGGGCGATGATGGTGAGCTAGTTGGTGGAGGTGGGATACGTGAGGGTCAAAGCTCCAATCTAGGACCGTCTCTCTGATATCATGTGGAAAGAATATAATAACTTGTTAATTATAAGGTGTTGGGAGAAAAATGAACCATTCTCATAGAATAGACCGATGGCTCTTTTATATAGGAGAAAAGCACTTATGTTAATTCCATGATAAGTACATCACGAAAACATAAAAATATTAATGATATCGAGAGATATATTTCTCTCAACAATCCTCCTCAAGCTGGAGCGTATTATATCTATCATGCTCAATTTGGAGCAACACCTTTGAAATGGACCTCTATATTTGGCTTGGTGATAGTGGCGTATAAAAGCTTCCCAAACAGCTCTCTATTTCTCCTGCTGTCTACCTCCTTAGTGTCATGATCATATAATCTCATACTCGGATCTGTAGGGGTAGTAGCATGCTTGCATCCTGTCATGCCTGTCTCAGAAAGGAGATCCATCACAAACTTCTTCTGGGTCATCACCAGACCACACTGGTTCCTGGCGAACTCCAATCCAAGGAAGTATTGAAGAGTGCCAAGGTCCTTAGTTACAAACTGTTGACCTAAGAACTCCTTGGCAGTCTGAATGCCTTGGTCATCATCTCTGTGACAACAATATCATCCACATAAACAAGGATAGCAACAATACCTCTCTGTGTCCTCTAAACAAAAAGTGAGTGGTTCGCAGTAGACCGTACAAATCCCTGGTGCTCTATCAACTCCGATAGCTTCTGGTACCAAGCTGTTGGACTCTGCTTCAGGCCATAAATCGCCCCCTCAGTAGCAAATCCTGGTGGCTGCTGCGTATATACTTCCTCCTGAAGGTCCCCGTATAGAAAGGCATTCTTCACATCAAGTTGGTACAAAGGCCGGTCCCATGAAACAACAACGAAAAGAAGTATATGTAGTGTCGAATGTTTGGCCACAGGAGAAAATGTATCCTGATAGTCCACCCCATAGGTTTGGGTGAACCCATGTGCCACAAGTCTTGCCTTGTAGCGGTCCACATGCCATCTGCCCTTTGTTTTACTGTAAATATCCATTTGAAGCTTACAACAAAGGTACCTTTTGGAGCAGATACAATGCTCCATGTTCCACGCGACCGCAAAGCTGTCATCTCCTCTTTTATTACAAGTCGCCACCTACTGTCTTGGAGCGCCTCATGATATGTATGTGGGATAGTAACAGTAGAGTGTCCCACGACAAACTTCATGTACTCCTCTGAAAGATGATCCAAAGAAACATGTGCAGCAAGAGGATACGTGGCGCATTAGCGACGAGGCTTCCTTAGGGCAATATGTATCTCCAGATCATCAACTCCTTTGTCTTCTGAAATCAACTCATCCTGTGTATCATTCAAAACTCTAGTGCCATCGGTAGAAACAATGTGTTCATGACATACCTAGGGCGTGGTGGATGATGTGGACGACGCATGAGTAGAGGGGCGAGTAGAAGACTTGTGAGTATAAACAAGTGGTAAGAACTTGGACTAGGTAGATGGAGGTGGAGGTGGTGGGGCGGTGGAGGTGGAGGAGGTGGAGAAGGCTGAGGTGCAATACGGTGTTCATATGGTGGAGAAGACGGAGGTGGAGGAACAACAACATCCTCACTAGAAGTAGCATTGGACAACCTGTCACATGTAGGAGAGAAATACATAATCGACTCAAAGGAAGTAACATCAACGCTCACATAATATCTTCGTCCTACAGGATCAAAACATCTATACCCTTTTTGGGTACACGAATAACTGGCAAAAACACATTTGACAACTCTAGGTGAGAGCTTGTCACGACCAGGAGTGAAATTGTGGACAAAGACCACGGATCTAAAGACTCTGGGAGTGAGAGAGAATGGTTCCTTCTCGGGAAACACAATCAAGAAGGGAACTTTCTCTCCAAAAATGGTGGACGGCTTGTGGTTCACCAAGTAGCAAGCAGTGAGAACCATGTCCCCCCAAAAAGAATGAGGGGTACGACTCTGGATCAACAATGTTTTTGTGACATCAAGAAGGTGATGATGTTTACGTTTAACCACACCATTATGCTGAGAAGTATAATTGCAAGAGGCCTGATGAACTATACCGAGAGACCTGAGAAATTCAGATAAATGTAATGTGGAAAACTCCAAAGCATTATCCGTACGAATGAATTTCACATTAGCAAAGAATATATTTTTGACTTCAAGAAGAAAAGATTTAATGATAGCACCTGCTTCAGACTTATGTTTTAACAAGAACACTCAAGCTAATCTAGAATAATCATCCACAACAACCATATAAAAACGATACCCCTGATGATCAGGAACATGACTAGGACCCCAAATATCAAAACGAAACAACTCAAAGGACTGACTACTGTGACGACTCAGACGACTCAGAAAAGAAGAGCGATGATGCTTCCCATGCTGTCAGGCTTCACAATCCATAGTAGTACGAGAAGATATCTGTGGTAGCACATGACGCATCTTATGGAGAGGAAGGTGGCCAAAACGAAGATGCCACATGAAAGGAGAAACAGATCTTGAAGGAATAACATCAATTCCAGCACACGGTGGTATGACAAGCTTATAAAATCCTCTATGCTCACGGCCATGACCAATCACCCTGCCAGTTAGTATGTCCTGAAACACAAAAGAAGAGGGATCAAAGAGCCGGTTGAAACACAAAAATGCAGACGCTGGATATCCATGCTTCTGAAAGCATATCTCCTCAGAATGACCAGGACGATGGCAATGGGAATAAGGACCACGTTGTCGGCCTCCTCCTCGACCATGAGGTCCACGACAACGAAACTGGGATGACCCTCCCCTGCCACGAGTAGCTACCATAGCATAAGGAGTCGTCTGGGCTGTAGTAGTGAATGTGGTAGTAATCCAACTCAATCTCTTGTATACCTCCTCCATCGGCAGTATTGTCTCGCCAGTCAGAAGTTGAGTACAAGCGGCATCGTACTCAGAGTCAAGAGATGACAAGAAAACTCCTGTCATTGTGGCATTCCGATATGCTTGTTGTTGTTCAGTGCTGGTGGTAATAGGCATGAAACTGTGTAGTCGCTCAAACATGCCTCTCAGATGAGAGACGTGGACATGGAGCGGTCGACCATTCTGTTTGGTCGAGAAAATGTCGAACTGCAGTTGAAGAATCTTGCTCTCATTCTTTTCCTGCCCGTAGGTGTCTGCCAATATGTCACACATAGCCTTTGTAGTTTGTTGGAGAAAATAAGAGTGCTTGATATTTCTAAGAACCCTAGGCTCTCTTATATAGTAGAGAGGCCTATGGGTAAATTACATAAAGTAGACAACCGGAAAAGAAAATAAGAAAGAAGTACATATTAAATATGAAAACATAAATATCTTCACACTCCCCCTCAAGCTGGAGCATAGATATCGATCATGCTCAGCTTGGATAAATACTTCTGGAATGATCCCCTGGACAGTGACTTAGTGAAGATGTCTGCAGTTTGCTCTCCAGAGCTAACATGTGAAGTAGAGATCAGTCCCTTCTGAATCATGTCTCTGGTGTAATGACAATCCACCTCGATATGTTTTGTTCTCTCATGGAATGCTGGATTGTTTGCAATAAATAGGGCAACCTGGTTATCACAGTGTAACTCCATGGGTAGAGGGATCTATACATGTAGAACATATAGCACTGCTCGAACCCACATCATTTCTGTACTGGCTTGAGCCATAGCCCTGTACTCAGACTCGGCACTAGATCTTGCTTCAACGGTTTGTTTCTTGCTTTTCCAAGAAACAAGAGAATTGCCTACAAATATTGCAAATCCTGAAGTTGATTTCCTGTCCTTAAGACAACCTGCATAATCTGCGTCAGCATATGCAGATACAGAGAGTGTGTCTCCTTTCTTGAATAGTAATCCTGAGCCTGGAGTTGATTTCAGATATCTCAATATCATATGTAGTGCGTCCATATGTATCTGTCGAGGTTGCTCCATGAATTGGCTCACTCGACTCACTGCAAATGCAATATCAGGTCTGGTGATTGTAACATAAATGAGCTTTCCAACCATCTCACTGTATCTTCTCTTATCAACTTCATCGGTATCATCATCATATAGCTTCATACTAGGATCCATAGGAGTCGTGGACGGTCGACATCCTGTCATTCCTGTTTCTTCAAGCATATCTGTAACATACTTCCTTTGGGTCATCACAAGACCTTGTGCATTTCTAGCAAATTCCAATCGCAAGAAATACCCAAGCTTGCAAAAGTCGGCCGACTAGGCCGACTAGTCGGTCCGACTAGTCGAGTCGGGGGGGTAACCGACTCGACTAGGCCTAGTCGGCCCTTAGTCGGTCCACCCGACTAGTCTGGCCGACTAGTCGGCCTAGTCGGCCGACTAATCGGCCGACTTTTACAACAACCTTTTTTTAATTTTTTTGTTTTTCACTTTTTTTTAAAGCAAACATATTCTAATATGCTTAATGTTCTATTTAAAGTCAATTACTTCTTTTGTTTCATCATTATGTCATATAAAATGTACAAATATATGTATATACATACGAATATATGTATAAAAAACTGATTTATATATTTAAAATAATTAAAAATTCAAAACCGACTAATGACCGACTAATTCCGACTAGTCGCCCGACTGCCGACTAATCCTTAGTAGGTGACCCCGCCGACTGAATACCGACTACCGCTTTCTGCAACCTTGGAAATACCTTAGGGTACCCAGATCCTTCGTCACAAATTGACCGCCACAGAGAGTGTGTCTCCTTTCTTGAATAGTAATCCTGAGCCTGGAGTTGATTTCAGATATCTCAATATCATATGTAGTGCGTCCATATGTATCTGTCGAGGTTGCTCCATGAATTGGCTCACTCGACTTACTGCAAATGCAATATCAGGTCTGGTGATTGTAACATAAATGAGCTTTCCAACCATCTCTGTATCTTCTCTTATCAACTTCATCGGTATCATCATCATATAGCTTCATACTAGGATCCATAGGAGTCGTGGACGATTGACATCCCATCATTCCTGTTTCTGCAAGCATATCTGTAACATACTTCCTTTGGGTCATCACAAGACCCTGTGCATTTCTAGCAAATTCCAATCCCAAGAAATACCTTAGGGTACCCAGATCCTTCGTCACAAATTGACCGCCCAGAAAATCTTTAGTCATCTTGATTCCCTGCTCATCATCTCCTGTAACAATAATATCATCAACATACACCATGATAGCCACAATACCTCTAGACGTCTTCTGCACAAATATATAAGGAATGGTCTGCATTTGACCTCTTGAAGCCCTGTCGTTCAATCAGTTCTGAAAGATTTTGAAACCACGCTCTAGGACTCTGTTTAAGGCCATATATCGCCTTATGGAGTCTACAAACCTGTGCACACTCCCCCTCAATAGCAAATCCCGGAGGCTGCTGCATATATACCTCCTCGTGTAGATCTCCATATAAGAATGCGTTTTTCACATCAAGCTGAAATAGCGGCCAATCTCGTGCTACAACAACTGAAAGCAGGACACGTAAGGTAGAATGTCGAGCAACTGGAGAGAACGTGTCCAAGTAATCAACTCCATATGCCTGAGTAAAACCACGTGCCACCAGCCTTGCCTTGTACCGTTCAAGACTTCCATCGGCATGGTATTTAACAGTAAATACCCACTTGCAGCTAACAATAGACGCTCCAGATGGTAGAGAAACAAGTGTCCACGTACCACGGGACTGCAATGCGGCCATTTCTTCTTCCATAGCAAGACGCCATTTGCTATCTTGGAGTGCCTTCTGGTAATTGCGTGGAATATCGACGACAGATAGGGCTAACGCAAATCTCTGTAAGTCGCCCGTCAGACGATGAAATGAGACATGAGAAGCAAGTGGATAGGAAGCACAAGTACGCCTCTGCTTCCTAATAGCGATAGGCACATCCAAGTCTCCATGATCATCGTCCTGCTGTGTTTCCTGTATCAATGGATCCTCAAACTCATCATTAGTAATCAAGTTATCAGAACCAACCTGAGGGCTGCTGGATGATTGGCCATGACCTTGAGCAGAGGAGGACCGACGAGTATAGTATTTTGGTAACGGTGGCACAATGGTTATTGGAGGTGGTAAGGGTGGAGGTGGTGGTGGAGATGGCATAGAAGGTAACTGACTCATAGGAGGTGGCATGTAGGAGACCTCGGTATCAGAATGGGGAGAAGTCATTTGGTCACCTGTAGGAGAGAAAAACATGACAGATTCAAAGAATGTGACACCAACGCTAACGAAATATTTTCGACGCAGAGGATCAAAGCACCGATAGCCCTTCTGAGTCCTGGAGTACCCGACAAACACACATTTGATAGCCCTGAGAGAGAGCTTATCAAGACCTGGCACCAACTGATGGACAAAACTGACACAGCCAAAGACACGCGGTGGAAGAGAGAACAACTCCTTCTTAGGAAAGGCGAGAGAGAGATGAGTTTTCTCATCCAAGACAGATGAGGGCATGCGATTTATTAAGTAGCAAGCTGTGAAAACCACATCACCCCAGAACGAGTTTGGAGCATGACTCTGAATAAGTAAGGTTCTAGTGATATCCAACAGATGGCGATGTTTCCGCTCTGCAACACTATTCTGTTGTGAAGTGTAAGCACATGAAGTTTGATGAATTATACCACGAGATGAAAAGAACAAGGATAAAGTTCTAGTATAAAACTCCAAGGCATTGTTAGACCACACAATTTTCACTTAAGAAGAGAAAACATTCTGAACTTCATTGATAAACATTTGAATCACATTTCCTGCTTCAGATTTATTTTTCAATAAAAACACCCAAGACAAACGGGAAAAATCATCTACTATGACCAGATAGAACCTGTGTCCCTGGTGGTCAGGAACACGACTTGGACCCCAAATATTGTAGAGATAGCTGTTCGTCTTCTATGTTATTTATTATTTCAGTTTCTTTATGTATTTCTCATGTAATTTACCGAAGGGCTCTCTCCCTATATAAGAGACCCGAGGGCTCTATGGAATAAATCATCTGAGTATTCTAACATGGTATCAGAGCCATAACCCTAACCTAGGGTTCTCCACCGCCGCCCCCCCTCTCTCTCTCTACCGCCGCCGACTAGGGTTTCGCCGCCCCCCCCTTCCCGGGCCCCGTGAACCCCGCCGCCACCTCCCCTCCTTCGTCGGGTTCCCCAGCGCCGCCCAACCCCTCTCGCCGGCCCCATCTCCAGCGCCAGGCCCCTCCCAACGCCGTCGTCCCCAACGCCGGCCACCCCCCCCCCCCCCCCCCAGCGCCGTCCAGCCACCGTCATTTTCAAGTAGAGGCTTCCAACGCCTCTACTCGTGGCCGGAGTGCCATCTTCTCCCTAGCACTCGGCGTCATGCTCGATTCAAGTGCATAATCGTCTACCTATGCACTTGAATCCTACAAGGTCTTGGTAGACACTTCTTTTCTTCGTCTATCAGTAGCTGTTCTTCTCCGGCATTATGTCAGATCAGAAGCTCGATATGCCCGCCATAGGTGCCTTCAAAGGTTCGGCACCAATCGTCAAAATGGACGGGACAAACTACGAACTGTGGGCGATGCAGTTCCTCAGTCTCATGAAGTCGTGTGGTAAGAAGCATATTCTTACCGAGGATGAACCGCCGGAGAAGACAGGGATCTATGCCTTATGGGAGGCTGATGATGCGTACGCCAAGGTGTGGCTCTCAGGTACGCTCACGACGGAGATAGCGAATGATGTCCTTCACCAGCCCACCGCTAAGGCGATGTGGGATATTTTGGCGATGACGTACTCTCAGGTACGCAACGAGACGAAGATGCTCCAGTTGCAGCATGATATATTTACCACGAAGCAAAATGGGAAGCCTCTTCATTCCCTGTACACGTCGCTTCGTGGCATGTTTGAGAAGCTCTATAGCACCATTCCCCTTACAGCCACACCGGAACAGCAGAAGACGTTCCGTAACGCCACTATGGTTGGCGTACTACTCGCTGCCCTAGATCCGGAGTACGAGGCAGCACGCGCTCAGATCCTAGCAGATGCCACCATCCCACCGATGGAAGAGGTATACAGGAGGCTCAGTCGCATACCCGTTCCGTCCAATACAGCGACTGCGACTCCGTCAGCAATGGCAGTTTCCAGGGGACGTGGTGGTTCGTCCTCATTTCGTGGTAGGGGAAGTGGTGGACGTGGCCGCGGAGGTCGCATACGATCTACGTGCTCATTCTGTCGCCGTACCGGTCATTCAGAGGATACATGCTATTCCAAGCATGGTTTTCCTCCCTCTGCACGAGTAGCTGATCATGTTCAGGGTCCACCAGCATCTACTCCAGATCACAGGTTCGAAGAGTTGGTGGCACGACTTCGTGATATTATGCCACAATCATCATCAGAAGGTGCAGACGTTTCTGATGTTGCGGCTTCGGCGTCAGCTAGTACATCTGCCTCAGCCAGTGCCTCAGGTAGTCCTTCAGTCTCATTTCATAGTCATGACCTCACAGGATGGATTGTCGACTCTGGAGCTACCCATCATCTATGCCGTGACAAAGATATTCTGCAGTCCTACAGAGCTGTTCAGCCAGGTCGCTCTGTACTCATTGCTGATGGTACTCATTCTCCTATCATCGGTCAGGGGGAGACGGATCTGCTACCCTCCATGTACTTACAGAATGTGCTACATGCTCCAGAATTTTCTATGAACCTCTTATCTATTAGCCAGATTACACGTGATTTGCACTGTCGTGCTATTTTTGATCCATCGTCTGTTATTTTTCAGGACATACTAACGGGCAGGGTGATTGGCTGTGGTTCTGAGCACAATGGCCTCTATCGTCTTGTTCGTAACTCTTACGCTGGCGTCTCCTTGCATTCCCAGGCCTCCGTCTCTCCATACACCTGGCATCTCCGGTTCGGTCATCTGCCGCTACAGAAGATGCGTCACCTCCTGCCTCAGATCTCTCCGAGTTCCTCTTTTCGTTGTGAAGCATGTCAGTTAGGGAAGCACCATCGGTCTAGCTTCCCCGGTCGTCAGAGTCGGAGCAGTAGCTCCCCGTTTGAATTATTTCACATAGATATTTGGGGTCCAAGCGTGTCCCGGATCATCAGGGGCACAGGTTCTATTTAGTTGTGGTTGATGATTTCTCTAGAGTGTCGTGGACTTTTCTTCTTAAAAATAAATCTGAAGTAGGAAATGTTCTTCAAAATCTAATTAATGAAGTCCAGAATGTTTTTTCATCTACTGTTAAGTATGTGCGTACCGACAACGCATTGGAGTTCTGCACTCGCTCTCTTGCTAGCTTCCTTTCATCTAAAGGCATTGTTCACCAAACCACATGTGCCTACACCTCTCAACAAAATGGGGTTGCCGAACGAAAACATCGACACTTTCTTGATATTGCTCGCACATTACTGATCCAGAGTTGTGCTCCATTAACCTTTTGGGGGGATGCTATACTTACAACATGCTATCTGGTCAATCGCATGCCTACAACTGTTCTTGGGGAAAAGTCTCCAATCTCTGTTCTTTTTCCTGACAGAGACTTGTTTGCACTGACACCTCGGGTTTTTGGCACTGTTGCTTTTGTTCACCGCTTCTCTCCAGGGCTTGATAAGCTATCCCCAAGGGCTATCAAGTGTGTTTTTGTGGGTTACTCCAGGACACAGAAAGGTTACCGTTGCTATGACCATGTCCATGACAAGTACTATGTGAGTGCAGATGTTACATTTTTCGAACCTGTCATGTACTTCTCCCCTGCAGGTGACAGGTTGGTTCCCTCCACATCATCAGATTCCAATGTCTATGTTCCACCACCTCCAAGCCTGGGTCCATCTTCTACTCCACCAACACCAACATCACCACCACCACCACCACCCCCGCCACCACCCCCAGTTGTCCCTTTCAGTAAGTTCTACACGAGACGGACAGGCCCTGCTCAAACTACGGGTCAACCATCCAGCACGCCTAAGGTATGTTCTGATGTTAACACTAATGATGGGTTAAATAATGCGCCTGTGCAGGAGCCTTCACCACAGGAGGAGGACCTCCCGGTCAGCACTGTTTTGGATGACTTGGACCGGCCTATTGCTCATAGGAAGCAACGAAGACAGTGTGCCTCATATCCCCTGGCCTCTCATGTCTCCTTTCATCGTCTCACTGGGGATTTCCAGAAGTTTGCCGCTGCTGTATCGTCAGTAGAGATTCCACGAACATATCAGGATGCCATTAAGACTGAATGCTGGCGTCTAGCAATGGAAGAGGAGATGCGTGCCTTGCAATCTAGAGGGATTTGGTCTCTTGTCCCTATTCCTCCAGGTGCATCTGTGGTGAGTTGCAAGTGGGTATTTACGGTCAAATATCATGCAGATGGTCGTCTTGACAGATACAAGGCCAGGCTCGTAGCAAGAGGCTTTACACAGACATATGGGGTAGATTATTTGGACACCTTTTCACCGGTGGCGAGACACTCTACCCTTCGCATCCTTCTATCGGTTGCAGTGGTACGTGACTGGACCATATTCCAGCTTGATGTTAAGAATGCTTTCTTGTATGGTGATCTCCAGGAGGAAGTCTACATGCAGCAGCCACCCGGGTTTGCTGCTGAGGGGGAGACTCAGAAGGTGTGCAGACTTCATAAGGCTATCTATGGCCTTAAACAGAGTCCTCGAGCATGGTTCCAGAAGCTCTCCCAGCTTATTGAACGACAAGGGTTCAGAAGATCAAATGCGGACCACTCATTGTTCGTCCGGAAGACCCCTAGAGGTACCATTGTTGTTATGGTATATGTTGATGACATATTGGTTACTGGAGATGATGCACAGGGGGTTGAGATAACCAAGTCTATGTTGGGCAGCCAGTTCATTACAAAGGATCTAGGCACAATACGATATTTTCTGGGGATAGAATTTGCAAGAAATGCACAAGGAATGGTGATGACTCAAAGAAAATATGTCACCGATTTGCTAGTTGAAACAGGAATGACTGGATGCAGACCGTCAAGTACACCTATGGACCTGAGTATGAAGCTGTACGATGATGATACCGAGGAGGTGGATAAGAGAAGGTACAGAGAGATGGTGGGTAAACTCTTATACATCACTATAACTCGACCGGATATTGCCCTTACAGTAAACCGGGTGAGTCAATTCGTGGAGCAGCCGAGGCAAGTACATATGGATGCCTTGTACATGATATTGAGATATCTGAAGTCTTCCCCAGGCACAGGGCTGCTATTCAAGAAAGGTACAGATCTGTCTATTTCAGCCTGTGCAGATGCAGATTATGCAGGATGTCCACGGGATCGTAAGTCTACTTCTGGATTTGCTATCTTCATAGGTAGCTCTTTAGTTTCTTGGAAAAGCGAGAAGCAGACTGTTGTGGCTAGATCCAGTGCCCAATCCGAGTACAGAGCCATGGCACAGGCAAGCACAGAAATGATGTGGGTTAAAGCAGTCTTAGAAGATCTGAATGTTGATGTTCCTTTGCCTATGAACCTTCAATGTGATAATCAGACAGCATTATTTATTGCCAACAATCCAGCCTTCCATGAAAGAACAAAACACATCGAGGTGGATTGTCATTACACTAGGGACATGATTCAGAAGGGCTTCATCTCCACGTCTCACGTCAGTTCAGAGGACCAAACAGCGGACATATTCACTAAGCCTTTACTCAGAGGACCTTTCCAGAGATGTTCTTCCAAGCTGAGCATGATAGATTTCTATGCTCCATCTTGAGGGGGAGTGTAGAGATAGCTGTTCGTCTTCTATGTTATTTATTATTTCAGTTTCTTTATGTATTTCTCATGTAATTTACCCAAGGGCTCTCTCCCTATATAAGAGACCCGAGGGCTCTATGGAATAAATCATCTGAGTATTCTAACAAATATCAATATGTACTAACTCAAACAGGGAGCTACTGCTCCGACTCTGACGACCTGAGAAAGTAGACCGATGGTGCTTTCCCAACTGACACGCTTCACATTGGAAAGATGACTTCGGAGAAATCTGGGGCAGGACACGACATAGCTTCTGGAGAGGGAGATGACCAAAACGGAGATGCCAGGTATATGGAGAGTCTGAACCTGTAAGATGGAGAGATGCACCGATATAAGGAGTATTGACCAGACGGTAGAGACCGTTCTGCTCACGGCCACAACCAATCACCTTGCCCGAGGGTATGTCCTGAAAAACAAGAGATGATGAGAAAAATAGCTCGACAGTTCAAATCCTTTGTAATCTGGCTAATGGACAGTAAATTCATAGAGAAATCTGGAGCATATAACACATTCTGCAGTCTCATAGAAGGTGTCAACTGAACCTCCCCCTGTCCTGTGATTGGGGAATGTGTCCCATTGGCTATCACCACGGTTCGTCCTGAGGAGACCGGTCTATATACAGTGAGCTGTTCTCTGTCCCCACAAAGATGATGGGTCGCTCCAGAATCCATAATCCAGTTGGTAATCATAGATCCATCACAAGAGGTGAGAGCATAGGAACTAGCTGAGGTAATTGTTGTGGTAGGTGAACTGGCAGAGGCAGAGACAACCACATCTGACTGACCTCCAGGTGTTGTATCAGGAGGCATGATATTCCTCAGTATGGCAACAAGATCATCGAAACGCTGGTCCAACGAGGAAGGTGCAGGGGACTCAACTTGTTCTGCTACCTGATCCGATGCAGGAAAGCCATGCTTGGAGTAGCATGTATCCTCGGAATGACCAGGGCGACGACAATAGCTGCATGGTTGCCGAATTCGACCCCCACAACCCCGGGGTCCATGGCCACGGAAGGTAGAGGATCCACCTCTTCCTTTAGAGGCTGCCATAGCTGAAGGTGTCTGGTTGGCAGTTGAGCTTGGGACAATAATGCGACTCAATCGGCGAAAAACTTCCTCCATAGGAGGAATAGTAGCATCAGCAAGAATCTGAGATCGTGCAGTATCGTACTCTGGATCAAGTGCAGTCAGGAATACTCCTACCATGGTAGCATTCCTGTACGTCTTCTGCTGCTCAGGAGTGGTCGTCAACAACATGAAGCTATGGAGCTTCTCAAACATCCCTCGTAGGGCTGTGTACAATGAGTGAAGCGTGCGCCCATTCTGCTTGACAGTGAAAATATCATGTTGCAGTTGAAGTATCTTGGTCTCGTTCCGCGCGTGCGAATATGTCGCCGCTAGAATATCCCACATAGCCTTAGCCGTGGGCTGATGTAGTACATTGTTGGCGATTTCTATTGTCAACGTCCCAGATAGCCAGACTTTGGCATATGCATCATCTGCCTCCCACGAGGCATTCACCCCAGTCTTCTCGATCGACTCCTCTTCGGTAAGAATATGTTTCTTACCATTCGACTTCATCAGGCTCATGAATTGCATAGCCCAGAGCTCATAGTTTGTCCCGTCCATCTTCACAATAGGCGCTGGACCTCTGAATGCGCCAGTGGAGGGTATATCGACCTTGTTCTCTGACATATTGCCGAAAGAAGATTGCTACAGGTGTGAGAAATCAAAGTTTATGTGTCTACACAGACATCTATGGGTTTGGGTGTACGTGTAGACTCATGCACACCATCAACCAACTGACAACTCTGAGGCAACGAGCAAGCACGAGACAGCACGCGGGTCGAGCGCGCGGTGCTCGCGATGCACACACGGTGTGCGCACGAAGGTGGGCGCGCTGTGCGCGCGGTATGCGCGCGCTGTGCGCACGGTCTGTGCGCACTGTGCACGCGGTGTGGATGCGCTTTGCGTGTCGAGGAGGCAACGCCGGAGAGGAGGCGAAGAGGAGGTGGCGGCGTCGAGAGGGGAGGAGGTTGGAGGTAGGGTTAGGGTTTCTTGGGAATCGAGAGCTCCGGTCTAGGACCGCCGATCTGATACCATGTTGGAGAAAATAAGAGTGCTTGATATTTCTGAGAACCCTAGGCTCTCTTATATAGTAGAGAGGCCTATGGGTAAATTACATAAAGTAGACAACCGGAAAAGAAAATAAGAAAGAAGTACATATTAAATATGAAAACACAAATATCTTCACATAGTTGGCTGATTAACAATATCATTAACAATCTCCGTGGTAAGTGTCCCAAAGAGCCAAATACGAGCATAGGCATCATCTTGCTTCCATGAAGCGTTGGCCCCAGTCTTGTCCACCAGCTCTGAATCAGTCAGAATGTGCTCCTTGTTATGGCATTGCATTAGGGTACGAAATTGCATGGACCACAACTCGTAGTTGGTCCCATCCATCTTCAAATAGGAGCCAGGCCCTTAAAGACACCGGAAGAAGAGAAAGCGTCACCCATGTTTTCTGACATTGTACCAAGAAGTCAAAAGGCGGAACAACTGAGTAAATCGAAGAGAAGGTGTCTACATGACTATAAGAAGGTTTGGTTGTATATGTGGACTCATACAACCATCCCTAATCCGCACAACGTGGTATAAATCAGAAATCTCACTCAGGAAACAAGCTGTGCGACGACGCACCAGGCTGGCTGGAGCCCTTTGCGTCCCGCGGGGTGGTGATCGGCGGTGCAGGAGGGTTGTAGCCCCTTGCACAGTGGTGCTGGAGAAGTTGGGGGGCGTGCAACACCCCGGTGGCGAGAGGGAGGGGGCGCGTGTAGGGTTAGGGTTAGGGTGGGATAAGGGAACCCCGGTCTAGGACCGTTGCTCTGATACCATGTTGGGAGAAAAATGAATCATTCTCATAGAATAGACCGAGGGCTCTCTTATATAGGAGAAAAACCTTTGGATTAATTACATGATAAGTACATCAAGAAAACATAAAAACATAAATGATACTGAGAGATATATTTATCTCAACATAAAGGCCATAGAACTTTTTTTAATTAGATATAGAGAATCAGAGATGAAATAAATAAGCAAATAAAAAATACCTCTCAAAATATGTATGGATATTCAACTAAAGGCATTATATTTGAGGACTAAAATGCAATAAAGTATCTTTAAAATGACCTTTAGAATATAGATTAATATTTTGATCCTCTCATCCCCATCTCCACTCCCGCCTCTACTGGCGCCACTACAAACCCCTTTCCATACACACCCTCTAGAGCTTATGAATCTAGAGGCTCTGAGTGTAGAGCTCAAGAAGGGAGCTGAGAGGAATCTGTTGAATGCTCTTAAACTATCTCTACCGTCATAAAGATGGCCAGTCGTGTTAGATATTGATCAATCACATATTCAACTGAGTGAACATACTCAGCCAATATGCTTGACAGGGATGTAGAGGTAGTGTTGCTTTACAGTCTCAGGTGGTAAATCGATATATGTAATAGAGATCTTAACAACTGGTCTAATCATATCATTCAGATAAGTGCAATATAGTCTCACCATATCAAGTCCTCCTTTAATTGTAGACATGCAAGCTCTACGAGCCTATTGTGCTTCATCTAACGCCTTCATTGTATGCATACTCCTGCCATGGAAAGTAAACAGTCTTACCTCTTCTAACAGAGTTAGAGGGACCACTCTAGCTGATGGTGTGATTGGCCAGTCCAGTAGCTCTATCATGGCCTCTACCATGACCTCCTTCAGATATATCTCATCCTTGTTCCAAAGGAGGGAGAGAAGTAAGCTAGGACTCTATTATCTAATGCTTGTGTGATACTGAGGTGACTGGGCCTGCTGTACACCTCATCGAGAGGAGATAGCATGTTATCGTTCGACTTGATGATATGATCATAGAATGTGTTCTTCTTACTACCCCTATTGGTCATTGGTGCTGTCACCTCATATTCTGAACATCTAGACATGCTTTCCTATGACAAAGCCATACAAGAAACTAGCAACAATAATCAATCACAGTCTAATCAGGACCTGGGAACGGTGATGGCGACGATGTGGACCGTTGGTTATGGTAGAAGCCTCTAGAGACGGTTGTGGTGGCTACTAGGGCTGCAACATATTGCCGGTTGGCGCAATGGGTACCACTGGATGATGCAATAGTGGTTGCTATTAGCGCAACTGCCAGTTGGTGGTGACTGTCAATAGTAGCAGGAGGGCATGAGGAGAGATCCAGGGAATGGAACACCAATAAGACACCTGTTTTTGGAATGTAGTACTTGACGTTTATTGAAGTGTGAGTCCAAGGCATATTTATATATAAAGAGGCAAGGGTTAGGGTGAACACAAGATAAATCAAAATACGTGTCCCTAAGGGTTGGACTTCACCCTTTTTTTCTTTTTTAAAAAGCGGTTGGGACTTAAACCTTAACGCTCAAGCCCTTTGAGGGTAAAAATGGAAACACATGCATGGATTTTTGCTTAAATCCATGTTGAAAGCTTCGACTATATTTTTATGCTGACTGTTGACTACCTAACGCAACCCTTAGAAGGAGAGATTTGAACCCTGGTCTTTTGGATGGTAGGCACACTGCACTACCACTGAACCATTTAAGTGGGTACAAAATATATTTTCTTATATTACAAGGGAGTATTTCTTGAACTTGGTGAAAGAGACAAGCCCCTTGGAAAAGAACTGGCTAGTTAATATATTCCATATTCATTTCCATGGAGATTTTTTTAAAAATAAGATATGTATTGTTTGGAGTTTTTGTATGCCACCGTTCCAGGTTTATATATCCTCGCCTAACATAAAGGTTAATCAATCTAGAAAAAAGTTAACATGATTTGTAGGAATTCGCATGAATTTTCGGAGTCGTCTCATGAAAATATCTACTTTGGAAGTGTCAATCCTAATTTTTATGGGTTCTCTTTTGTAGAATATGGTTGTTACATTACTGACAGATGATCTACGTAAAAACTTTTGAACTTCATAGATGAAAAACTTGTTACACGGGTGTATAATCTATATTCAGACTTCCAAATAATCACTGCTAGTACTGCCAGGTGCTGCCAGAAATGGTCTGTGCCATTTTTAATTGTGGGAAAAGGGTCAAACTGCCTTTTTGACAGCCGTGGGTATGATGGTTGCATCTTGCTCAATCAGATAGAGATGATCGAAAGGGGAGTGAACGGCATATACATAGTGGGTAGCGGTTATCCATACAATAGGCTGGGAGTCCAGTGCTCACAAGAAGGCTATTCAGGTCTTGAGTTTGCCCACGGTGTGCCTGGAACCACTGGAGGAGCTGTATTTATGAATGCTGGTGCCAATGGACAGGCAGGATTTCTGCTCTTCCCAAACAGGTGGTTTCCCTTCTATTTTTATTTTTGTCAAAGATTAATGCATTTAGGTTTTACTTCTTGCAGGAAACTGCCGGTGTCATTGACAGTGTTCAGATTCTTACGGTAGAAGGTGACCTCAGGACTTTGAAGAGGTGTGATCTAAAATTTGGTTATCGTAAGTCGATATTCCAGGAAATGGAAGATCTGGCTGCCATTCTTGCAGTGAAATTCCAGTTAATAGCATCTGTGGATGCAGAGAGGAGGCAGAAAGATTTCTGGATTAGGTGAATTTTTAAACTAGTTTTGATTGTGGTGCATGGAATCTGTTCTACATGCTTTTCGAGATAACCAAAAGTGATGCATATTTTAATTGCCTTTTGTAGCAATGATTCTTTTATGTGCACAATTTTTTAGTCCCTTCTATGTAATATATCTGGAGTGAAAAAGCTCGAATCTCAATGTCATAAATTGTATTTTACGTAGACGGCAGAAGACACAGCCCCTGGGGGAATGGACTGCTGGATCGGTTTTTCTGAATCCTTCAGGTGCAAATGTAGGAGCAGGAGAGCTGATCGAGAAGGCTGGACTGAAAGGTTTCAAGCTGGGAGGAGCAAAAGTTTCTGAAGTCCATGCCAACTTCTTTGTGAACTTCAATCGGGCAACTTCTGGAGATATGCTATCCTTAATCAGCTATGTTAAAGAGAAGGTTGAGAAGAAATTTCATATCCTACTCCAGGAAGAGATAAGAATCATCCCCTACCAGATTTAGTTGGATATTCCTGTTATTTGATGAATTCAGGATATGATAGTGTCAATGCATATGGTCTCTGGTTGGAAGTTTTATGTTGAAAGAAGAAGGAATCATTCACACATATCATTTCTGCTTACACAATGAAGTCTTACAGATTATGTTTGCGTTTACACTTACATCTTAGGGTAGAAAGCTGACGATTCCCCGACACAATTCTTTACTCAGGGGTCATACTTTTTAATTGCAGCTTACAAGCAATTTCTCCCTCTCAATTTCACTCATAGGTAAATGTGGGATTTTGCACTTCAAAATTTCCTGTAACTTTCGATGTTGGCCTTGTAGAATTCCTTTTCAAGCTCTAACTGATGTATGATTATCAGATGCAGGATTCTCAACATTGCATTCCTTTTTAGTGCTACTGGACTTCCTAAGATGGGCAATATCTAAAATTTTGTCAGTTTTGTGAGCTACTTCGGTATAATTTTTTTCTCCATGGCTCAAAGTATTTAATGAGTTTCTCAACTTATCTGGTTTTTGCAGGATATCCTTTTTGTTATGGTATTTAATGCATCCTTTTTTTGGATTCATTCGTTGTGCTTCTATTCTCCTGTAATAACTAAGAAGTTACCATCCAAGGTCCACCAGTTAGTTATGATCATTTCTTATGAAGTTCTTGATATTTGATCCTTATAGAAGTCAACATGCTTGTGCGTAGGGATGCTAATCGAACCAAACAAACTTAAACATGGCTATTATGAGAGATATTTGTATATGTCTATTCATTTTCTCTATTCCCTATTTAATATCCCCCTCCCCCCTGAGCTATTTATTAATGTTCTCCTTAACTCTAGAAACTCACCCTCCTGTATTACAGTGGTCTAAGGTCTTATAATAAATAAGTCGCACATTTGTCCTACATGGCATCATAGCATCATTTAGAAACTGTCGATATCGTAATTTTTATGTGAGTTTGGACCGGGGCTGCATCTTCATTCTTCGATCTTTTTGATTCTCGACTACCATGGCCTCTACCATGATGACATCTCCAGAGATTAAGCCGCTTTTCATGATCTCTATTGTGATTGTGCAAGGCATCTCTATTACGTGAAATGGCTTTGAAAACTACATTCTTTGGCCACAAGCTTTTAAGGTGTTTACTGGTGATATTTCCTCATGGTAGATCTTAAGACAACAAGGACTATGGTAATAGGAGGAAAATGCCTACTGAGTCTTCATTTGGACACACAGTAGTGCATTAGGGCATAAATTTTTATGAATCTTCTTTATAAGGGGGCAAACACATATATTGAAAGAAATGGTTTTCTTTGGCATCCTACCAATAAACGATCAACTCATGCCTTGCTGGCATCTATATGCAGATCTAGTGGAAGTCTCAAGGGGAACCCACCCTAATTCGGTATTACACTCATGTGACAAGGTTCTACGAGGAGCTGGCTATTATCTAGCCTGCTTGTTGTAACAAAGAAGTCCAGGAGCATGCTGAGTGGCATGCATGCTGATTTCTCTTTGGCTTTTGCCTGTACTATTATACTTCCAAAGATCGATTTTTCTTTGCTAACAGGTCCCATATCCACATATAATCTTAGTCGACATTTAACATCTTGATGTTACCTTGCCTACTCCAGTACTATTCATAGGAGATTTTCTCTTGCTGTTTTTGGTGGACTTATAAATCGATACTGTTTTTAGCAAACATGGTAGAGGTTGAGCTCGGGATTTTGTATATGGTGTGGACACACTTTTCCTTCTTGTTCACATTACCAATGGACTAGCCATTCACCTTATAGGTGTTGAACAAAATTTGGTCAACTTCCCCAATCAATCAAGCTATCATCGGTCTTGACGATTATCCTTCAACTAATATGCCTACTTGATCGTCAACGAGTCCATTTAGTCTCCTCAGATGGTTCAACTTTCCTCGATAAATTATGGATGATTGATGCAATTGTTACAGACCATTCCGGTGCTACATGCTTTGCCACTGCAAGTCTTGCTATTACCTCCTGTGTTGATGTCCATATTGTTTCTATGACATCCCCCACTAGATTATTGGCTTGGGTGCTTCTAATCATCCATCCGACAAAGGTATTGCTCGTGCTAATTCTCGACCTATTATGTGAGAAAAATCATGTTGTCTGATGGTACTCATTCACTAATTAAATATATTGGCACTGTTTTATACAGGCTCTAAAGTTTATTTTGCACTGAAATTTCCTACGAGCCTACTGTCTATCAGTCGATTATGCATTCAGATTTTATCAATATTTTTTTTTTATTTTTAGGACATTCAGATGCAATAGATTATTGTTTGGGGCTATAAGAAGGAAGGTCTTTGTTAGTTATCCCATGTAGTTTTTCCTGTTGTTGGTACTTTAATTCATCTCAGCAAACCTTGTGTAATGACATCTTTATCTTTGTTTCCACTTTGCTTCACACCTTAATTCTGATGTTTTCTGAATCATCTACGCTCTAGCCTTTTGAATATGAAACCTACTAGTTGGTACATTATGATGTATGTGGTCCCTGTCTTGTACACATTTTAGGGTTTTTCTATCTTGTACATTTTATGGACTATGTAGTAGAGTTAACCGGGTTTATTTAATAAAAGAATGGTTAGTGATTGTTAAAAGAATTGTGAAATTAGGTTATTTGTTTGGGAGTTTTCAATGCCACATTGCTAAGTAGCAGGACTTGGTTGTATTGGTCGGGCTATATAAAAAGCTCCATAACCCTTACACTCATTGAGAAAAACACAATAGAAACCTAACCCTTGGTGGCTTTTTTCTATAATTTCATCCACTCCTTAGGAAGTAGAGTTCGCATAAAACTATGTTTCTTCTTGTTTATGATTCAACATCTTTATATTTTATATTTCCACCATGGTATTAGGGTAAGTCGATATTGAAGATTCATTATTTTTCTATTTCATCATTAGAATTGGTTTTATTTTAATTATATGTTCTCAATATTTGTTCTTTGCTTTTTGTTCATCATATTTTCCTCAAAAAAAATCTCGAAGTTTGTGTGCATTGACCATGTTCAGAGGATACGTTTGATGCCTCTTGAATGTAATGCGATGCAAAGTATATTTGATTGTGACTATAACAAGTGCCTTGTGAAAGAGATGGTGTTGGACATATGGTCGTCCAATAACCTACTCAATCAAAGGTGGTGGAGTCCAAAGTCAATAGGGATTAATGGGTAGAGATGGGAAACCAATGCCACAAAGTTCTCCAAAATCGAAAGATACCTATGCAACGACTGCACAAAGTGATTGAAGGAAACTCTAGCGATGGTAGTGCATAGATCTAATCAGTTATAGGTACATGAAAGATGTAGCATCAACGACGAGATGTTGGGGGCAAGTGCCTCACGATGACGATTGTAAGGTCCAAAATTCATTTTCTTTGAATCCGAACTTACAAACTATCCTCGGATGCGGCTTGATGAGACAAATCCAATAGAATTCGTTTCATGTCAATCTTAGGTTGTTAGTAATGGTTATGAATTTTTGAAGTAAGGAAGACTAACATTGATTAAGCTTAACCCTTAAACTATCTTATTAGAATTAGTTAATCATGACTAAGGAGTTTCATAATGATTAAGGATATCAATCGTAATCAAGAAATCTACTCAATATTTATGTATGCTAATTGCAACTAAAGACAATTAATTTTAACAAGTACTAATTAATCATGATTAAGAACTAATTAAGGCCATTTATCAAAATCAAGGTTTTTGTGTTGGACATGGGTAAAACCATGGGATGTATACTGCATGATTTTTGCGATGGAATATATGATGGCTAAGATGTCATGTCATAGTATTGTGTAGAAATAAGTACGTAATTCAGATAAAAAAGAAATAAATATGTAATTCGCTCATTCCGGGGACTGGGCGATGAGTATGATTCCATATAGGTGATGCAGGGGCCTATAAATACCCATGTATGTCTTCATTCTTAACCATTCATTCCATAATCTACCCTCTCCTCCTCGGCCTAAGTTTGGGAGTCTAAGAGAGTGAGAGGGAGGGGATCGAAGAAGCACAAACAAAGTGTTGCATGGAAGAAGAGGAAGAACAAGACGTGAGTCACTCTTTAGCAGGTTGCAGGAATGAGGCAAGTAGATTTAACTTGAGCCATCTTTTAAAGTTTCATTATTTAATTTACAAGCATTAGAATGTTGTGAAGAAATCAAAGTAACGCCTTACTTGGGTGCATGTGGCTAGGCTATCGGTGAAGACGTTCCTTCGTATAATTAACCAACAACCCATGATGGAGGCATATAGGTTCACCCTATGGTAATATTGTAGAACATGTGCTATAGAAACCTTCTTAAATCCCTACACCATCCATGCTTAGTGGTTCTTAATCATATGCTAATACTAAAGCTTCCTATATACGTTAAGTTTTCCAAACTAATCATTATTGCTTATATAATATGATTTCGTTAAGATTTTTCTTCAAGTATCATTTTTATAAGGGGAAACTTTACTGAATTTTCCTTTGAAATGCCACTTAAGAAAATCTATCGAAATTTCTAGAGAATTTCTACCAAGACGTCATACATAGAGCCCCAGACTAATCATCTCGCCTGTGATGGTGCACGAGGGGGAAGCCTCCGGGGAGAGGGGATGGTCGGGGAAAAGAGACTCCTCCAGGAGGAATAGCGTGTAATGAATAGCGTGTGGGGAAAAAGATCATGTCTGTGTGTGTCAAGGAAAGTGGCAGAGGTAGTGCCTTTATTTATAAGGAGCCATCGATCCTACAGAGGGCATTGTTCAAGGTTTTCATGAAACAAACATTTGAGAGATAAGGTGCTAACATTGTGGAAGGGTTAGGCACCCGACGAAATCCTATTCGATCAGTGTTCCAACTTGTTTCAAGTGCCAGCTTCCCGGGCACTTGAGAAGGGATTCTCGCTGATGTTACTACGACGATGGTGATTGACACCAGTAAGGGGAGAGACCCGATGGGTGGTGTTCTTATAGCTGAAGGGTTCGTGAGAGGAACTGTTGATGGTTCTGGAGAACGGTCGGGCAGTGGGTTTCGTTGAGGATGTAATATGGTTGGCGAACTCTGCTAATTGTGTATGGAGTTCGAGGATGAGGATATCCCCATGTTCCTAGCGACTAAAGGGCGATTTTCCTTATTGGGGTGGTGTAGAGGAAGCCTCGGCTTCACGATGGGGTTCGGGAGATTGGGCTTAGATGGTTGATCGTGGTGAGGGCTTACCAGTCCGTTGTCGTCGTATTTCCATGGTGCAGGAGATATTGAAGGTGGTGGGCACTACAGAAGAGATCTTAAATACTGGGCTAAAACCGGGGGAGCCCTGAGAGGTTCTGGTGATCATGAGGAGGCCTCCTGCCTCTACATGGAGCAAGATTGCTTGATGTGTTGGCTGATCTTCCTTCTGTTTTGAGTTGGTAATGGCCACCAAGGAAGTGATTTAGCTACTAATCGTCCCTCCTGTGATGGAGATTGGTCTGGACTCTGGAGCCAACATAGCGGTGGTGGAAGCTTGCTAGTGAGGAGGTGGAACCGTTGAGGAAGGGGAGGCTGATTTCTTGGAGGAAATCCTGCTATTTATGCGGGATATCATAGAGGTAGTTGCTTTGATTATGGACGAGTTGACAAGTCACATTCATGATGAGATACGTTGGTGTATGTTGTTTGTTGATGATATTGTGTTGATTGATGAGACTAGAGATGGAGTAAATGATAAGCTTGAGGTTTGGAGACATGCATCAGAGACTAAAGTATTTCGTATAAGTAGAGTAAAGACTGAATATATGGAGGGCACCTTTAATGGAAGCAACGGTGAAAGAATCGAGATGAAGATTGGTGACGATAACATTCTGAAGAGAGATTCTTTTAGATAACTAGAATCTATTTTGCAACATGATGGGGATATTGATGGAGATGGTACTAATAGAATAAATGCAGGCTGGCTAAAGTGGAGAGGAGCCTCTGATGTTCTCTGTGATAAGAAAATTCCTTTAAAAATCAAAGGGAAGTTTTACAAAGCTTTTGTGAGACCTGCTATGCTCTATGGTTCTGTATGTTGGCCTGTGAACTATAGATATGTACAGAGAATGGTTGTGGCAGAAATGAAAATGCTAAGGTAGATGTGTGGACACACACACGTACACGTAAAAATCAGATTCGGAATGATGCAATCAGAAATAAAGTTGGTGTAGCTCCGATCGAGGATAAGATGTGAGAAAATCAACTAAGATGGTTTGGTTATTTGGAAAGAAGGTCAATTGATGCACTAGTTACGAGATACGAGTTTTTGGATATTGAGCCGTCTAAGAAATGGTGAGGACGACCCAAGAAGTGTTGGAAAGATGTTGCAAATAGAAATTTGCAACGACGGAAAAATAAATATTGATGGTGGAAATTTTGGTGGATAAGAAATTGGAGGAAGGGGGAAGAGAAGGCACACCGGTTGCGCGAGATTTGAGGAAGACGAAGCGCGTAGATTGCATGGGGAAGGAGAGAGAGATGAGAGAGAGGGAGATAAAATCTCAATTTAATTCAACTTCAACTTGGACGGTCCCTTTATATAGGAGGCGTGGGGTTACAAAGATAGAAACAAATTCAAATTGACTCTAATTGATTTGAATCAAAATTCAAATCTATCTTATCCTAATGGACTCTAATTTTAAATTTGAAATTCAAATTGAAAACCGACTAACTAATTTGAGATCATATGCGATCTCTTTTATTTAAATAAAAATTGCAACGACTCGAATAAACGTAAATAAAATTAGACCCTAATTAGTGGATAAAAATCAAGTCCTGTTTATCAATTTCGTGTTGCATCAAAAGGGACTATATGAAAGGATCTTAGTTTTTTGGATATAAGCCCGAGATTGACCCAAGATAGATCTGAATGGAGGCAAAGAATCCATGTAGCCGACCCTACTTAATTGTGAGAAAAGGCTTTGTTGTTGTATCATAGAGGCGGTTACGAGGAAATCCAAGCTAGATTTTTGTGGAATGGCGGCGAAAGTGGAAGGGATACTTCGTCCGAGGGAGGCACTGTTTGGTTTGTGTCCTAATTCAACAAAGCCTGCAAAAGTGGTTATTAAGAAGAGCTTTACCGGGTCGGTATAGGTGGTGGGCACATATCCAGGCGTATGAGGTAGTGGTGGAACTATTCTAGGTTGGGAGTTCTGTACGATTACTGGAACCGATGGTTTTTCTGACCAAGTTTGTTTATCCTTGGAGCGGGAGTTGGTTTGGGCATGAACCCTGATATTAGGTATTTTGGTCTGGAGGCCAATCGAGTTCTGGTTTGCAGGGTTGTTGCAGGTGTCCCTTTGATGGTGGAGATCTGCCCGAGGGTGCAGAGGGCCGATAATGCCTATGTTTTGAGGCTTGGAGATGATCGAGGCAGTTCTACTTTGGCTATTAATGGGGAAGTTTCTAATTCGAGGGTTGTAGGGGCTGTCTAGTGTACTTGCACTCGAAGTTGGCTCAACAGAGGATGTTAGATTGGAAAATGGGGAGATTGTGTAGCTGAATGTAGAGATCAAAGCGTCCTGGAAGTAGAGTTGGGCGCAACAACAAGGAAAGGGGAGGGTACCACTAAGCAGGGAAGGAAGGCATAATAGACGATCTTGGTAGTAGCTTGGGTCGGGAAGCAAAGGCGTCTTGTGATCGGAGAGGGTGGCTGGGTCCCTATTCTGGATCCTATGATGTCGTTCTCACAAAAAGGAGAAAGCTGAAGGTGATGCAGTAGATGAAGATGGAGGATAAGGTGGGGGTAAGACCAGTTGGGGAGTGCGGTAATGAGGAGGTTGGAGATGCAGCTGAGGATGTGGTGCAGGTTGACCATTCAGGCTTTAGGAAGGTCAAATGTTGTGATGTCGGCATTCTCATGCAGGTTGTAGAATGTCTTAGGGCCAAGGTACCTGTCGTTAACCCTCCAAGTGGGTCATGGATATTGTTAGATGAAGCGACTAGGAGAAGAGAAGTGTTGTTGCAGTCTCCTTGGGTCATTGCAAGCAGGTTTGGCATTCTTGTAGGGTGTAATGGGATGAAGGGTAGTGGCAATCGGCATCCGACCCTCAACAGAAAGAGTTTAGGGTTGTCCCGACTGAAGGAAGTGTTGGGGGCATGATGTTGGCTTGGAATGGGGAGTCTTTTCAATGATGGAGGAGAGGCTAGGACTCATATCAATGATAGTTGTTTTAAGGCAATTGTCAGGTGGGGGAAGATTTATTTCCATCCTCGATGCATAAGCAGGTTGGGGGTTGTCTGGGAGGAGCTGTGTTTGATTAGGTGTAGGTGTTTGAATTTACCATGGCTATTCGGTGGTGACTTCAATGTTACCCGTTTTGCATTGGATGGCCATGATGATAGGGGTGGGTAGGATCCGGGTTCGACCAAAGACTTCGATTGGTGAGTTGGCACTAGAAGTGGTGGATGCCATGAATGATAGTTTCACCTGGAAAATAGATTGTCCAGATCATGCCTAGACTAATTTTCTTGTTTCGGTAGAGTTGTTAAAGATGTTTTCTCTATCCCGAGCTTGAGTGCTAGCGAGGTCCTGCTCTGATCACATGCCAATTTGTTGGCACTCTGGGGAGGGACTATACCCTCATTCTTTGTTCAAATTCAAAAGATCATGGTTACTGGAGGGGGGCTTTCTAGAGATGGTTGTGAATTTTTGGGCTTCACATCAAGTGGAGGGATCTGTGATGCAGAAAACAACATAGACGAGTGTCTAGCTTAGGGAAATTCTGAAGAAGTACAGGGTTGATTCACGTGGAAGGTGAGAAGAGCGACGATCAATAGCAGAGATAGAGATTGTTCTCTTAGATGACATTGAGAATGAAAGGGAGCTCAACATGGAGGAACAACTCACCAGAGTTGAGCATCGGAAGACTATCATAGAAGAGGATAGGAAACAGAAGGTTGAGTGGTGAAAGAAGATTGAGGCAGAGGTGGGTAAAGGAGGGGGATGCTAATAGGAAGTACTTCCATGCCGTGGCCAGTTGGAGGTGGAGGCGGAATTGCATCCATGATCTTTGTGGGGGTGATGAGAGGGTCTGGGCGATTGGGCAGTTGGAGAGGTGATGGTGGAGCATTTTTGGGAGATCAAAAAAAAAGATTTCGGTTAATGGGACAATATGGTTGGGAAGGGGCATGTGGAGTCTAGTGTGGGAGCATGCATAGTCGTTTATCTATGCGTTTCGAGTGGAAGTGATGGTGTGATGTAGTTTTTGACCTCAATACGGATGGTTGCCATTGTCTAGATGGTTTGTTGGCATTCTTTTTCAGGGAATTTTAGGATGTTGTTGAGGAAGATGACATGGCTTTGCTCGTGGAGTTTAGAAGCGCTAATCGTGATCTAGAAAAGCTGATCATGTCTTTGATATTCCTTCTTCTGAAGGACATTACGGAGTGGGCATAGGAATTTAGGCCCATTGCGTTATGTAACACCATGTACCTCATTATTGCTGAAGTCTTGGCAAATCAGCTCCAGTGGGTTCTCGACTCGATTACCTTACCCAACTAGACGGGTTTTATTTTTGGATAGCAAATGCTTAAAGGTGTGGTTATGGTGCTCAAGATCGTCCCGGATTGGAGGAGTATGTGGAAGGTTGATTTTTCGAAGGCTTACGGCTGCATGGACTTGAAGTTTATTTGGGTGTCCTGATGCAATGAGGTTTTTCGGAGATATGTGTTATCTAGATGAAGAGGTGCATCACCACGACGTCATGCTCAATGTTGATCGCTGGAAGACAAGATGGTATGTTCTTTTAGTCGTAGAGGGGCATCAAGCAAGGGTGTCCATTGGCCTTGCTATTTTTTTCTTGTTGCAGGTGCTTTAAAAATAACTATGAACCTTGGTGAGGAGGGAGGTTCTTTTGTGGGTATGCCAGCGTGAGCTTTTGGTCCTGATTCTGCAGTATGTTGACGACATGACCTTTTTGAGGAAGGCATTGAAGAATGTGAGGGGATAAAAACAGTGCTCGATATCCTTGGTGGTCTTTCTGGCATGCATATTAACATGGCCAATTCTGGCTTTATCCCATTTTGTATGTCTTCTAAGAGGGTGGCGACATGTGGAACAATGCTGGAGACGGTCAAAGGAGTATGATTGAATCGGGTGGACTGATTGTTGGTGATTGTGAAGTTGGAAAAGTATCTAGCAAGTCAGAGAGCATCCTACCTTTCGAGGGGAGGGAGATTGGTGATAGTGAAGGCTAGGTTCTCAATAATTTCGGTATTTTTCTGCCATCATGAGTGCTACCAGTTGGCATTCACATGCCATTGTAGACGTTGATGCAACTGTTCTTTTGATCCACATCTGGCGATGGGATTGTAAGGGTTGTGGCCTTAATGGAGTGATGTAATAACACAACCTACTAGTGGGAGGGGGAGGGGTGTTGGGGATGTTGTAGATCATAGACATGAATAAGGCGTTGCTACCGAAATAATAGAACAGAAATTAGGGTGATGGTTTTAATATGCTTCCTAGGTTGATCCATTTGATTAACTCTATCTCTGTTGACATGTATGCAAGAGTGGATGTTGTGTCTTTGACATCCACATTTTGTCGAGGTATCTACTCTGTTTTGCCTTAAGTGGTCACCTTGCTTAGACCAGTTTTGTAGGATGGGCGTGGATTCCATTTTTGAAAGGATAATTGCACTGAGGAGGGGGGATTTTTATAATACATTTCCTTGGATGTATGCTCTGGTGATGGACAAAGGGGCTTGTGTTGCAAATGTGCAATCTAGAGGGTCGTGGACACCGATTTTGTAGCAAAATTATCGTATTAGAGAGCAAGGACTTCTTGTGCTTCACAAGCATAGTAGCCAGAGTAGAGGAATCACATAAGGTCGGTATTACTAGTGCTGAAGAGACATATCATTCTCCGTGAAGAAGGCATATGTGGCACTATCAATTACGTCAGTTTTGGTGCCCAATTATGTGTCTTGTGACTGTGTATGAATGTCGAGTTGGAAAGTGCCCATTAGGATTAAGATTTCCCTTTGGCTACTCAGGGGAGGGTGCATTATGGTGGGTTTTAGGAGGGACAGAATCTTCCTTAGGTTTAATACAATTTATAAGCAATGTTAAGAAGCTCTAGAGGACGTCGATCACTTATTTTTCAGCTTAACTAGGTCAAGAGTGATTTAGACAGCGATGACGCAAGGGTCCATTAGGATAGATTTGACTCATTTTAGGGCTTGATCGACAATGATTGGGGGTCTCATCTGAAGGCAGAGCTAAAGTGATTGCGTATATTTAGGTGATCTGGTTGGTGGGAAATAGGTTGATCTTCAAGGGTGTGAGGTTTTGTCGTGAGAATAGAATATAACATGCCAAGGCTCTTTTTGAAACATGGAATATGTAATTTTTTTATAATTCATTTTGAATATACAAAATTTGGACGGGTGATGGAAGCCAACATGCCTTAAGAATGACCTCACTTTTCATGTTCTAAGGAGGCTTGAATTTAGAGATTACATCTACCTTCGCTGGGTCGACCTCCATGCCTTACTTGGAGATGACGTGGCCCAACACGATTCCTTATGTAACCATGAAGTGGCTCTTTTCTCAAGATAGTACAAGATTGACTTCACAACATTCTGGAGTACTCTATCTAGGTGCTGAAGACAAGAATCGAAGCTATCACCATAGACGGAGAAATCATCCATAAAAACCTTGAGAAAATTTCCAGCCATGTCGGCAAAGACGGCATGCATGCACCTCTGGAAAGTTGTTGGAGCATTATAGAGGCCAAAGGGCATTCTCCGGAAAGCATAGGTGTCGAACAAATAGGTAAAAGTTGTCTTCTCTTGATCTTCAAGGGCGATCGCCACTTGGTTGTACTGGAGTACCCATCTAAAAAGAAGAAGTATTCCTTCCTTGTGAGTCTCTCAAGAACTTATTCAATGAATGAAAAAGGGAAGTGGTCCTTCGTTGCAGCGCTCAGACGACGGTAGTCTACATACATTTGCCAATATGTTGATACTCATGTAGAGATCTCCTCTCCTTGATCATTCTTTACAACGGTGAGCCCTGATTTCTTTGCTACTACGTGTAGGGGGCTCACCCATTTGGAATCGGACAACAGAGATCAGATATGCTCCAACCAAGTGTCTTGCGGTTCTTTTCCAAGCCCAAATTCTTGCAGTAATGAGGAGGGCATTAAATTTATTGCAGACATGCTATCAAGCAGAATCTGCTCATGTACTTGGTCAAAAATCTGGTATATGATGTTGGGTGCTCCCTTGTCTTTCTTTTTCTACGGAAGTTGCTAATTGAATTTACGATGGCCATGGTCAAGATGTATTTCTCTCCTTTATTGCGTATGTTCTTACGGTTCGGATACTTGTAGGTACCTGCTTCTTTCGGTCCTTTCTTGATAGCTAGCATGTAGTTCATGGCCTTTACGAGTGGTATTTTCATAACAAGATTATCAATAATTTCAACCATTACAAGGATACAATGTTGTTTTTGAATTTTTATTTTGTTTGGCATTTTTCATTGCTGCAAGAAACAGAAAATTCACAAAAGAAAATTCATTGTTCTTAATTAGAGACTTATTTACAGATGATTGGCCAGTAGATGGGTCATTATGCGAAACAGGAAAAAAATTATGCACATGAGCTTGGGCTTCGTCAGATTGTTCTGGATCGGTTGCTGGTGGTGATGGCTTCTCCATTGCTGGTCCTTCTCGGCTTGGGCTCTTCGTTTCTTTTTCTGATTTTCTTTTTGCTAATTTTTTTGGGAATTTTTCTCTTGTTGGTGATGGTGGATGGTGGCTAGTGCTGCTCCTCCATCATCTTCTTTCTCACCCGACACTGTTGGACCGGCTGATGCAGAAGATGACCATCTAGAAGTCTCTTTATTCTTCCCTTTGGCGGTGGCAGATGGTTGCAAAGTTCTGTAGCCCTAAGAGTCATTGCATGAGACAACATACTCTGAAATATCTGACTCTGACGGACCTATTGAAACATGACAAACTACATGCTATTTATGCTTGAAATTATTAGAGTTCGCCTTAACCTACGTTGGAATAGGCAGTGAGGTTGTCTAGCTTCTGGGACATCTCTGTTAGGCCATTGTCGATTTGGGCCAGGCAATCAAGTGCAGGGTTCACTGGAGCAACCTTGGATGAATCAACGTGCTGGACACACTACAAATGATGCTAACGAGGATGGAAACTCTGGGAGTTATGTGATTGTTCCTTCGGCTCAGCTGAAGTGGTGGCAGCCGGGATCACAAACCGCACAACATTGATGGTGCTAACAAGCATCTCCAGCTACTATGAAATCTGATCTAGTTTGTTCAGGCGCTAGGTTCTTTGTTCGATCATAGACAACTTCTCTAAGTCATGTGATTGCTTTTCAATAATATCAACTTTAGACAGGTGACTCCCAATGATGCTGAGATTGGAGCTCTCGTCCCTGTCTTGCTAACTGGCTGCTGCCATGTTGACAGACTTGTGGTGGGGTTGCGACTGACGCTGATAAGCTTGGGATGAGGATAGAGCGACCTCTCCTTCGACCATCTCTTAAAAAATCTGCCAGACAACGCTCTCATACTTATTGAAGTGTGAGCCACCATAGGCAGCATCTACTAGCCCCTGGCTTTCTAGAGTGAGGCCTCTGGAAGAAATGATGGACCATGCTAGTCTGTGGGATGACGTGATGGGGATACTTCTCCTGCAAATCCAGAATCTCTCCCAAGCTTCATGTATTGAATTGTGTGGACCTTGGGAGAAATTGATGATTCGAGCTCACATTTGATTCAAACGACCAAATGGATAGTACTTATGGAGGAATGCGGACTTCGACTCCCCCAGGTTATCACAGCCATCCCCAGATGGTTAATCCAATAAAGAGCCTTGTATTGAAGGCTGAAGGGGAACACAATCATTTTAACTATGCCCAACATAATGTTGGGGTAGTGAGTGATGCAACAGATGCGAAAAAAATATTGAAGATAGATGTAGAGTTCCTCGTTAGTGTTCCCATGGAATGAAGGCAAAAGAGTGAGGAATTAAGGCTTGAGATCGAAATGTTCGTGGACTACAGGAATCTGTATCCACTCTGTCATCTGGCCAGCGTCAAGATTATAAGTTTCTTTGAGAGTAGGCTTGGGCCTCCCCCCTCGTGCCTCATATACGAGTCCTCCACGGTTCTCATCTTCTTTTCTTCATTTTCTCCTCCTCCTCTGTTCTCTCTCTCTCCTCAGATCATTCAACATTTCCTGAAAAGTGACTTGGGATGAGGCCTGATCGGCCAACTGTTGTTGAATGGCCTGGATGGAAGCGAGCAACTGAGCATTGACTGTATCCCGATCGGGTTGTCCCTGATCTGACGGTCTATGCCCCTTCCCTTTCCCTTGAGGAGCTATCTCTAAATCAGACTCAGAAGATGTGATTCGCACGGGGTCTAGTGTAGTTTTTGCACAAAAAAGATGTATCCCGTTCAAACTGAAATTCTTCTGCACCAATGGAGTAGATGATGTGGAATTACGGTCAATTCTAGATGTCCGTAAACAGAGCATTTGATATTGATTGAAAGCGATCTCCATCCACAAAGGGAGAGAGTCAGGACAAGAGTGATCCCGGTTCATTGAAGTAGAGGATGAAGTCGAGGAGTCTGGAGATTGGTTCGCAAGATCCGAACCGAGTTCTTGGGAATCGCCTCGAATTATTGAAGATGGTAGATTTGTGGAATCGATGTGGGCGTCAGCGGGGTCCCGACTAAACCATCCATGAATCGTTATCTTGGAAGATCAAGAGGATTGGATGAGGAATAGAAGATACGGTGATCAACAATAGAGTGAGATGTAATGGAGGTAAGAAGAAGAAGACTCCCAACGAGCAACATAAAAACAGATGATATGAAAAGGTGCGCAAGTGCGCGAGACTGGACCTTTGATCTAGATCTAATTCAAATAAAGACAAGACAAGGATGGATTCACCCACTCAACACTTTGAAGCCATAAGAGTTCAACTATTTTTATCTTTTCAATTTTATTGTTATTTTCAGGCAATCTTATAATAAGTCCTTGAGAGTGCTAACTCTATTGAGCGTGTTACTGTCAGGAAAGTTCTTCGTACTTGTTCCACCTCTTTTATAACCTGTGATCTGCGCACTTAGAGGTCCTTGATCTCGTGTCTGGACGGCTACTCAGCCAAAGAACAGAGAAAGGAATCCAATAGGCGAAACTAATACTTCCCTCACAAGCGATGTACTCGGACGCAAGCCGATGAGACAGACACACCCGTGAGGGAGTGGCCTAAGCTCAGTACTTCAGACCAAGTCGGTGTTCCACAAAAGGCGGGAACATCGTCGCTGACAAGGCCCTACTCGGTCATGTACGATAGAAGCATCAATACTTCGCCACCCCAAATGATAATCAAGGCGACACAGATCGGGTTATGGGCTTTGATCCTTATGGGTCATACCTTACTTAGTCTGGAATGTACCTGAAAACAATGTGAGCTTTGTGAACCCCAAACAATGATGGTTTTTTTATGAATTTTAATTTAGGTCAAAGTTTGATCAGCAATCCTCTTGTTTTAATTTTTTATTTTCAAAATTTTTAAGTATTTTTCAAACCAAGTCGCCTAACGATTTTTTTTTTGTATTTTTCTTTTGTTCCTAAGTGATAAAACACAACAGAAGAAGTTGAAAAAGTAATGCAAGTGGACACGAGGTTGGAAATTTCACTCCCGTGTCAAATGACATGCAAAGTAAGGAGACTTACAATGCTTTCCAACTCTCTCCAAGCAAGATGCAAAACATAATGTATGAACCTATACTACATGCACGATATGTGAAGCGAGAAAGCGCCTTAAACAATATATTATTGGGAAGAACCAATGCTAATCACCCTAAAATGACTTCAAGTGTCCTCGGTGCCCGCCACAACAGGTCCTGCAAGTGCTGTATGGAGTCTCTCATGGCGCGTGGTTTCCAATTTGAATAATTAGCAATTAAATATTTGACTAAGTCCAAGCATAGTATACTATTGGCACATGCTTCTATTAGGACTTTGGACGTAGTTTACCGAGTCGAACAATCCTATATCTAGGGACTCAATCACATAAAACAAATAAAAACAAAGGTAGAAAAATCAAAATGTGTGAAACAAAATAAAAGAAAGGTGGTCAAAAAGCGAAAAAAGCGCGACGAGGCCCCCAGGTGAACAGACACCTGGGCACTAGACCTCGTGAAGTGTTGCATTGTCCAAATTATTACAAATTAAATTAATAGTAATATAAAATCACTCCTCACAAAATAAAAATACAAACTATGCTACTGGTTGCTCTTCTGTTTCTTCCTCTGCTCCTATCTCCTGCTCTCTCTTGGTCGGCTCACAAGTAGAAGGGCCAAACTCTGCTTGACTCGGGTGCGTCCACCTCCTAAGAGATTACCATTGCCAAGCGGTCCCTCGCAAGAAAGATCAACAAAGAAATATGGATTAGAACAGCCAAATAATTATAAAAAATAAATAGTAGAGAAATAAAGAGAAAAGTAAGCAGTATAATGTACAAACTAGCTACACTCCGTTGCTTTCTGGCAACATCACCATTTGTTTAACCATTCAAGAAGAGTGAGACGATCGTACGCTCCACACAAGGAGGGAGCACAGTCAATGCGGTGACCACTCACAAATTCAAATGACCAAAACAACAATCAACCAACACAATATAAAGATGAAGCATTCAAAGCAATAAGTATGGATCAAAATTTATTATAACCCTACTATAAATATGCGTGTAATGAAAAGTAAAGTAGGGGTCGAATATAGGGAGACAAGTCGGTGCAGTAGGTATATTAATTATAAATAAATAATGAATAATTAATGTAGGTATTTGTATAATATCCACTTAATGAATTAATTAATGTTTTGTGGTGTTTTTATTTTTTATTAATTAATTTTTATATGTATATATTTTTCTATTATTAATTTTTTATTTTAATTCTTAATTTTATATTTTCTATTTTATTTGTATAATTTTCCCATTTTTAATATCTTTTTATTTTTAGTATCTAATATAGAAATAGATATAACTATTTATGTAATATGTATAATATGAGTGATTATAATATATAATAATTAAACAAAAATAAGAAAAATACCTAAGGAATGGTCCTTTTTATTTTTTTAAGGATTTAAAGTATTTATAAGGTACTTATAATAATTAATAGTAATATTTAATTATATATAGCTATATATAGGAATATTATACAATATAGAGTATTATGATTATATATATAATCGAAATTTAAAAAATAAATTGTTTTTTGTGTTTTTCATTTTTCTTATTTTTTTGATTTTCAGGAATTTTTGCTATTTTTAGGTATTTTTAAAGTCCAAAATATACAAAATCAGGGGCTCATTAAATGGGCTAAATTGTTTTGAGATTTAAAAATAGTAAATGGATTAAAAATTTCTCAAAACTACATTTAATACTTAGTAATATGTATAAATAAAAATATAAAGCAACTTCATATTTTTGGATTTATTTTTGGATTTTTTATAATTTTTATGAGGATTTTGGAGCTTTTTAATTTTTAGTGATTTTCTTTTTCTATTTTTAGGGATTTTTGTTCTGGAGATAAAATACTATAATAAACATTAGGGAATTTTCTTTGGAAATGTTAAAGGTGCTACTCTATTTTTTTGTTTTTTTATCTCTAAACAGGGATTAAATAACACACAAATGATTTTTAATAAATAGAAAATGCAATGAAATGGCAAATAAAAATGGCAACGTGAATGGATATCATTCAAAGCACATTAAGTGATTTTTGCACAATTTTTAGAGGAAAGTAGCTATTTAATCCAAAATAGAATATATAAAATAAAATACACAAAATGCGGGGTATTTTTGCAATTTAAATAAAGTCTTGTGGGCACAATGCAAAACATCCCAAAGTTTTGAACTAAATACACAATTTTTAGTACTAAATCCTAATATACAAAGTCATAGGGGCTTAAGTGCAAATGTTCAACTCATGTGGGGTGCCATGTGAGTCGATGTGGCACAAGACCAAGATGCAATATACACAAAGTACGAGGGAACTTATGCTATATTTATACAAAATTTATAACTGAAATAAATATTTACAGGACTAGAAAATAATTACAAAAAGACAGAGGGGTTACTTAGTAGTTTACCACTTTAATCACGCGCTAATGGAGAGCTCAAGGTCTTCCACGTGGTGATCTGGAAGGCAACTATTGACGATGGTTCGCCTTGGTTTCGACATCCCACATGAGATATGGGCCAAGGCTTTGATCTGACGGTTCTCAAGGGTTCATGAAGGACTCTCAAGAATAAAGCTTCGTTGAACTTTAATCTGCTTTATCTCCTCCGTCCGGCCCTCTCTGTCCGAACTGGTCGGATCTTTAGCTTCTTGGAAGCTTTGCGCATGCGGCCGGTACTTCCATGAGATCTAGAGCTCGCTGAGAGAGCCCTGCAGGTCCGCTGACCAGGAGCCCTTGTTCAAAGCTTTAGGTGGGGCTCCAGGTTCTCGTTGCTATCACTGACCTGTCCAAAAATGTTAAGGGGGTCGAGGGCTATATCCTCGACCCTCTATTGAAGCTGCAGACGTGTGGGACTACGAGATGGTCGGACTCCAGTGAAAGCGACGAAGGTGGAGTCCAACGATCTGATTCCGTGCAGGAATCATGTGGAAAACAAAGGGCTTTTGCGAAGAAGCGTTAGGGGAAGCGAATGGAGGTGGAAGGGAGTCGGAACCAAGTCGATACACGATGGATTTGGGGCCGCAGCTGAAGCTTCGATGATTTTTTATTTTTCAAATTACGCTAAGAGTACGATTAAAAGCAAAAATTAAAGCTAAGTCTATGTTACTGGAACTAATAACGAGCTAAGGAAACTAACCTAGCAGCTCAACGAGCTTGGGAGCTCGGAGCAGAACAGGTCGCCAGAGGGGGAATTCGATAAACCTGGATCTGGCTCTCTCCTCTACCTTGTCCACACTACAAATGGCCGGAGCGGACTCTATTGTCATCAGGAGCTCAATGGTGGGTTCAAATGGACGTTACAGTGGGCAAAGAGAGATCAAAAAGGAAGGAAGATCGGTGATACGTATTTATAGCCATGGAGTCCGGCCAGAAAGATGAAGAAGTGATGGGTAGATCAAGGGCAGTTGGAATTGCTCGCATGGGCGAGGAAGAAGGACGACATAGCTCGAGATTGATGAGGGTCTCAAGGAAGATGGAAGCATGGTGGAAGCGTGAGAAATGGGAGAAGAGAGCTCTCCCGTGATTCTGATACAGGCGGCTTCAAATGATGTACAGTTGACCAAGGGTCAACGAAGGGCGAGCTTTGGTGGGTCCACGTGGACCAACCAGATAAATCCAGCCCGAAAATTCACTGTAAAATGAATAAAAAATATCAAATAATTTAATTAATTTTTTGCTACAACATAAAAATTGTTTCTAATTTTATGTTGTATTTATTATCTATTTTTTTTATTTTTTTCGAGGTATTCTATTGCAAGTTACTATTTACATGTATAAGTATAGGTAAATATACTTGTATATGGGGTATTCGATTTTTAGTTTGTATTATGTATTTTATTGATATTTACAAATATTTTTTATATTTCAGATTTATTTTTTACACACTTAGGTATTGTTATTGTATTTTCTGAGTTTATATGTATACTTAATTAATTAGTTATATACATTATATGCATATAAATGTATATTTCATCTATATATTAAAGAGATTGATTTATTTAATTTATTTCAATAGTTATAATTTATTTTAATTATGGATATGCGCCTTCAGATAATATTTACAATTTTATAAAAATAAAAGAATTTGGAAATACAAAAAATAAATATATTGATTAAAATATACAAATATATTGCACAATATGGATCCAAAACCTAACTTTTGCATCTTAGCTCCAAATTAAATGAAACCACCTTCATTCAATAGCTTATTAAACGTTATATACAATTAAAGGTGATTGTTGAAATATTACTTATCTTTATTGTATTTTTCCTTATTTTCTATTTTTTGTTCTTTTTCTTGTAATTTGCCCAATAGATTCCTCTCCTATATAAGAGAACCCTATGGCCTTTCATAAATCAAGCAACTATTATTCCCTCAACATGGTATCAGAGCGACGACCCTAGACCGGAGTTCCCATATCCCCACCCTAACTCTACCCTACCAGTCGCCCCCCTCCTCGTGTCGCACCTCCTCCTCATGTCGGCCCTTCTTCCCGCGCCGACCCTCCTCTCTGCACCGACCCTCCTCCCCACGTCATCTCTCATGTTCGCCAAAGCTGTTGCACAGTCCCTCTGCTCCACGTCGACCCTTCTCTCTACGGCATCTTGACGATGTCGTTGATCTTTCCCCTTCTTCGGTAGTAGACCAGGACATAGCCTAGTGCGTCTCTAGCTCTTCAAGGTGCAGTCCAGGACGATCTCATCGTCCAGATCACAGCCCTTCAAGGCGTAGTTCAGGCTTATTTACTCGACCATATCACAGCCCGACTGCCTCCAGGTCTCACCAGGCCCTCCTCGTCATTCTCGGCCTTCTCGTGAGCCATCAAGAAACCTCTAAGCCCCACCGTGTGTTCTGATTTTGGATTGGAGGATGTAATTTTAGCAACATAAATTGTGTTTTCCGATCCTAGCAAGTGCGAGGATTAAGGAGGATGGTTGTATAAGTCTACACGTGCAACCAATCCTCCGTATGTTCGTATAGACTTGTTTACACTGGTCTATTCCCTAGTTGAGTTCCGTCTTTGTTCGTTTATCATCATGTCAGAGAACAAGTGTGACATTTTCTCGTCCGGAGCCTTCAAGTGCCCGGCTCCCATTGCTAAGATGGATGAGACCAACTATGAGGTGCAGTCCATGCAGTTTCTCACCCTCATGCAGTGCAACAATTAGGAGCATATCCTGATAGGTCCAGAGCCAATGGATAAGACTGGGGCAAACACTTCTTGGAAGCAAGATGACGCGTATGCGCGTGTTTGACTATGTGGGACCCTTACAACAAAGATAGCCAATGACATTCTGAATCAGCCTACTAGTAAGGCAATGTGGGACACTTTGACTTCCACCTATGCTCATGCAAAGAATGAAGCCAAGATTCTTCAGCTCCAGTTAGATACAAGGCCACGCAGAACGATCGTCCTCTGCATGTGTACTACAGTTCTCTCTATGGCATGTTTGAGAAGCTTCATAGCTATATGCCTATAACGACATATCTGGAGAAGCAGAAGGCATTTAGGAACTCCACGATGATTGGTGTTTTCATGACCGACCTTTATACATAGTATGATGTAGCACGTACTCAGCTTCTCACTGGAGCCACTATACCTCCCATGGAGGAGGCCTATAGCCGTCTCAGTCGGATCATCATGCCTCCTACGACCACTCCACTCCCGTTAGCTATGGTCGTGTCTCGTGGCCACGGTGTGACGACACAGACTAGAGGACGTACCCCTCGTGACAGAGGTGGTGGAAGTCCACGTGGCCCTTGCACCTTTTGTCCTCGATCGAGCCATGCGGAAGATACATGCTATCAGAAGCATGGTTATCCTGTGAATGGTCGCATTGCAGAGCAGTTTGAGACGTCTAATACACTTGCTTCCCAGGCTCGCCTAGATGATATTTTATCTCGTATTCGAGAGATGAAGACTCCTGTTGCTAGAACCACCCCTACAGATACTGCAACCACAGCAAGAGCCTCTTCGAGCTCCTCAGGTATCGCTTATGCTTTCACTGGTAGTGATGGTACAAACATGACAGAGTGAGTTATAGATTCTGGTGCTTCCCATCATCTTTGTGGAGACAGAGCACAACTGAGGTCCTACAGGACCATACCACCTAGTCGATGGGTTGTTATTGCCAATGACGACAACTTACCCCTTACAGGACATGGGAAGGTGCATCTGACGCCGTCTATGCACCTTCATAATGTTTTATATGCTCCTGATTTTTAGATGAATTTGCTTTCCATTAGTCAGATTACTAAGGATCTGCATTGTCGTGCCGTCTTTGTCCCTTCGTCTCTTGTGTTTCAGGAAATACTCACGGGCAGTGTGATTGGATGTGGCCGCGAGCAGTGGGGACTCTACATATTGGTCCAACCTCCTAATGTTGGCATGTTGATGCATATAGGAATTCGCAGCAGCGGAAAATAAATATTTGACGGTGGAAATTCAGTGGAAGAAGAAATCGGAAGGATGGAGAAGAGAGCCCGTTGAATGTGAGTGGTTTGAGGAGAGGAGCGTGTAGATTGCATCGAGGGAGAAGGAATAGAGAGAAGAGAAAGATAAATCTTAATTTTAATTGCAACTTGAGTTGTTTTAAAAATAATATACTACCACCCCTTTACATAGGAAGGATGAGATTACATAATTAGAAATAAATTTCAAATTTAATTCAAATTTGACTCTAGCTTATCCTTATTGACTCTAATCGATTAATTACCTAATTTGACCACTAACTGATATCACACGCGATCTCTTTTATTTAAATAAAAATGCAATGACTCGATTAATTGTAAAAATAATCAGACTCTAATTAACGACGAAGATAAATAAATTAAGCCCTATTTATTAGTTTCGCATTGCATCTGTTCTCCGCTTGAAAAATCCGTCTCCTGACGAATTGCTTGATCTTCGTGCACCGTTGGAGAATTCGACGTTGAAATTGTAGCTTCAAACTTCCTAATTAGATCCTTTTATTGTTACATTTTTTTCTTTCCAATGAGGGGTATGACTGCAAATGCTCTGCCCCTTCATATAAAACAATTTTGTAAGAGGAGCTTTTGAATTTCCCCTTTGAATAAAAACTTTTGTAAGGGGGACCTTTCCTGCAATTGTTGCAAATTAATTCCAATCACGCATCATATGGGAATCAGATCCCTTTACGGGGAAACACCCATCGAGGGTTTTGTCTTCCTTTGAGTAGCAGCGGCAACGACCACGATCGTTTTGGCTCCAAAGGTAGTGATGATGTGGTGAGAAGGGAGGCGGGATAGCGGGATGGCGTTGATGATGTAGAGGTGCGGTGGGGAGAGAGAGGCAGTTGCGGCAGTGGCCTCGGGCCAGGAAGCAACGAGGGGTTGCAGGGGAGTTTGTCGGGGCATCGGGCGAGCGAGGATGGCAGTGACGACAACATTGAGCGAACAAAGGGAAGGATGGGGGTCAGCGGCGGTGCAGAGAGGAGGTGGAGGGGGTCGGGGAGAAAGTGGAGTTGCGAGAGGGAGAGTGTGTGGCGTTGGATAGAGAGGTAAAGGGTGGAGGCGAGGGGGTCTGGCTGCGGTGGTTGATGGAGGAAGGTGGCAGCAGGGCCGAGGTGGAGGGGGCGGTGTCGGGGAACTGCTAGGGGTTGTGGTTTGGGGGACATGCATCGATGGGTAGGTAGCATGGGGTGTCGAGGTGGTAAATATGGGTTGCGAGAGAGGTGGCGGGACAGTTTGGAGGACAAAAGGGGGATGCAACTGGGCTAGTGGGGGTGCCAGAGGTGTGGGGGCGGCGACGGGGACCCATGAGAGGGTTGTGGGTGGTGTTGAAGTCGATTTCTCCGGCATCTGTAGTTCTGAAATGATCTGGACGGCAAGCACATCGTTGACGATGATGATTTCTTCTTGCTATTCTTCTTGGAAAACCTGGACAATGGCTTCGTGGGCATGAGATGGTGTTTCACCGACCTTTTGGCAGCTATTTTGATAGAATTCTCTTCTAGTTGGCACGTCAATGCCTCAACATTCCACGAGTCTCATATCTGTGATGCCAAAGCTTGCATATCGGTACAAACTTGGAGCATATTAGATAGTGCTTGTCTAACCTCGACACGCCATGCACGGTCGTGGGAGCGAGATCCTTTGGACTTTTCGCGTGAACGACGGGAGGGGTCGAAAGATCGTGAGGACGATCTAGATGTCATGCTCTGAAACCACGATCTAAATGCCATGATACAGATAGGAATTCACAACGCCGAAAGTAAATATTTGACGGTGGGAATTTGGTGGAAGAAGAAATTGGAGGGATGTGAAGAGATAGCATGCCAAATGCAAGTGGTTTGAAAAGAGAAGCGCGTAGATCACGCCGAGGGAGAAGGAATAGAGAGAAAAAAGAGATAACTCTCAATTTTAATTGCAACTTGAATTGTTTTTAAAATAATAGACTACCACCCTTTTATATAGGAAGGATGAGATTACATAATTAGAAAGAAATTTCAAATTTTAAATTCAAATTTGAATCTAACTTATCCTAATTGACTCTAAATGATTAACTACCTAATTTGACCACTGTTTGATATCACATGTGATCTCTTAAAAATGCAAGGACTTGATTAATTATAAAAATAATCAGACTCTAATTAATGACAAACATAAATAAATTAAGGCCCTATTTATTAATTTCGCAATGTATCACGTGTCCACTATACTTACTGGACCGGTCTCTCCATATTTGTGACACCTTCATTTTGGCCACCTTCCTCTGCAGAAGCTATGTCATGTTCTAACTTAGATTTCCACTAGATCCTCCTTTCAGTATGAGGCATGCTAGCTTGGGAAGTATCATCGTTCTTCATTTCCATCCCGTCAAAGTCGAAGCAGTTCTCAGTTGCTTGAGCTCCTTCATTTAGATATTTGGGGTCCGAATGTTCCTGATCATCAAGGACACTATTTTTATCTAGTTGTTGTCGATGATTTTTCTCGACTTTCTTGGGTCTTTCTCTTGAAGAATAAGTTTGAGGCTGGATCTGTTATCAAATATTTTATTATTGGAATAAAGAATATCTTTTCTGCTAATGTCAAATATCTTTGCACTAATAATGCATTAGAATTCTGCACCTTACATCTTTCCGAGTTTCTTAGATCTCTTGGTATGTTCACTAGACCTCATGTGCTTATACTTCTCAGCAGAACGATGTTGCCGAGCGCAAACATCGTTATTTACTTGATGTGTCCAGAACCTTGTTGATACGGAGTCGTGCTCCTCACTCTTACTAGAGCAATGCTGTCCTTACCGCATGCTATTTGGTGAACCACATGCCCACGTCTGTGTTGGGAGAGAAAATTCCTTTCTTGATTGTGTTTCCTGAGATGGATCTTTTCTCTCTACACCTCGTGTGTTTGGAGCTATTGCTTTTGTTCATGATGTATCTCCAGGTCATGACAAGCTCTCTCCTAGAGCTAACAAGTATATCTTTGTGGGCTACTCTCGTACCCAGAAGGGGTACTATTGCTTTGATCCACTAAGGCGGAAGTACTTTGTCAGTGCTGATGTTACTTTCTTTGAGTATGTTATGTATTTTTCTCCTACGTGTGCCAGACTAGCCCCATCTGACTCTGATGATGAGATCTATATGCCTCCATCTCCTAATGTCATTCCTCCACCTCCCCCTACTTCTGCTCTACCACTACCTCCTCAGCCACTACTACCACTTACACCTGCTCCTGAGATTCAGTTTTACCACTTGTTTTTACTCGCAAGCCTCGCTCGGTTCCCCCTGCTCGCAGGTCTTGCCCATCATCCAGCATGCCTCAGGTATGTAATGATCACATTGTTTCTACTGATGGCACTACTGAGTTGTCTGTGCAGCAAGATTCTATACAGGATGAGCAGGTGCCTTCTCAGGAGGGAACTCATAGGTTACGGATGTGGCAAATGATCTTGGTGTGCCTATTGCTCTACGTAAGCCGAGACATAAGTGTGCTACTTACCCTCTTGCAGCCCAGGTTTCCTTGAGCAGCCTGTCCGAGGATTTCAGGAGATTTACCTTAGCACTATCAGTCGTGGAGATACCACAAACATATTAGGAGGCTCTTAAGAATAGTCAGTGGAGGATAGCCATGGAGGAGGAGATGGTTGTGCTACAGTCACAAGGTACATGAAGTCTTGTGTTTGCTCTAGTGATGCAAACGGGTATTCACTGTGAAACACCGTGCAGATTGCAGCGTGGATCGCTATAAGGCGAGACGTGGCACGTGGGTTCACCCAAACATATGGGGTGGACTATCAGGATACTCTCCAGTTGCCAGACATGCGACTCTGCGTATTCTACTTTCAGTTGTTGTGACACAAGATTGGCCTCTTTGTCAGCTTGATGTGAAGAATGCATTTCTCTATGGTGATCTACAGGAGGAGGTCTACATGCAGCAACCACCTGGGTTTACTGCTGAGGGGGAGTGTCAGAAGGTTTGCATGCTACATAAGGCTATCATGGCTTTAAGCAGGGTCCAAGAGTATGGTTTCAGAACCTCTCGGACTTGATAGAGCAGCAGGGGTTTGTGAGATCGATTCCCGATCATTCCTTGTTTGTGTAGAGGACCCAGAGAGATACTATTGTCATTCTTGTTTACGTTGATGACATCATTGTTACAGGGGATGATGAGCAAGGCATTCAGGGTGTCAAGGACTTCCCAGGTCAGCAGTTTGTGACCAAGGACCTTGGACATCTACGTTACTTCCTTGGACTGGAGTTTGCCAGGAACCAGCGAGGTCTTGTAATGACCTAGAGGAAATACATTACAGATCTTCTTTCAGAGGCAGGCATGGAGGATTGCAGACCTGCTACTACTCCTATTGATCCAAGCATGAAGCTCTATGATGATGATACTGAGGAGGTCGACTGTAGGAGGTACAGAGAGATTGTTGGCAAGCTACTATATGTAACTATTACCAGACCCGACATATCCTTTGCTGTGAGCAATGTGAGTCAGATTATGGAGAAGCCCAGACATGCACATCCATATCTGAAGACTTCACCTGGTACGAGACTTCTTTTTAGCAGAGGCACATCTCTCTCAGTTACAGCATGTGAAGATGCAGACTATGCTGGGTGTCCAAAGGATAGAAAGTCTATACCAAGTTTGCTGTGTTCATAGGGAATTCTATTGTTCCATGGAAGAGTAAGAAGCAGACTGTGATTGCCAGATCAAGTGCTGACTCGGAATACAGGGCCATGGCGCTATCTAGTACAGAAATGATGTGGGTCAGATCGGTTTTTACTGACTTGACTATAGAGGTGCCTCTTCCCATGCACCTCCGATGTGATAATCAGCCCGCTCTTTTCATTGCCAACAACCCAGCCCTTCATGAGAGGACGAAACACATAGAGGTGGACTGTCGCTACACTCGTGACATGATACATAAGGGTCTTATTACCACTACGCATGTCAGCTCTAGAGACCAGACATCAGATGTACTTACAAAGGCCCTAGTTAGAGGACCTTATCAGAGTTGTTGCCCCAAGTTGATGCATATTGATATCTACACTTCAGTTCAGCTTGAGGGGGAGTGTTGAGATATTACTTATCTTTATTGTATTTTTATTTATTTTTTATTTCTTCATTCTTTTTCTTGTAATTTGCCCAATAGATTCCTCTCCTATATAATAGAACCCTAGGGCCTCTCATAAATCAAGCAACTATTATTCCCTCAACAGTGATTTTGGTCCATTTTGATATAGTATGGAGAAGATACAAGCCTGTGAAGTTTTTATTCTGACTTTTTATTTTACGTGTCGAGACTACATTGTGCATTATTTTTCTATGAAACTAATTTTGTATTTTTGTTGTATTTTTATCTACATTATTCATATAGAGGGTTTGTTATTTAAGGTGTAGAAATGTACATTATTTTATCCAGTATTTTGTACAAATTACAGAGTGTTTATTCTAACAATTTAATGATATATACATGCATTTAAGGTCAAAATGAAAGAATAATGATGATAAAATGCATATTCATCATATGCCTGAGTATGTACATTTGACAGACCTATAGGTTGGTGACCTAGGAAATGTCCAAATACCGACACGTTGGTATACATATCAAGATATATGAGATGTATGATCTATTAAAGGAATCATACATGTTTATAATTGATGAACCGAGAGCTCACTCATGAGATAATTTGGGGTCAAAATGAATTCCATACATGGTTGTCTCGTTTATGAAATAAGACATGAATTTGAGAACTATGCTTTTGGAAAGTATATGTTTAATATTTTGTCCAAATATCAAATGAGAAATATGTTGATTTATTCTGAAGAAGACAGTCAAACTAGGGTTTGAACTTTGGATATATCAAAGTTTTTTTTTCCAGTATAAAGGATGAATGAGTATTGGGAATACGCAGGGTTAACTCATTCATAATAGATCATCTACCATGACACTTTCCTTTCGAGGGAGTGACGAAACATGGTGGATTTTAGTGGCTCCATTTAGCTTCATGATTTGAGAATTAATTAGATGAAATATCAATTCATTTGAATCCAATTTTCGATTCCAATTTCAATGCCCAAATGATGGAAACATAAATGGTCATAGAAATGGAAATATATAAACTCCTTGAGCTCATTTCTAAGCTCCAAATGGTTTGGACTTTGATTAGAATTGGTCGAGGAAGGTGGGTTCAACTCACCGATACTTTCTCGAGCTCACATAGAGTGGCTTACATTTCGTTGAGCTCATTTAGAGTGTGAATTGTTCCACTCAAGCTCAATTGATAAGAGTGCATCAATTTCAAGCTAAAAATGATATAAAGCGTGACATTGGATTGATATCCCTATTTCAAGTCACTATATATGATTAGTATGATCTCCTTACCATCATCTCCAAGTATCTGATTTTGTATTTCATGAGTTCTAACTGGATTAGGACTCATACTTAAACATTTCAATGTTGTAATAATTGTTATTATTATATTTTCGTAGGGGCATTTTTGTGTTTGATTTACAAAATTTATTTAATTAAATAATGTGAATGACGATTCACAATAATTAATATTTATATGAATATGATTCATGTAAATAATATATATACATATAAATATGATTTGTATAATATTTCCACGGCATGAAATTATGTGTGAATTTGATCCACAATAACTTCTACATGTAAATTGGATTCATAAGGTATAGGGATTATTTTCATAATTTCTCCAATAATGATAATGTGATTATCAATATATATAATTAAATAATAAAAGGCAACAACCATGACTATATTTAATCGAGATGGGGCATGTACAATGGTTGTACACATGACACCATTATATTGAGTCATATTGAGAATAAGGCTCTTAATATTGTTGCATTATTCTTGATTAATCAATTAATAAATTAGCGACAATCTCATTCTATATATGGAATTTTTTGGGCATGTCTTGACACATGGTGCCACTAGAAAGAGTCCTTGAATTGAAGTCTTTGTTGATTTGTTGCTTGATTTTTTACTTTAATTAATTGGAGATAAATAAGAGATAATTGTCTTATTGAACAAGGACTTGGTATTAAGCCATTGATCAACAATCCGAGGGCCATCATTACACATGTTTACTTGAAGATAAGACTCTTCAATAGGCATGTACAGAGTGTAAAAGTAGAGTAAGACTTTCTCTTGTATTCACTTGAGTTTTTGAGAGTCTAGTCCCTTAAGAATTTCGTGCCTCGGAGAAGTAGAAGTGTCTTGAGTGTATACAACTCATACACGCCTCTTATTAAAGCCATGTTCATGAAGAACGACATTCAAGTTTATGGGAAGCAACACGATTCATCTTCGCACCCACGCGAGACACTACAGATCAGACTTGATTCAGGAGGTCTCTTGATTATAGACTCACGCTTCAAGTGGTGACCTTGATCTCATCTTAATTTTCATTAGAAAATCTGAAACCTTGTTAGGAACACAGCTTCTCTAATTTGATGGTTTCGCAAAGTATAAATCATTGTGCTGAAATCTTGTTCATACAATGAGATACAATGCTTTATGCAAATAGTTTGCTAATGTTTCAGGTTTCCTTGATTCAAAATTCATAAATAATTTATTTAATTCCTTTAATTGGTATCAGAACCATGGTTTACAGGATTTGGATTTCATCTAAGTCTGATGAACAATCGGCTAGATTATCCTGATCATTGGGTACATTATCTTCCGACAGTTTTAATGATTCGAATGATTTGGTGACTTTAAAATTTGCTACTATTATCCTTTATTTTAAACATATTTTTAGGATATATATGAGGTCTAGAAGATTTGAACCGATTCCCAAAAGATACACCAATAGTTGATAACACTCATGAGAAGATTTGGATGTTAAAAACGACTGCAGACTTTGATTTCGTCCGAAGACTGTAGCATTAAAATTATGAATTTTTAGCTACTATTTTTCAGTCATATAATATGATAAAATACTGATTAATAAGTCATAAATCAAATATTCAATCAGTGCAAAAAGTTTCATGCGATTCTGACCATACAACCTCGAGAAATTGGATTTCTTCATAGGTAGAGTTGGAAGAAGACTCAATTGTTTAATTTACTTATTTTTCATATTTTGGAGCTCAAGATTGATGGAAATATATTTGATATATTCACATCAGGAGTTGGACCATATTATTTGAGAATATTTAAGGTCGCAACAAATTTTAAGTCCAAGATGTATGATATTTTCTAATTTGAAGTGCGATGTTCGTAACTTGCAAATTCGAATCGAAATCATTGTTTTGTTTATTTTGAAAATATGCAATAAATTAGAATATCTTTTTTTATTTCATATTTTTCCCGATTAAGGCAACTGAATGTTTACAATACAATTAGAAATTGTGGAATTGAGTTGATTGATTTCATGAATTGTCTAGTTTGTTGTGCTAGACATCTTTCATAATTAAAATTGTTTTGATTCGAAAAATTATCTAGTTTGTTGCACTAGACATTTTGAAATTGAAAAGAGTTTTTAAATTCAAAAAATATCTAAAATTTTGCACTAGACATTTTGGAAAATTAAAAATAGTTTTAAATTCCTAACATTTTTTAGAATTACTATATAATATCATACACGCTCGAAAGATCGACAAAATCTCTTAGTACAATATATACTAATTGTGTTGTCTCAAGTTGAATTGGTGACGATGTCTAGGCTGTGGATATGATAATGGATTACTTAATTGGCACCTTATACCGCACTTGCAGTGGAGTCCAAGGTTGTAGAAGTCGGCAGTCGGTACTCGGTCAACAGGGTCACTGACTAAGGAGTAATCAACAATCGGGAGAGTAATCGGATTTAGTCGGGCATTAGTCAGTCTGGAATTTTTTTATTATTTTAAATATATAAATTAATTTTTATAACATATACTCTCATTTATATTCATATATTTAGCAGTTTTAATATTTTAAGAGCTTAAAAAATATAGCAAAAGAAGGAAAAAAGAAGCAAGTTAAGAACAAAATGTTTGGTATATAGTACAAACAGATGTTCAAAAATAAAAAAAACATTTACAACATGGCCAAAAAATAATACAAGCGAAAAGTAATACAAGTGTCACAAGTCATTGGATTTAATCCTCAATGTCATCATCCAAGTCCAGTTCTTCTTCTTAATCATCGCCTTAATTACCATCATCATCATCATCATCATCATCTTCTATATCCTCAAGATGTAGCTCCTCCTCATTCATCGACGTAGCATTGGAGCTTGACTATGAAGTTCGCCTTCTACGTTCTCCTCATTGGCTCCTTCTTGGTTCCAAATTCTCTTTGGCACCACTAGCATGTGCTACAACACCCCATGTCTGTCCGAAACCTGGAAAAACCTTCTCATCATGAGCATCAACATTACCGATCCATTCAACCATGTGTGCACGATCACGAGATGAGAGAGGATCTCTTTCTTTCTCAACCCGATGTTCCTGTAGGTTAGAATTGAAACGTACATGCGCAAGATCGTTCAGCTTCTTCGTCTCCAACCGGTTTCTCTTCTTGGTATGGATATGAAGACTAAAATTTTTTACTTTATATCAATTACTAATTTAAATTTTACCATTACTAATCAAATTGGGTGGTTGGAGTGGAGTCATTACCGAGTTAAATGTACTCCAGTTACGCTCACATCCTGATGTTGAAGATGTCAACCTCAAAATTTTGATAGTCATAGCTTTCAAATGAGGCGTTCTATCTCCTTGATTATGCCACCAATTAGCTATTAAAATAGAGAATTTGTCTAACATAATAAAATAAATGATTAACATTAATAGAGAACATTGACTGAAATACATGAATCAAATTACTATCATTTTTCATCCTCTGTCTCGTAGTTAAAGGCTTGCCAAAATCTCCACGACCAAGTCTATATGTCGGAATCTCGTTCTTAGTAATTGCATCTTATATATCCACATTTGGATAGAATTTTTCCATGCAATATTTAAACCCTCTCCTCACGACAACATATGGATCACCATGGGAATCAGTGTAGTAGAAAAATGTGTTCAGTAATAAGCTGCTAGATGCAATGGAGTATCGAGCCTCCCTTTGGTCTTGGAGGTAAAAACATTCATAAAAAATTTATAAGATGGCTCCACACCATTGAATGTTGCAATTATTTCCCGCTTGACCTCTTCAAGCCCTCCGTAGCCAAAGCCCATGGATGGACATCGATATGCATCAACAACACGCAATAAACGAACCAATGGAGTGAAAACTTTGATAGCATGTGCTGTATGGTTCCAGAATGTAGGGTTGAATACAATGAAACTCGTTGCTTCTCCCTTCTTGGTCTTATACCACTTGCAGTTTCTCCACTCTTCCGAGGAAGACATCAATCTCATCTTGTCTTTCTCATTTAGGCTCTCAAGAGTGAGAAAAGTTGTTGCAAATCTTGTTTGTCCGAGCCTTCCAATGTCCCTCTTGCTGGTGAACTTGCTCATCAAGCTTAGATTTTTGGTGTGAGAGTAGTAGAACACCTTATGCCTCTTTGCCTTTGTGATTGCACTACTCACCTTTATCTCTCTGCTTATCTCCTCTAAAGCAAGATCAATGGAGTGCGTGGCACACAAAGTCCACCAACTTTGCGAGTATTTGGTGACCAACAATCTTCCTCCTGCTACATTGGCGGATGCATTATCCGCCACAATCTGAACCACTTTATCCACTTTTACTTCATTCAAGCACTCCTCCACCGACTTGCAGATGTATTTCAGAGTGTGAGCCTCACCTGAAGAATCTATGGACTTAAAAAATGAAGTCCCCAAGGTGCAATCGACACAAAAATCGATGATGCTCCTTCCTCGCTTGTCCCTCCATGCATCAGTCATCAAGAATCTTCTTCACTGTTTTCTTCAGAAGCGGACCACTAAGCCCATACCTCATGGGAGGCTTTAGTCCAGGCCCATACTAAAAGAAATATAAAAAGAAAACTTTAAAATTTGAAAAACCCTCCTAACCCAAAAAAAATTACAAAATATTTCTGTAAACTCCAAAAAAATTAGCTTTCTTTTGTATGTTTTTATTTATGTATTATACTACATATTAAAAATAGTTTTGAGTAATTTTGATACTGTTATTTATTTTTAAAACTCAAAATAATTCGTCTTATTTATTAACTCACTGACTTGGAGTATTTTGGACTTTAAAATTACCTAAAAATTAGCAAAATTCATTACAAGAAATCACAAAATTAGAGAAAGTTATGAAAAATGACAAAAATAATTTATTTTGTAATTTTTGGATATTTATGGTTATATTTATAAATATAAAAGTCTATATATACTATATATACTTATATGCTTATTAATATAATTATTGCTATTATAAATACCTATAAATATTTTTAATATCTTTAAAAAATAAAAAGCATTGTTCCTGTTTGTATTTACTGAATTTTTCTGTATATGTGTGTATATATATATATAGAGAGAGAGGGATGATCCTATGAGAGCCAAAAACTGTGATAGCATGAGAGCAGTGAGTCTAGACCATTAAATTCTGCTCATTACACAATGGTTGATTGGAGGAGAGAGATGAGCAGAATCTAATGGTCCAGACTCACTGCTCTCATTGTTTTTGGCTCTCACACTATCAATCATTTATATATTGTATATACATATTATTATATATAGTTGTATCTATATACTTATTACATATTAAAAAAGAAATAAAAAATTAGAAAAATATAAAAAGAAAATGAAATTTATAAAATTTAAAATAAAATAAAAATCCATTAAAATTAGATTTTATTAAAACCTACAAAAAATTAAAAAGCTGAAAATTACACGAAAAATGTGTTGTTTCTTTGTAGACAATAAATAGCCTATCCACGTATTTGCTTCCAATGTTCGACACCCAGAAGACTTTCACACTATACGCATTTCATCTGGGTTATAATAAATTTTAACTCCACATTCATTTTGCATTGTTTGATTATTCATACTCTGGATGTTGAGTTAATCGGCTTTCGTAAGCGGTCGCTTCAGCGATTGTGCTCTCTCCTTGTAAGATCACACGATCGTCTCTGTAGTTGGTTAATTACCACTACTCCCATGGACCCAAGTATGAAGCTATATGATGACGACACTAAAGAAGTAGATAAGAGGAGATATAGAGAGCTTGTTGGGAAGATTCTATATGTCACCATAATCACGCCAAACATATCCTTTGCAGTGAGTCGGTTCATAGAGCGGCCTAGAAAGGCATATATAGATGTGGTCCATATAATTCTGAGGTATCTGAAGACCTCTTGGCACTGGTCTCTTATTTAGCAGAGGCACATCTCTTGCGGTTACAGCTTGTGTTGATGCAGACTATGCAGGATGCCCCAAGGATAGGAAGTCTACTTCTAGTTTCGCTCGGTTCGTAGGGAACTCCTTGGTATCGTGGAGCAAGAAGCACACAATTGTCACCAAATTCAATGTAGAATCTGAATACAGAGCTATGGCGCAAGGGAGTACATAAATGATGTGGGTTAGATCCGTTCTGACTGATCTAGTTATCGAGGTGCCTCTTCCTATGCACCCCTAATGCAATAACCAGGTTGCACTGTTTATTGCCAACAATCCAGCCTTCCATGAGAGAATCAAGCATATCGAGGTAGACCGTCACTACACTGGAGACATGATCCAGAAAGGTCTCATTTATACATTTCATGTTAGTTCAAGTGAGCAGACAACAGACGTGCTTATCAAGGCTCTAACCCGAGGGCCCTTTCAGAGATGATGTTCCAAGTTGAGCTTGATAGACATCTATGCTCTAGCTTGAGGGGGGGTGTTGAGAGTTTTATGTTATGCTACCATTTTTTATTTTGCTTATTTCTTTGTCCTTATTATGTAATTTACCCAATAGGGTTTCTCTCTTCTATATAAGAGAACCTTTGGGCTCTATGAATAAATAACGAATCATTATTCTCCATAGTAAACTAAAGAAAAAGGAATAACACCCTTTACGACAGACAAATGTACCATGTTGATAAGATGAGCGGTCATGAGTATGGCATCCCCCCAGTAGGTCTTAGGAACCTTCATATGTGAAAGAAGAGACTTGCAATATCAAGAGTATGGAGTTTTCGCTCAGCAATGCCATTTATTGAGAGGTATAGGCATAAGAGGTATGGTGCATTGTCCCCTGAGAATAAAAAAAGAGACCTGTTAGAGAATATTCTTTGTGGCTATTTATTATGAGAATATTCTATAGAGAATATCCTATAGAATATTCTCCCTTGAGCACCTATATAAGCATCGCCACACCTCCTGTACTCATTGAGAAATTCTAATAGAATATCCGCCCTGTTTAGGACTTCTCCTGTGGTTTCATCCCGCTCCTTAGGGAGTAGGGTTCCACATAATTCTCTTTGTTCTTCATGATTATTATTCTTGTTTTATCGATTCCGCTTCCGCTTCTTCAGATTTCAACATGGTATCAGAGCGGTTCGGTTCTTGAGAAATTATTTTCATCATCGGTTCGAGAGTCGACTTTTATTTTGGTCATTTTCCATATTGAAATTTTTGGCAAACGGTTCTATAAACTCCTGTTATCTTTCTGCAAATATGAATTGTGTTCAAGCGCTGGGGTTTCCCACGGTGCAGCCCAGCAATTCCTAAGCGGCGAGCCCTGCCCACCTTCAAATCGCAGCACACGCAGGCAGCGCTCTCTCGGGCGCGAGATCCTGTGCCCATGCAGGTGGCGAACCCTTTTTGGAGCCTCATCAACAGGCACGAGATCCAGGCAAAGTCCATCTCTCATCGCCCTCTTTCACTGCTTCAGGCAGTGACCTCCTTGCGGCGCAAACTCTCCACTGCACTTCTTCAACCGTTGGCGAACCCACATCTCCCCTCCAGGCGCACATGCAACGACGCGCGTGAAGGTTCCCAGCGGCAACCCATCCATCGCGCACAACGGCTATCTCCAGGCCGCAGGCTCCTCCCATCGACGACTCTGCGTGGCGGAGCTCCAACTGTCCAAGCTCTACTTCCCAGATCCAGGAGGCGACCGTGCTCCCCATCAGAGGTTGCGGAGCCCTCTCCTACGCAGGCGGAAGCCCCTCCAACCTCATCCTGTCGATGGAGACGAGAACAATTGCACAAAGAGGGAGGGAGGATGCTCCAACAGCGAACCCTCCTTGTGCAGCAAGATACGACATAGTGGCGTTGCTCCTCCTTCGCTCCAGCGGAGCTCATCTCCTGCAGGCGGCAGGAAGACAACCATCGAGGGGGGCGGCGGTTCACTAGAAAGAGGGTTCCCAAGAGAACCCTAAAATGAGGCGAGCCCCACGGCTTCAAAAACAAAAAAACAAAAAAAAACAAATGGGTTGATGCCTTCTCATTTGAAAGGCTGGTCCATTTAATGTGAAATTGTGTACAAGTCCAACTGGGCTGTTTAAAAGAGAGAGAGAGAGACGGAGAGAAGATTGGGCCCTTTGGGCCGTGTGGTTTAAAAAAACTGAAAAAGACTCGTACAAAAAAAGGACTGTACGCAAAATTTTAAAAAATTTTTTTGATGAAAAGTCGAAAAAAAATGTGATTGAACGGCTAAAAAAATTGATAAAAAGAGAGAGAGAGAATGATTTGCAAAAGCCGAAAAATATTAACGGCTTAACAAAAAAAGTGGAATTGTACAAAAAAATCCGTACGAAAAAAATGCATGTTTTTTATTTCTCCCAACTTGATGTTCCAAACTCTTTATTCTATCAAGTATGGGAGAAAGGGGGAGTCAGAAATGATATATTCTTCAGGTCTTCTGCGCATCACTCCAGCTTTCTACAGATCATCCGTCTTCACCGAGCATCAACTTCTTTGTCGAGGCGTATACTTCTTCTTTTACGACCCGACTACTATTCTGCACTGGACTTCTTCTGCAGCGATTTTTCTCCAGGCACGACAGAGATACGTTCCGGTGACCTGCAGGCACGACAGAGATACGTTCTGGTGACCTGATATCACAGCGGTTCTACAAGCATGACAGAGATACGTTCCGATGTCCTGAAAGCCGCAAGCCCGTCCTCGAGCGAGGTCTTCTACCAACAGCAGACATATTCTTCTTGTAATGTAATGGGTGAAGATGTGATGTATACATTTTCTTGTTGTTGCAAGCTGAAGCTTTCTCAGCTCCAGCTTGAGGGGGAGTGTTAGAGAATATTCTTTGTGGCTATTTATTATGAGAATATTCTATAGAGAATATCCTATAGAATATTCTCCCTTGAGCACCTATATAAGCGTCGCCACACCTCCTGTACTCATTGAGAAATTCTAATAGAATATCCGTCCTGTTTAGGGCTTCTCCTGTAGTTTCATCCCGCTCCTTAGGGAGTAGGGTTCCACATAAATCTCTTTGTTCTTCATGATTATTATTCTTGTTTTATCGATTCCGCTTCCGTTTCTTCAGATTTCAACAAGACCAAATCTTGTTGAGTAAATTCAAGAGCATTATCCATCCTGAAAATTTAAATACTTTTGAGAAAGCATTTTTAATGACACAAAAGAAAGATTTAACAATCTTTTTTATTTCAGGTTTCTCCTTTATTAAATAGACCCATGAACATCTGTTGTGATCATCAATAAAGACGACAAAATATTTGTGACCACCTATAGAGCAGAGTGGATGGGGTATCCAGTCCCCAAATATCACAATGAACCAACGTAAAGGGAGTAGATCGGTGAGGCTCAACTCTGGTCGGAAAGGACACCCTCTAATGTTTTCCAAACTGACAGGTTTCACACTCAAAAGGCTCTTGTGGAGACAGTTCGGGGATCATCATGGAGAGAGAGACCGAGCAGACGAATGACCAAGATGGTGATGCCATAGGAGATGGTCAGAAGAGATGGGCACACTACCAACAAAGGTAGAACTTGTCGGGATATCAAGATAAAAGAGTCCATCCTTTTCATGTCCCCCATCAAAAATCGTCTGAAAGTCCTGAAAGTAGAAAGATAGCTCATCAAAAATCACATGACAATTTAATTCAACACACAACTTATGAACATAAAGTAAGCTGGGAGGAAAATCTGGAGCACAATAGACTCCCGTAAGACGGAGTTTGGAGAACTCCATAGTTCCAACTGAGGTAATAGAGGAATGAGCCAGATGAGTGAATGTACTCGAGTCGATGATCCAGGAAGGAGCATGAGAAGTTGCAGTATTGGCAATGGTACATGATGGAATTACAAGATGAGAAGTAGGAGTTGGCTCACTGGATAGAGCCTTTGAGCGTTGCAGCATACCCATTAGACGTGAATACTCAACAATTGAGAGCTTAACTGTTTGTTCATTACTATCCTGTTCTACTGCCTCAGTTGTTATATGATCATAATCAGAGGCCATGTGTGCTTGTGAAGGTTTCCCAAACTTTGCCCAATATTTTTCAAATGGGTGACCCATATTATGGCATTGCCCAATATTTTTCAAATGGGTGACCCATATTATGGCAGTGAATACACTGGGTATGAAAATAGCCATGACCACGATTAGAGTCGCGGCCTCCTCTAAACGAACCACCCATGTAGCCGAAACGACCTCCTCATCTTGATGAGGCCACAAATGCCGAATTCTTCATTGGTTTTAACGGTTGTGCATGAGTATTGGGATTCTCAATTTGTTCCGGACGTCCAACGATGGCTTTAATAGATGGAAGATTGTCTAATGTGAGAAACTGTTGCTTTACATTATGATACCTTAGATGTAAACCAGAAAGAAACATGTAAACTTGCCATTCTGATCGCTTTGTTACTTGTTTCATACAACAGGCTGGTTGAAATATGGTGAGTTCCTCATACAAGCATGTAAGAAGACGATAATATTCTACCAGAGAAGTCTCACTTTGAGATGTGGACCAAATCTGCATATAGATGTCAACCAATCGTGACTTGGTTGTTTATTACAAATATGTATGGGTTAGTTCTTCCCATATCTCCTTGGTTGTCTACAGGAGATTTATTGCAATTTATGGGTCAACACTATTCGTCAACCAGTTGTCATCAGATAATTGTTTACCACAATTCAAAATCTTTGTCAACTTCTTTCGGGAGTTCTTCAGTCAAGATGGAGATCTTTCCCTGACGGCCGATGAATACCTTAAATGATCGAGACCATAGCATGTAATTCTCAGTGCTTTTTAGTTTGATAGAAGTACCATGTATCATTACATTGGATATTGAAAAGAGGATCTTTGTCTTGGTGTTAGACGTAGCAATCATGATCAAAAGCAAGAATAATCAGATAATAGAGAACCTTTAATCACTCATGAAGAATGATAAGAATCAAATGCCCAAACATTGGGTTGAACAAAAAACCGTATGCATTCGGAGACTCATTTGTGGCATAATATGATCAAATCAGGCTTATCAATGCATGCCTGGTAGGCATGGGCAATGTGCGGCAGGGGTTGGGGGCCCCAGCGGTGCTGGATACGGCCAAAGGGACTGGAGGCGCTCGACAAGAGAATTGGAGGTGGACTGAAGATGCTAGATAGGAGGGTTGGAGGTAGCATGGAGGTGTTGGAGTGCCTAGCAGCGCTCGACAGGAGAGCTGGAGGCCCTGGTGGTGATGCGTGCAGCCTTGCCTGGGGCCCTAGATGGTGTAGAAGGCACGTGCAAGGAAGATGATGGCTATTTGGTGGCAGGTGGGGAGATTAGGTCAGAACCCGAGTCTAGGACCATTACTCTGATACCATGTGGAGAAACTCAGAATAGATTGATTTATTCCATAATCTCCATGGATCCTTATATAGGTTGAAACCCTAAGGAGCTAAGTAACAAAAAATACAATAATACCTCTGAGGGGTTATAGTAAAGACATAAATTGAGTCTAGCAATATTCTAATATAATATTCCAACAGCATCAATGGCACACAGATTGGTTCCCCCGGACTACTGAGCAAGGTAAGCTTCAAAAGCTTCCTTTAGTGCAAGCACTGCATGGCTCGGGGAACTTTTAGATCATTAGTCTTAGCGTCCTGAACAATTCCTCAAACAAGGCTCTGAAAGGGCAGCTTCCTTTAGATAGTAGTGTTTTAGTGAGGCAAATTTCACAGAGAAACAGTTCCTGGGCAATAGCGGCGATGTTTCTTCATGCCACCATTGTGACTGATTTATGGGCAGCCTTGGTAACAAGCTGCTGCCTTGGGGCCTTGCCTCCGGTTGACTTACGAACCGTCTGCTTTGTATACGCCATCTCTAGTCGTCACAAGGCATTACAAGGAAGATGGAACAATCGGCTTCACTTCTCTTCTCCTTTCCTGGTATTAGGCAGTTATGCAGCGGATGTCTTTGGTTGAGACAGATTCGCCCGATGGATTTTGGTACACAAGTCTGAGGGTATCGAACAAAAGGTTGGCGTCGTACCTGCTGTGACTGTAACTTGGGCCAAAGGTCTGCGGTAAGAGACCTTCCATGAAATATATAATAATGGAGACTCATTTGAAGTAATCTGGATGTGCACAAAAGAGGCTCTATTTTGAAGGTGCGAAAAGTTGGAACAAGAGACTTGCAAGAGGGGGCGGGGAAGATCAAATTAATATTTGAAATGTTTCTTGAGTATATGACATTTTTAAATGACCCAAATTAGATCTATATAGAAACATAAAATCCATGTTGCCACCCTACTTGAAAAGAGGAAGAGTCTTAGTGTTGTTTGCTTGGAAGTAAAAATGTGATGGTATTGCTTGGCAATTTTAAGATTATTCAAACTAGCACTGAATGTGATTAAATACTCGGCATGGTGTTAGTTAGTCAGAATTTATTGTTATTAATTTTCCTATTTATATACGTAGTTTATTTGTTGATGATCATATAGACATATCCCTTAGTATCCACTAGTTGAATTTCCCATTCGTGAATGCTTCTGTGCCTGCAATAATACTGTAACAGGAGACGTTTTAATTATGTCCGAAGCAATTCCACTAGTTGGTTACGAGTATAATTATCAGCAATTTTCAGTAATATAGACAGAGAAAGATCAATAACATCTAAATTACTTAAAATGGCGAGTCTTTCTTATTCTATTCTATGCAGCTTTCTTACATCAAAGCTGAACAAGAGATGCTATAAACCGACTTACACGGCTTAGATGGACGGGAGTCTCTTTTGCAAGGAACCTGTCTGACAACCTTCTTCTGGATGACAATATTTTGATCCACCTAGAAAGCTCCATCTATACACCATCCTTCCAGAAGTCGTCGTTTTCATTACAGGATCTGATGCTCGCATCGCACTCACCTTGCGAAGATCAGGCTTGATCCTCTGCAATATACTGGCGCTGGAGGCCTGCGCCACACACATCTATGCATAGATTTTATTCGACTAGGGGATATATTACAGATGCAATGCGTCGGGAGAGATTACCTGCAGATAGCAAGAGGTTAACATCCCGGTGCTCCGCGGCAAAACCAATTCCAAGAATATGGGCAGCTAGAACTGGAAGCCATTTTATATATTCATTTGAGGCAAGCAAAAAGAATGGTAATTCGTGCCCACACTCCAACTCCAAGGAAGACCAAAGTTAGGAAGCAACCATGCTCTGGTGCCTTTCAACTTCTCACTACCTATCTGTAATATATTTGGGGAGATTTCAGATGCTTTTAACATGCTCTTTTAATTTGAACTTCCAAACCTGATCAGACTTTTACATGTGGCCTACCAAACGAGAAGCAAGTTGTTTACCTGAAAACAGGATCTGGATGTGGACTTTATCATGGACTCAACAAAGGGTTTACCTTGATAAGTTACACTCTTGTCATGTTCTTGAAAACGATATATCCAAGGTTGCAAAAGTCGGTAATTGGTACTCAATCGGCTGGGTCACTGGGTAATGATTAATCTGCAGTCGGACGGCTAATCAGATTTAGTCGGACTTTAATCGGCATTAAATTGTATGATTATTTTAAATATATAACTCATTTTTTATACATATATTTACATAGATTTTGTATATTTTTATACTATAATAATAAAATAAAAGAAGTAATTGAAATTAAATAAACATTAAGTATATTATAATAAGTTTGCTTATAAAAAAGTAAAACATTAAAAAAATATGGTATCTTCAAGCAAAAATTAGTCGATTAGTGTACCTAATCGGTATTAGTCGGTACTCGGTTAGCCACCCCACCGACTAGACTAATCGGACCTACAAGTTGAGTCAGTCGGATGACTTTTACAATACTGGATATTTCGGTGCATGTCCAGCAATGCTGCCCAAGATTTTAAAAACCGAACCGAACCGACCGGTTGAACCGGTTAAACCAAGAACCGAAGGAAAAACGGTCCAACCACCCGGTTTTTATTCAGAAAATAAAAACCAGTCAAAATCCGGTTGGACCACTTAAACCCGGTTGGACCAATTGAACAAAACCATCGGTTCAAGCATCCATTTTTTAATAAAAAAATAATTTCCAATAAACTATACAAACTTTTTCAGAAATATTGATAATCTAGCCTCATTCTTACCCACAATAATATCTATTTATGTCTTCTCCTTCACATGTGTCAATGGCTTATCATCACTTGTCCATTCATTCCATATGAACATTGCCTATCTCTTCCGACATTATGTATGAAGTTGTCCACTTGTAACAATAACGAACAAAGAAGACATTGTCATAGCCGTACTATGAGAAGCAACAAATTAACAACACTTGTCATTAGTTTTAAAATTACATCACATATATGTATGTACATAGATATTACAAAATATTTTTATTATGCATTTTTTAGCTTTTTTAAGAACATTTATACCCCTTACTTTTAGTAATTTCTCTTGTACTCCTATTTTTCTTAAAAAAATTCACATTATTATCCTTATATTGGTATAAGATGGGAGCACAAGTGTACTAATAAAAAGCCACTACTATTGATTTTGTAAAAATATATGGGACAAATGCAACTGTATTGAAAATAGGGGTATAAGTGTTATTGAAAAAACTTGGAAGGATAAGAGTAAATAAATTCTCGAAAGATATGATGTAATATTTTTCGTATTTATTTTTATGATATACCGGTCTAACTCGGTTCGACCCAGTTGAACCGCACAAACCAAACCAACAATACAACGGTTCTGTCTTTTCCGTTTTCTATAAGTTGCTGACGTCATCACCGGTTCGACCGGTCGATCCCATTGGTTCGACCATAAAAACCAAAAACCGATACATACCCGGTTTGATGTCCGGTTCGGTTTTTAAAACCTTGATGCTGCCCCAGTTGTGTGACACTGTCTCATGCTTATGCATAAGTCTTTATCGAGCAACATTCACATTGACAACGTGTTTGGTTAAGAACTAATTAGATCGCTTGAAATTCATCCAAAATGTTTGGTTTCGAGTTATCGCGTATTATTTTTTGCACCTTCAACTCAGTAGCACACTTTGTTAGAACTCCATGTGGTATCGTGTCTTTGAAATTTGTTAGAGACAGACAAACAATGGATAAACGATCTCTCATCCATAGACCTAATTACCCATGTGAACAAAAGACAACAAAACATGGTTGAAATCTTCCCTATATATATTTGCAACATCCTCTTTGCGACATAGTCCATCGCTTATTTTCAGTATATTGGTGATTGAATACTCCGGTTTAGCATATTTCCTCCTATTTTTTTGCAAGCTAGTTTCACCCCTCTAATGATCCTTTTCATTAGTAGAGGATTTCTATTCTGGTATAGGTGGTAAAGTTTTGGACACAAATTTAAGCCATTATTGAGGAAAATTATCCTCCATCATGCTGACGCAATTGATTCCATTGATAACCATCCAAAGTATTCAAGCTCAAACTATCAACAGAATAATCATCGTCATGTATAATCCACCCTCACTCTTTACTAGTATTCCATGTTGAGACTATTTTTTGAGATGGTACACGTGGCAAAAGAAAAGCAATCTTGTTGCAATCAGATCGCATATTGGGGGCCTATTTAATATAAATGATCAAAAGATTAAAGACTTTTTGTCCATTTAATCTGAAACATGGTCCGAGTGAATCTAATAAGATATGATCAACATGCAGTATAACGTTTGATCCGATTTCCATAAAACATTCGTTAGAGAAGCTCCATTTCAATGTATAAAATTAGACATCTTTGTGATGAGTGTGTCAATGGAATTTTTTTGGCGTATTTAGCTTGATAAATGGCTATGTATATCTATAAACACGTCTATATATACGTACATATATAAAGATAAACGTACATATATAAAGATAAAGAAAGTGTTGAGATATGTCTTTAAGCACTAACTCAATTGCGATCCGATTACATTCCATAAAAGGATCTTAGCCGACCCAAATACAGATTCTTTTTAGATTCGAATAGGATTTGTTTACATATTACCCCTATTCATGTATTCTAGGGTTAGAACGTGGGTTATCTGAGAGTCTTATTTCGGGAGTACACTGCCATCTTAGGATTTTTGTATATGTACTCTCGTTTTCCGTCATAGTGGATCCTCTCTTTGTTCGTAATATATTTTCCGCTACATCGGTGGAGTTTTTCCATGTAAATCACATGTTTTCATGGTTGCTTGTATTTTTTACGTGTTTGAATCAATTTCTACAAAAAGGAAGGTAAAGAAATTTTTCAAAGAACACTTAGCTCATTAAAAAATGATAAGCATGATATGGAATCCATTGAATTCCCAATAATGATAGAGATTAAATATGTTTTTAATATCGGGTGCGGATCCTCTGCCGTAAGTGGATTGCAGCAGAGTCTGCTGCAATCCACGGATGGCTGACACGTGGCCTTGTCTTGATCCGACGGTGTGCCCCCGCTCCTCCTCTCTCCCGAATCTTTCTCGCCCCCACCCCTCCCGAATCCCTCTCGCCCACCATCGCCGCCTCCCCGACTCCCTCTCGCCTACCCCCGAGCATCCCTCCCCGACTCTCTCTCGCCCACCCGCCGTCTCTCGCCGCCTCTTCCCCTCGCCGCCCCTCGCCGCCCACCCGCTGCCAAGCCCTCTCTCGCCCCCGACCATCTCTCCCTCGCCGCCCTCGCCGCCTACCCCGACTCTCTCTCGCCCACCATTGCTGCATCCTCGAGTCTCTCTCGCCCACCCCCGAGCATTGTCGCCTCTCGCCGCCTCTCGTCCCCCTCGCCGCCCACCCGCCACCTCTCGCCCTCTCTCGACCATCGCCGCCTCGTTCCCCTCGCCCGAGACCCCCCTCGCCACCCACCCACCGCCTCTCGCCATCTCTCGACCATCCACTATCCTCTCCCACTGATGTTCTCGCTGCCCAACAATGGATCCCTCCGACGGCATCTTAACGTACGTCGTCAAGAAGGTCGGAAATGGACAGAGAGCAAGAGCATACCAAAACATGCACATATGTACAAAAACACGCACATATATACCAAAGGATCATTTATCCAATTCGAGCCTCTTCCATACCAAAACGAGCACAAAATAAACCAAAGGGAACACTTCCATAAAACAGAGATCACAATCATACCAAAACTTGCACATATATAAAAAAACACGTACATATATACCAAAGGATCATTTATCCAATTTGACCCTCTTCCATACCAAAATGAGCACAAATACACCAAAGGGAACACTTCCATACAACAGAGATCACGATCGTACCAAAACTTGCACATATATACAAAAACACGCACATATATACCAAAGTACCAATTATCCTATTCGAGCCTCTTCCATACCAAAACGAGCACAAATACACCAAAGGGAACACTTTCATATAACAGAGATCACGACCATACCAAAACTTGCACATATCTACAAAAACACGCACATATATACCAAAGGACCATTTATCCAATTCGAGCCTCTTCCATACCAAACGAGCACACATATAATAAAGGGAACACTTTCATACAACAGAGAGCAAAAGCATACCAAAACTTGCACATATATACAAAAACACACACATATATACCAAAGGACCATTTATCCTAGTAGAGCCTCTTCCATACCAAAACGAGCACATATATACGAAAGGAGTCACGTCCATACAATAGAGAGCAAGAGCATACCAAAATTTGCACATATATACAAAAACACGCACATATATATACCAAATGATCATTTATCCTAGTAGAGCCTCTTCCATACCAAAACGAGCACATATATACCAAAGGAGACACTTCCATACAATAGAGAGTAAGAGCATACCAAAACTTGCACATATATACAAAAACACACACACTATGCCAAAGGACCATTTATCCAATTCGAGCCCCTTCCATACCAAAACGAGCACAAATACACCAAAGGGAACACTTCCATACAACAGAGATCACAATCATACCAAAACTTGCACATATATACAAAAACACGTACATATATACCAAAGGATCATTTATCCAATTTGAGCCTCTTCCATACCAAAACGAGCACAAATACACCAAAGGGAACACTTCCATACAACAGAGATCACGATCATACCAAAACTTGCACATATATACAAAAACACGGACATATATACCAAAGGACCATTTATCCTAGTAGAGCCTCTTCCATACCAAAACGAGCACATATATACCAAAGGAGACACTTCCATACAACAGAGAGTAAGAGCATACCAAAACTTGCACATATATACAAAAACACGCACATATATACCAAAGGACAATTTATCCTAGTAGAGCCTCTTCCATACCAAAACGAGCACATACCAAAGGAGACACTTCCATACAACAGAGAGCAAGAGCATACCAAAACTTGCACATATATACAAAAACACGCACATATATACCAAAGGACCATTTATACAATTCGAGCCTCTTTCATACCAAAACGAGCATACATATACAAAAATACGCTTCTTCCCATGAAGTGCGTTTACATATATCTTTGAGTTCATACATATATCTTTGAGTCCATACAAAAATACGCTTCTTCCTATGAAGTGCGTTTACATAATCTAGACGAAGATGGGTGGTGTTTTTCTCAATATTATCGGCAGTATATAAGAGGCATCGCATTAGAGCCCCGGAACTCTTCTCATGAGCACTCCTCCAAACATCTAGGAATTGAATCTTCTTAGCCTCCTTAACTGCCAACTCAAGAATCAAGTCATGGACACGACATTTTCTTTCATACTTCAAGTGTGAATATCCTTCAACAACTTGAATCAAGCAACAACCCAGGCAGTATATTCAAAGCTTGAAGATGATTGAAGTAGCTTATAAACCTTCTTGGCGAGAGTGGTTTTACCAAGGCCGCCCATTCCCACGATGGACACAACTGATTTCCTGCTTCCCTCACGAACAAGCAGTTTGGTCACTGCCTCCACATGGTGCTTCAAACCCCACGTCCGCTCAACGGTGTCGGCGCTCCTTGTGTTGAGAAACTTGATGTCATATGTTTCCTTCCTCCTCTTGAAATCGGCAACATCCTCCTTCAGTTGTGCAATTTGCGTACCGAAGTCGTGGTGCCATTCAGAAAGAAAGTCGGGGAGGAAGGATTCCGGTGTAGCATCACCAACGTGGAGAGACAAGGTGTCGACGATGTCTTCGGCATGGAAAGCCATCTCCCTTACTTCCTTGATCCATGTTTCCACTATGGCTTCCTTCGGTTGGATGTTGGCAGCATCCTCAAGGAAGGCCAGCATTGCCCCGAGCTCATTTTGCACCCACTCGAGATCTCGTCGAGTGTTACCGAGGAGAGCGGCCTCGTTGAGGATGGTGTTTCCGACCTTCTTGAAGATGTACGTTAAGATGCCGCCGGAGGGATCCATTGTTGGGCAGTGAGAACAGCCGTGCGAGATGATAGTGGATGGTCGAGAGAGGGCGAGAAGCGGTGGGTGGGCGGCGAGGGGGGTCTCGGGCGAGGGGGACGAGGCGGTGAGGGGTGGGCGAGAGAGAGTCGGGGAGGCGGCGATGGTGGGCGAGAGAGAGTCGGGACGGCGATGGTCGGGGACGAGGGTAGGAATTCGGGAGAGAGGAGGGGTTGGGGGCGGACCGTTGGATCAGAATCGCACCACGTGTCAGCCATCCGTGGATTGCAGCAGACTCTGCTGCAATCCACTTACGGCAGAGGATCCGCTCCCTTTAATATCAGTAGTGGTTTGGGAATCTATCAAAATATTTATTTTATTTTGTTTACACTTTAATTAAATAGCAATCGTTGACATCTTTTTCTTCTCTCAAATTAGAATAGAATAATGATCCAACCTAATCCCCGATGACTGATACCTCCCAAAGTTGAGAAGAATACTGTGGAGAAAGAAGCCCACAGTTGTCGGCATGAAGGTGAAGAAGAAGAAGAACGCGCCAACCTCTGTCTCATCTAGGAAGAAGCCCGAGGCCAAGAAGTGCCTCTTGAAGGAGGGTGCATCCTCCGACAAGAAGAAGAAGAAAAAGAAGAAGAAGACCAGGAGTATCGACATGTACAAGATATGCATCTTTAAGGTCCTCAAGCAATAGATGGGAATGAGTTCCTCGTGGTGTTGGAACATATCCTTGAAGGAGACACCAGTAGGTTTACTCTCGCTAGATCGCAGCTGATCATCTGCGGAAGATCAGAGGTGGCACGACGAGGAAGATGGTTTTGATGTGGAGTAACAATGAAGACTCTAAGTGGGCGGTGATGGTGACACTCATCCTTTTGAACATTAATATGTCGAAAATGAGCATGGAGTTGTAGAAAAATAAATTGAGTGGTCAAAAAACAGAGTTATTAAAATTAAAAATGAGGAAAATATAGAGTTGTAACAAATAAACACGTAGTCATAATAAAAGTAAATACAAAGTTGTAAAAAAACACAAAATCACAGCGCATAGTTGAAATAAATATACATGATATTGTAAAGGAATTTTTACCCGGCAGAACCTATAATCTTTTCAAATTACCTCTATGACCTTTGAAACATCGTAATTCCTCCCTCGACCCTATAAAATTGCTAACCCTTACCATACAGATCATGCGGTTAAGCCCCGTTAATTTACCCATTAAAATTAACCAGATTCCGTTATGTTCCTTTATACTATACCCATTTTGTTTATTAAATTTACATTGAGTGCCACTCCCCCCCTCCCGCGGCCCCGAGGATGCTGCTCGTCGCCTCGTCCCCCGACGATGCTGCTGTGGAAGACCCCCCGGCCACTGCTGCTGCTATGGAGGCTCCCCTGCCTGACCGACACCCCGGCCGCTGCTGCTCCCCCCCCCCCCCGGCCGTCGCTGCTTGCCCCCCCCCCCCTGCGTGCGATGGAGATGAAACTCTCCTCCCCCGGGTCGCTGCTGCTTCCACCCACCCCCTCCCTGCCGCCGCCGCTGCTGCTTCCACCCACCCCCTCCCTGCTGCCGCCGCCGCTGCTTCCCCCTTCCCTCCCGCGCGATGGAGCCCAGTCGCTGCTTGCCCCCCCCCCCCCCCCCGCGCGTGCGATGGAGATGAAACTCTCCTCCCCCGGGTCGCTGCTGCTTCCACCCACCCCCTCCCTGCCGCCGCCGCTGCTGCTTCCACCCACCCCCTCCCTGCCGCCGCCGCTGCTGCTTCCACCCACCCCCTCCCTGCCGCCGCCGCCGCTGCTTCCCCCTTCCCTCCCGCGCGATGGAGCCCACCCACCCCCCGCGCGACTACTGCTTCCCCCCACCCCCTCCATGCCGTCGCCGCTGCTGCTTCCCCCTTCCCCCCCCCCCCCTGCCGCCGTCGCCGCTGCCCCCCCCCCGCCCCCCGCGCGACTGAAGTCACCTTGATCCTAAACTCGATTTATGATTCGTTCATTATTTCGATCTCAATGGCCGCGATTGGGATCCTAACTGATCAAATCACTTGATCATATATTCAATCAATTAGCATTAAACAACGATGATTACTTCTTAGTTATAAGAAATTCTAAAAATATGTGGAATTTCCAAATTGAAAGAGGAACTCCTACAACACGGGCATCTGTTTTTACCATCTCAAAATATGTGCAATGCAATAGGAGGTAAAATAAAAATAATATTTTTTATCAATATGCACAAGGTCAATACAACGAAGCACAAATGCAAAGAACACGTCTAGATTATTGTTCTCTCACAAAAAAATGGAGTTAAACATAATGATAAACCATTCTCTGGAACACTTAAAATGAAGAGAATAAATATAGAGTGAATGTTGAAGAGTGTTGAAATTTGAATTACGGTCATGTTTATGGAAGTTATTAAATACTAATAAATGAAATGAAGCAATAGGTAGCCTAAGTTGTCCTTGCCTTTAAAACGAGTACACGTGTCGCAATTAGTCGATTAGAATATATTTTTAGCTGATTGAACCAAAGATTAATCGACTGCTCAAAATGGTATATTGACTGGATAGTTATCCAAAGGTAGCCATTGATCAAATGACTGTTAGTCGACCATCCATCAAGATTAATCGACTGGTCATAGTCATCATTTGTCTTAAAGAAAATCAATCAACTGAAAATCCAATCAATGAACTGACTTATTCTGAGAATTGAAGTTGAGCTAGAGTTTATGCATATGTACGAGGTTTACTTTAACGGAACGGGTCCCGACGACCAGCGGAAGCATGCGATTTTAGATCGCATGATCGAACCGTTACCGAAGACATGCATGGCAATCATTGAGCAGAGAATATCAATTCCATAAAAAGTCCATTCAACAAAGAGTTCCATTATAACAAGTCCAGCTGGGGTATTTTTGCAAAAACTACTCTAATAATTTAAAACAACATCTCAACAGTTCCTATAGGCATATATATATATATATATATATCCTTAAATCTTCACGAGTTGTGTCATACGACGTCAGGAATCCGTTGATTAAGCAGTCCACCATGTTCTTTACCTGAAATTGACAAAAATAGTTTTTTGCATGAGCCTAATGCCCGGTATGCATCGGGGTTCATGCATGAGTATTCTAACGGTCCTTGGTCCATTAATAATTCATGTACTTGGATTTTCAGAGATACACATCATTACATGCCTAGGTAGTTCCCATGCATGTCTAAGTTCGATCCCTATCATATATAATTTCACTTCTTTAAAGAAAACATGGGTGTGCATGTAAATTGCAGAAGTAGATATGACAACCATTTCTATCAACTTGTGAGGCTTACTTCATAAAATACATGGCGAGTTACATACTTCTTAAATCATATAAATCAATTTGCGTATTAACCCACATGACTTTGATGGTTTAACTTTCTTAAACCAGTCCTTGTATAACAAGTAATGATTCATTATCACATTAACCATTTCTTGCATAACATATATTGGCTTATCTTTAATTAAACCACTTTCTTATACATAACATGTTATAACCTATTTTTCATACCTTGTAATGATTTATCTTTATAAATCATTTCCCTGCATCTTTGTAATGATTTATCTTTACAAACCATTTATTTCGTAACTTGTAATGATTTACAGTTATAAATCATTTATTTCGTAACTTGTAGTGATATATCTTTATAAATCATTTCATTGCATACTTGTAATGGTTTATCGTTATAAACCATTTATTTCGTAACTTGTAATGATTTATCTTTATAAATCATTTATCTCATAACTTTCATGTACGTATCTTGTTATACGTTTTCAACCGCCGGCACTTACGGTCCATGACAGTGTAGCTACAACTGTAGAGGACTTAGCGTTTGCCTCTATGGTTCCTTACAACCATGCGTCCCTTGCGACGTTGCCCCTTTCGGCAATAACAAGACAATGTGGGTACAATTGTAGAGGACTTAGCTTTTGCCTCTGTGGTTCCTTGCAACCATACGTCCCTTGCGGCGTTGCCCCTTGCGGCTAACACGACCCCTTGCGGTCGTCCATGTGACTCCTTATGAGTCTGTGCCTTAATAAAAATTTACCTTTCATCTTTACAGTTTTGTAAATGTCTTTACACTTATTGTTTCAATATTTTTCATGAATAATAATGTGCAATGTAATGTGATAAACATTCGTTGTAAATCCCGGCGTATCATGTTAGATCAAGTTATGTAACTTGTTTTACATACATTGTATCATGTCATAACTACATGAATTCTTAGGTGTGTAATATCACCACTGTATAGTGTATTAATTATAGACTTGTATACTTTATTTCAACGTGCTATTAATGGTCGATATCATTATAGTTTATAACATGTTATTACATTCTTTCATAGTAATAATTATTAACCTAAGACTCTTACGGTAACTGCATTACTATTGCATCTGATGCATCATAAAATTATAGAAGGTTGTATTACGAAATTAATCTTATTTACTTATAAATGGAAGGAACAAATATTTCATTTTCTTTTTTAAGCATGAATCATGAGATGTATCTTATGCTATACCAACACATAGAAAACATATTATAGCTTGACCAACACAATATTTCTTGAGTTTTCAACGTATATAAAACAATGTTTTATTATATATTTTAAACCAATATTATGCTCATTTCCTTGGTATAAACCTTCCTTACAAATTTTGATATTGTCAATTATCATGTAATAAGAATGGACGTAAGGTATTCAAGTTGTTCTTTTTATAACCATGATCATATAGCGATCAAACCATGTACAATAAAAAACTTTAAAATGTTACACACATTTGTGTTATCACGTAGAAGACAATATTATTTAATGATGTAAATATTTGACTCCAAGGTAAATTCTATATAAGCTCCATATTCTACACCATACATGTCAAAGCTAAGGGAGATTGGTATAAAAAGATACATGGGATTTTATAGAGAACAATAAGTCGTCAATCTCATATATTCACAGTTAATGGAGAGTTGTCGCATAGCCTTTATGAATACAAGATGGAATGACGAAGAGAGCACGTCAAACAATCTCTCATATTTCCATATTCCAATGGTAATAATTATCTATCATTTATGATAATGAAAAAAAAGAATATGTTTAACCAATTTAGGAACAATTAGCACTACCATGATCGATGAACGATATCTTATTTTGTATTAGTCCAAAACACGGTCATATATATGTTTGAGGTATTATCTCAAACATGATCATTAATCACGTGTATTATCCTATGAACCCTAAACATAAATTCAAATGTCTAATCGATTGCGAATCAATGTAGCAGATTTGAGCCGACTCATACACTTAAAAAGGTCAAAGTTCGGATGAGATCATTGTATATATAAAATTCTAGACCGATACATACCTTATCTCGGATGCAAAACTCTCTCGGTGGTGGTCTTCATGTCTCCTTTCGATTACAGGTCCACGTTCCTCTCCTCCTCCGATTCAAAGCCGCATTCTCCTGCGACGAAGATCAATCTCTCGTAAAGCTTTCTCTCTAGCTTTCTCTGTCTAACCCTCTCCCTCTCTCGCTTTCTCTCTTTCACGGCTTGTAATGCTCTCAACGTGAAAGCAACAAGGGATTTGCGAGCTTTTAAGGCAATCAAATGAGGAGAATTAAAGGGTTATTAAGACCAATTAATGTGCCAATGGCCAATCAATTTGCTAATGAATATGGCAACAATGGTAATGCATTGTAACTTGTTTTCCAAAAAAAGCAAAACGTTACAATCTACCACCCTTGAAGAAAATTTCGTCCTCGAAATTTCTTAATAATGAGACATACGAAAGATTGTAGATTCTTTTGAATCTCATTTTCTTGCTCAACACTCCTATTAGTGGCCACTAGATTTAGCTTCAAATTTTGTCCTCACACGCATCACTCAAATGAGAGTGTGATCTACAAGAGCTTCTATACAATGCTTCAAACAGAGTCATCTTGATACTTGAATGATGACTGTTAATTTTAAGCAAACTCTGCCATACAAAATCATAAAGCATGTGTTCCTGGCAAATCTTCTAATCTTTGAACGATTTTATCTGATTGATCACACGCCTGCAGGGAAAACGCTAGCTTGAATTTAGTGTCCATAACCTCTTTACAAATTTTCCATTGCTACGATTGTGTATCTCATGTCTCAATCTGACATGATTGATGTTGGGACATCATCTAGGTTATCGATCTCATTCACATACAGTTCAGCTAAGCCCTTCATCAATTGATCTATACTAAAGAGTAAAATGTGGTTGATTTGATAATCGGTCTTCAATTATTCATGTTGTATAATAACAATGCTCTTTTGTCTCGGGTAGTTCGGTGACAAGATCCATCATGACATGGTGTCACCTCCATTGCTTTATCTCCAAGCATTAATCCAACTTGTTGTTTCTTGATGTTCAATCTCAAATCCTTGGCGTACAAGGTGTTCGGGAAAAACTGTGTAAATCTTATCTTCATCAATGGATACCCTAAGTTTTGTAATAGATCTTTGTACATTTTTGTCATGCTGGGATGAATAGTGTGCATCATTTTATGAGTTCAATCAACTCAAAAAAAATCAGAGCCCGACGTCCTTGTACACTATATTGATCTTTCTCATTACCTCCAATTGTTCATCTTAAAGGTAGTATCGTCAAACTTTTAGAGGAAGTATTATCACTGCTAGATCCAAGTCATGAGTAGGATGATCAATCTATTGTGATTTTTTTCATTGTAATGTATAACCAACAATCTTTTCCTATTACATAAAACACACCCACATTTTGTGTTGAATGTATCAACGTAAACCACGGATATGATAATGATATGTGTTTGGTATTTCTCCATATCACAAGACTATATAACAACATCATCCACAATTACGATCACCAATTCATCAAGGTATTCTGAAAACACCCTATTCATATGCTCGACAAAAACTATAAGAGCCCTTATGAGATCGAATGGTGTGATAAAAAAATTCACCATGGCAGAATCTTATTATGAAAGTTATTTCTGAAACGTCCTCCTTAATCTATCTTATTTAGAAAAAAAGCTCTTTTCTTTCCATACCAAAGAACAAATCATTTATCCCAAACAGTAGATGTTGATCTCTCAAAGTTACATCATTCATAGTATGATAACCAAGGTGGAGACTAAGACCCATCTTTATTTTTCATAAAGAGAATAAGTGCTCTTTACAAAGATTCATTGAGACATAACAAAAAAACTCCCTTATCCAGCTTTCACTATAATGATCATTCAATTCTTTCAACTCAATAGATGTCATCGTGTGAGGAGTTTTCAAAATTAGTGCAGTTTATGTGATAACATCAATGGAGAAATCCAATTCTCTATATGAAGGTAATATTGAACGAACATCTGAAAAGGCATCAAGAAAAGTCCTTACTAGCATATTAATCTCATGATGTAACTGAGATGATCATAAATACCTAACAATTCACTTGCTTCTTATACCTCTCATCACTATCACATGCTTTTCGATCATTTTGTTACAGTGTCTAAGATAAAAATCGCTTTACATAGTGTAAAGCATCTCCAAAAAATGGATTCTATTGCTTTTAGCTCTTTTGTCCTATCTTTTAGATAAATGTCACAAAGATTCTTCTCCTTATGGTAGTATGTAATTTCAAAAGTCATCTCCATCTAATACATCTAATGCCTAACTTTCTCCATATCACGTTTACTATGTACGATGAAAGGATTGTTGAGAATAAAAACCTTCAGTATAAATCGACCAAAGCTTTGTGCGTGACACCTTCACGACTAAGTCATAATTATTACCAAATCTGGTAATTATTGGTGTGTATCCTTGGTAATTTCATTATTCAGAGATGACTTGCGACTTTTGCTCCCTTAATTCCATAATGAGAGGTCACCTGAGTTAGAAAATCAAAGGGTAACTAGTTGCCTCTAATACTTAAGTTTTATCCTATTCTTCTTACTTCTTAATCGTGGGTCACGATCAGTTGTGGATTCCTACACCCAGAGGAACTCCTACTCTGATACCATTTGTAACGGAACGGGTTGCGACGACCAGCGGAAGCATGCGATTTTAGATCGCATGACCGAACCGTTACCGAAGACATGCATGGCAATCATTGAGCAGAGATAATATCAATTCCATAAAAAGTCCATTCAACAAAGAGTTCCATTATAACAAGTCCAGCTGGGGTATTTTTGCAAAAACTACTCTAATAATTTAAAACAACATCTTGGGGTATTTTTGCAAAAACTACTCTAATAATTTAAAACAACATCTCAACAGTTCCTGTACGCATATAGATTTCCTTAAATCTTCACGAGTTGTGTCATACGACGTCAGGAATCTGAGGAATCTGTAGCATGATCTTGATTAAGCAGTCCACCATGTTCTTTACCTAAAATTGACAAAAATAGTTTTTTGCATGAGCCTAATGCCCAGTATGCATTGGGGTTCATGCATGGGTATTCTAACGGTCCTTGGTCCATTAATAATTCATGTACTTGGATTTTCAGGGATACACATCATTAGGTGCCTAGATAGTTCCCATGCATGTCTAAGTTCGATCCCTATCATGTATAATTTCACTTCTTTAAAGAAAACATGGGTGTGCATGTAAATTGCAGAAGTAGATATGACAACCATTTCTATCAACTTGTGAGGTTTATTTCATAAAATACATGGCGAGTTACATACTTCTTAAATCATATAAATCAATTTGCATATTAACCCCCATGACTTTGATGGTTTAACTTTCTTAAACCAGTCCTTGTATAACATGGAATGGTTCATTATCATTAACCATTTCTTGCATAACATATACTGGTTTATCTTTAATTAAACCACTTTCTTATACATAACATGTTATAACCTATTTTTTCATACCTTGTAATGATTTATCTTTATAAATCATTTCCTTGCACCTTTGTAATGATTTATCTTTACAAACCATTTATTTCGTAACTTGTAATGATTTACCGTTATAAATCATTTATTTCGTAACTTGTAATGATTTATCTTTATAAATCATTTCATTTCATACTTGTAATGGTTTACCGATATAAACCATTTATTTCGTAACTTGTAATGATTTATCTTTATAAATAATTTATTTCATAACTTTCATGTACGTATCTTATTATACGTTTTCAACCACCGACACTTACGGTCCATGACAGTGTAGCTACAACTATAGAGAACTTAGCTTTTGCCTCTATGGTTCCTTGCAACGATACATCCCTTGTGACGTTGCCCCTTGCAGCAATAACATGACAGTGTAGGTACAACTGTAGAGGACTTAGCTTTTGCCTCTGTAGTTCCTTGCAACCATACGCCCCTTGCGGCGTTGCCCCTTGTGGCTAACACGACCCCTTGCGGTCGTCCATATGACTCCTTATGAGTCTGTGCCTTAATAAAATTTGCCTTTCCTCTTTACAGTTTTGTAATTGTCTTTACACTTATTGTTTCAATATTTTTCATGAATCATAATGCGCAACGTGATAAACATTCGTTGTAAACCCCGGCGTATCATGTTAGATCAAGCTATGTAACTTGTTTTACATACATTGTATCATGTCATAACTACATGAATTCTTAGGTGTGTAATATCACCATTGTATAATGTATTAATTATACACTTGTATACTTTATTTCAACGTGCTATTGATGGTGGATAGCATTATAGTTTGTAACATGTTTTACATTCTTTCATTGTAATAATTATCAACCTAAGACTCTTATGGTAACTGCATTACTATTGCATGAAAAACTGATGCCTCATAAAATTATAGAAGGTTGTATTACGAAATTAAGCTTATTTACTTATAAAAGGAAGGAATAAATAATTCATTTTCTTTTTTAAGCATGAATCATGAGATGTATCTTATGCTATACCAACACATAGAAAACATACTATAGCTTGACCAACGCAATATTTCTTGAGTTTTCATACGTATATAAAACCATGTTTTATTATATATTTTAAACCAATATTATGCTCATTTCCTTGGTAGAAACATTCCTTACAAATTTTGATATTGTCAATTATCATGTAATAAGAATGGATGTAAGGCATTCAAGTTGTTCTTTTTATAACCATGATCATATAGCGATCAAACCATATATAATTAAAAACTTTAACATGTTACACACATTTGTGTTATCACGTAGAAGACAATATTATTTAATGATGTAAATATTTGACTCCAAGGTAAATTCTATATAAGCTCCATATTCTACACCATACATGTCAAAGCTAAGGGAGATTGGTATAAAAAGATACATGGGATTTTATAGAAAACAATAAGTTGTCAATCTCACATATTCACAGTCAATGGAGAGTTGTCGCATAGCCTTTATGAATACAAGATGGAATGACGAAGAGAGCACGTCAGACAATCTCTCATATTTTCATAGTCCAATGGTAATAATTATCTATCATTTATGATAATTCAAAAAAAGAATATGTTTAACCAATTTAGGAACAATAATTAGCACTACCATGATCGATGAACGGTATCTTATTCTGTATTAATCGAAAACATGGTCACATATATGTTTGAGGTATTATCTCAAACATGTTCATTAATCACGTGTATTATCCTATGAACCCTAAACATAAATTCAAATGTCTAATCGATTGCGAATCAATGTAATAGATTTGAACCGACTCATACACTTAAAAAGGTCATAGTTCGGATGAGATCATTGTATATATACTTCTACTCTCTTTTGACTTTATCAAAAAGTGGGGTTTCTAGTTTAAAAAACTTTTGAAAATAACCTACTAGATACAAAACAAGATCCTGGTATCAAAAGGAGATTTTTTTCTCGTAATTTTATTTTGTGAGCCCTCCTTTTTTTCTTTTGCTTAGAACTTCCCCATTAATTCACACTTAAAGTTTCCTTGAAAGATAGGAATCAAGGGATCATAGCCAATGTTATAATTGAATTATCTAGAGAAATTTTAGTGAGTCACCTAACATCCTCAGTGGATATGGAGTTCTTCAAGCATTGTTGACACTTTGGTGTTGCATTCATCATATTCCTTGGATTGGATGCCTTTGGTATTGTGGGTTCCATCTCCATTACATAGCTAATTTTTTCATCTTGTTTATCATTATATATTGGTCGTAATCACAGCAAGTGTGGTCTCTAGCTCTTTGCTATTGGGCCCTTCGGTGTGTTACTTTGCGTCTTTTCCTGAGGTACCCAAAATTAAGTTATTTTCTTTGTTAAATAGATCGTAAAGTGGAAGCACTAGAATCAATTTTCCCTCTTAATAAATAATTAGATTTATTTTTAGGTTCTATTATTTCTTTTTCAAGATTAGAAAATATATTCTTGATTTCTGAATTGTAATGAAATTTTCTCTTTAATCCAACTCTCACTAATCCTTTTTAACCTAGCAATTTCCTTTGAATGCTTCGTTACTCCATAAAAAGATCTTGTGAAAATTTAGAAAGCCCATCATAAGAAATCATGCATTCATCTTTGTTGCCAGAATCAATGATGCCTACAAGTTCTAAGAACGCAGTCAATAACAATCACTATCACCATAGCCATCCCAAGTGGATTGGTGTGCTATCTTCTCCTTGTTCTTTTCATAGATTAGATCTTTTTAGAGAAAGGTAGTTCTTTTTGATAAATCTAGATTTTTTACACTTGAAGCACTTGAACTCTTCTTCTTCATTTTTTTCGTTGGGGTGAATCGAACCTTCTTATTCATAAGGAATTTCTTGAACTATTGAGTCATTGTAGCGTGCCATAATCTTCATCTTGGTTAGAACACTCTTTCGTTTTTGTTGGTTATGAGGGCTAATGTCTTCTTTTTTTATTCTTCCTCTTCTTCCTTTTGATTCTCTAGCTTAGTTTCATAAGTAAAATAATTACCTATGAGACTCCCCAAATATGTTATGGTGAAGTCAATTTGTTCCTTTATCATTATTACCTTATTTTCTCGATCTAGCAAAGGTGAGGCAATGATCTTGCCCACAAGTTCTCCAAGCAGAAAAACGCCTTAAAGCTTCTAATGGATTATGATTTGTAATGAATCAAACATTCATATCGTGTATTCTTTCTCGTTTTTTTCATCTTAAACAACTCATGAGTACATGTTAGCATTATAAGTTGAGATTCGTTGACTTTAAAAGCACCTTCATGAGTTATCGTTATGAATGTCTAGATTTCGTAACCCATCTTCAAGGGTGAAACTCTGTCAAACTTGACTTCTAAAAGTGTGAAATATAAGGCATTCATTGTCTTTGAGTTTATAGACATTTATTGCACTACTTCCTCAATGTAATCGGGCTCTTTTTCAGCTATATATTTAAATTCCTTGCCAACCATATTCAAGACCATGTAGTTCGTCAATTGGAAGAAGACAAATATCTTAGTCTTCCAACTTTATAGTTCGTCACATTGAAGTAGGGAGGATGAGTCATCGGGTCTCCTTCTGTAACGTCCCGGATCCACGTGGCCAATGGAAGCATGATAAAATACATACACGTCGGATCCGAGGGTTACTCATGCATATCGAATCCACATTCAAGAAGATAGTCGAAAATGATACGTAAAGAAATCACTTGCGATACATCAAATAATCGGATAACGTCACTTGATAGTTTAACATAATCAAAGATCAAATCACATCTTTCAAGAGACCATATTGACAAAGAAAGATAATTAAAAAAGAACAACTCATATGTTCCTTTGTAAATACTAATTCTTAAACTACCCATTTGGATATATGGCATATAATCACCCTAAGAAAAGGATAACAATACATACTAAGATTATACAACCATGAAGTTTCTATGAACGCACACTTATATATTAACTTTGGATAGCTAATATCCTGAGCTCTTTTTTTCTTCCAACATATCATTGCTCGATAGGTAAGAATTTTACTGTTCTTGGTGATTCAATTTACTACGTGTATATAATTAGTAATTTCACAGGTGCCTATGTGTAGTTTCGTTCACGGTTGTAATATTGAAGGCAAAATATAAAAGTTAATGGATGTATGTACGGTATTGTATTGGGCTTGAACTATAAGGTCATTCTCGTGGATTTCATTGGATGGTAATTTAACACATATATGGTTAAGTTATAAAATGTGCATCTCTCATTTTAAATTACAAACGACCAACGTGACTCTCTAAAATATTTAAAACTATATTGACATCTTTAGGTTGCAACTCACGGCTTCCACCTATATATATATATATATATATATATAAACATTGATAAAAGTATGGTTAAGGGTGGTTGTACATCTTTTTGTTTTCCATTTCCACCTACAACAATGATTCGAACATCATTTATACTATTCCATCATATACAAAATTAAGCGGAAAGATAGCACTTTCATCAAGAGTACGACTGCCCTTCAAAGTTGATGATCAAGAATGAGCCTTTAGGAATGATCATCGTCAAGCGTAGAGTATGATACGAAAATACTACCATACACAAGAACAAAATATTCCAAAGAATATAATTGGTATACAAAATTAAATCTTCATACACGATATGGATATGGGAGAAATCCATGTATGAATGATTTGCTAAAAGATGTGATAAATGAAATTTTCAAGGAGATTAATTTGAACATAGAGGTACATTAGACGTTTTGTATCTGAGAAGGATAATCGATACGAACAAAAGAATGACACATACCCGTCAAATCGTTGAGCTCAATAATTCTATGCGTCGACGAGTTGGCCCCTAGTCATTGGAAGTCTCTCCGTCTCCAACCTCGCCGAAGGATCTGATCTCTTACCGTTAGCTTCCTAATCATAGCATGAGTGAGGTAATTTTTGGTAGCAAAGGTTGAGGGCATAGAGGAGATGTCGTTGCTTTAATTCCTAATACTAGTGGTCATGGAGCCTATTTTTAGAGGCGGTTAGGGAGCACGCACAACCCCCTCTCGATCGGTAAATGTTGGGATACGTGAGGAGAGAGGGTCAACCATTCCTTTCCCCTTCCCCACGTCCCCTTGCAACCGTTATCCCCTTTTTAATTTTTTTATTTCCACTAATCAACTAATTAATCCATTGTAATATCTAATATTATTTATCTTAACGAGGTTGTTACAATCTACCCCACTAAAAAAGAATTTCGTCCCGAAATTATAAGTCTATAAGCTTACCAAAAAGTTCAGGATATTTGGCTCGTATTTCCTCCTCCAACTCCCAAGTAGCTTCCTCACACTTCGGGTGCCTCCATAAGACCTTAACCATTGGAATCATCTGGCATCGCAACTGATTTTCCTTACGATCGATGATCTTGATCGGTTCTTCTACGTAAGAAAGATATGCTTGTATTTCAGGAATCTCATGCTCGATCACATGCGTGGGATCAGCGATGTACTTTCGTAGCATCGAAACATGAAATACATCATGTATATTCTTGAATTGATGAGGAAGATTAACCTGATAGGCAAACTCGCCAATTCTCTTGGAGATCATAAAAGGGCCAATATATCTTGGATTCAGCTTTCCCCTCCTGTTGAAACTAACAACTCCACGCATCGGAGAGACTTTGATAAAGACTTGATCGCCCACTTCAAATTTATGGTCGTGTCTCCGTTGATTAGCATAGCTTTTCTGTCTACTTTGAGCAACTGACAACCTCTTCTTAATAATATCGATCTTCTTTGTAGTATCCATGATAATCTCTGGTCCTAAGACTTTCCTTTCGCCAACATCATCCCAACATAAGGGAGAACGACATGGTCTACCATATAGGGCTTCATATGGGGCCATTTCAATGCTAGAATGGAAAGTGTTATTGTATGCAAACTCAACAAGGAGAAGATGAAAATCCCAATTTCCAGAAAAGACCAATGCACAAGATCTAAGCATATCCTCCAATGTCTGAATGGTCCTTTCTGACTGCCCATCAGTCTGCGGGTGAAAGGATGTGCTGAATTTCAGATTCGTTCCCAAAGCATCATTCAAGCTCTTCCAGAATCTGGATGTGAAGCATCTCAATCAGAGACAATGGACACAGGTACACCGTGCAACTTCACTATCTCATGAACGTATAACTTCGCCAGACTCTCTGTAGACTGACCACACCGTATAGGTAAAAAGTGTGCCGATTTAGTTAATCAATCCACAATCACCCTAATTGAATCATATTTGGCACCCTTCGTGGGAGGCAAACCCACTGCAAGATCCATAGTAATGTTCTCTCATTTCCACTCGGGCAGATCCAACGGCTGCAATCCTCCAGATGGTCTCTGATGCTCAATCTTTACCCGCTGACAAACGAGACATTTGGAAACGAACTCTGCAATTTCTCGCTTCATATTTTCCACCAAAAGTTTCTTTGTAAGTCCTTGTACATTTTTGTACTCCCTAGATGGATAGAGTACATAGAACTATGCGCTTCCTCCAATATCTCCTTTTTGATCTCTTGGTCATTAGGAACCCATAGTCGATTCCTAAATCTCAGTCCACCGTCAGCTGCAATCACAACTCGCTAGAAGGCTTCTTTGATGCTTCAACCATCTGAGATAATTCCAGATCAACTTTTTGATCTGCCAACACCTTCTCAATTAATGCTGATCGAAATTGTAATCCTGCAACAAAAATATCATGGTTCTCATCTACAAACGGTTTCCACTGAACAAAATCTTCGACTAGCTTCCGCTGCAATCTCATGCAAGAAAATTTAGCTTCCCATTTCCTGATGAGCGCATCTGCCACAACATTAATTTTTCTCGGATGATAGTCCAAGGAAAAATCATAATCTTTTAATAGTTCAACCACCTTTGTTGTCTCATATTCAAGTCCTTCTGAGAGAAAAGATATTTAAGGATCTTATGGTCTGTAAGCACCTGAAATTTCTCTCCATACAGATAATGCCTCCACAACTTCAAGGCAAAAACAACTGCGGCTAGCTCAAGATCATGAGTAGTATAATTTCTCTCATGAATTTTCAATTGCCGCGATGCATAGGCCACGACCTTATCATGTTGCATCAGAACTGCACCAAGTCCAGACCCTGAAGCATCAGTATGCACTGTGAAACCTCCAGTACCCGAAGGAAGTGTCAAAATTGGAGCTGAAGTCAACATCCCCTTCAACTTTTGGAAGCTCTCTTCACATTGCATACTCCAGATGAACTTAGTTTCTTTCCTCATCAATTTCGTGAGAGGTAAAACTATCTTTGAGAAGTCCTGAATGAAACGCCGGTAATAACCAGCCAAGCCCAAAAGGCTGCGAACTTCCGTAACTGTCTTTGGTTGGTTCCAGTTCAGAACTGCCTCAACCTTTGATGGATCAACAGATATTCCATCCTTCGATACGACGTGACCAAGAAATGTCACCTTATCAAGCCAAAACTCACATTTTGAGAATTTAGCATAAAGCTGATGATGTCTCAACGTCTCTAATACTGTCCTCAAGTGTTCATGATGTTGCTTCTTATCTTCTGAATAAATAAGGATGTCATCGACGAAAACAATGACAAACTTATCAAGGAAATCACGGAACACCTTGTTCATGAGGTCCATGAATGCTGCAGGAGCATTAGTTAATCCAAATGGCATTACTCGAAACTCGTAATGCCCATACCTTGATCTAAAAGCAGTCTTTGGAGCATCCTCTGCCTTGATCCTCAGCTGGTGATAACCCGATCTTAAATCAATTTCTGAAAATATAGCAGCCTTCTGTAATTGATCGAATAGATCATCTATTCGAGGTAACGGATACTTGTTCTTGATTGTGATCTGATTCAAAGCTCGATAATCAATGCACAATCTAAGTGTCCCATCCTTCTTCTTGACAAAAAGTACAGGAGCACCCCATGGAGAGACACTAGGCTGAATAAAACCTTTCTCAAGAAGTTCTTCAAGCTGTTTTTTAAGCTCTGCTAACTCTGTCGGAGCCATGCGATATGGTGGCTTAGAGATAGGTGATGATCCTGGCATGACTTCAATAGTGAAGTCAATCTCTCTATGAGGAGGTAAACCAAGAAGGTCTTCAGGAAAAACATCGACATACTCCCGAACAATGGGTACATCCTCAATCGGAACATGTTGAGCCTCTGTTTTCACCACACTGGCAAGAAACGCCTTGCAGCCTTTTGACAACATTCAGTTTGCCTTCAATAAGGAGACAAACATCTACTTGATGGGTTTCTTAAAACCTTTGATTTGGAATTCAGATTCCCTTGGCCTACATAGTAGGACTTTCTTTTCTCTACACAGAACATGTGTATAGTTTTCATAGAGCCAATCAATTCCTAAAATGACATCATAATCTGTCATTTCTAGGAGGATTAGATTTGCAACTAATTGTTTATTCTCAATCTCAATTGGCACCTCATGCAAGAAGGACCCACAAGTACCAATTTCTCCGACAGGTGAAGAAATAGATAACATAAATGTCATCTCAGCAGGTTGTAAATCAAGCAATCTAGCAAATCTACTTGATATAAACGAATGAGAAGCTCCTGGATCATAAAGCACTCTAGCCATGAAACCAAAGATGAGAAGTGTACCTTCCACAACCTGACTAGGATCCTCTGACTGCTCGGCTGTAATGGAGTACACTCGTCCCATGATCTTCTTCTTCTTCGGATCTGCATTCCTCTGCCTATCATCTGTCTGCTTCATCTGCGGGCAATCACGGATGAAATGACCCTTCTGCTCGCATTTCAAACAAGCTCCAGTTATCTTGTAGCATTCGCCCCGATGGCTTCTCGTGCAATGAGGACAAATAGGAACACTCGGTCTATCAACATGCTTGAATCTAGCTTCTTCCTTGCCATGGTAACCAGTCTTTATCTTCTTATTAGGGCTTTTAAAGGTACCATGACAAACATTGAGGCTTCCACTCCCCTTGCCCTGTCTTTACAGCTGGTTTTGGGTCAATTGATGCTCTCCGTCAATAGCTACCGCAGCATCCACTGCATCAGCAAGTGTCTTAGGCATGCTCCCTAAGACTTTAGCTCGCAAGCCAATCCTCAAACCCATCACGTATTTCTTTGCTCTCTCCAATTCAGTCTCACAAATTCCTTTGCCGTACTTCTCGAGATGATAAAATTGAGCAGTATATGTCTCAACGCCCATCTCATTCTGCTGAAGGTTAATGAATTCTTGCCTCTTCTTGATCCTTGCACGCATAGGAATGAAGTGATCCTTGAAGTGCTTCACAAAATCTTCCCAAGTCACGTCTTGGTCTTCCTTGAAATGCACACCTCTGCAGGTCTCCCACCAATCCTTTGCCTGATCTCGCAGCCTGAACATAGCAAAGATGACCTTCTTCTCCTCAGGACAATCCAAGGCACTAAACGCCAACTCGATCTCCTTGAGCCAATGTTCTGCTTTCTCTGGCTCAGGTTCTCCATTGTATATGGGTGGGTCATGTTGCAAAAACTTTTCGTAAGGTAAGACTCTCCACCTTCGTATTATCGTAAAGCTTGCGGACTTGTTCTCTTTCTTCGCGTGCTACTTCTCTTTCCACTCGAGCACGTTCTCGTTCTTCGCGGAGCCATTGCCCCATCTCAGACATAAGATGTAGCTGTTGTTGTTGGGGGTCCTCAAGCCCACCTTCACCAGGCACGAGCTCACGTCCAGAAGCCATCTAAAATCATGAGAGAAGATCGAGATTCAGATATCGATGTATGGGCACATTGACAAAATAGGAAATCCTAATTGTACCCAAGAGAACTTCGGCTCTGATACCACCTGTAACATCTTGGATCCACATGGCCAATGGAAGCATGATAAAATACATACACGTCGGATCCGAGGGTTGCTCATGCATATCGAATCCACATTCAAGAAGATAGTCGAAAATGATACATAAAGAAAACACTTGTGATACATCAAATAATCAGATAACGTCACTTGATAGTTTAACATAATCAAAGATCAAATCACATCTTTCAAGAGACCATATTGACAAAGAAAGATAATTAGAAAAGAACAACTCATATTTCCTTTGTAAATACTAATTCTTAAACTACCCATTTGGATATATGGCATATAATCACCCTAAGAAAAGGATAACAATACATACTAAGATTATACAACCGTGAAGTTTCTATGAATGCACACTTATATACTAACTTTGGATAGCTAATATCCTGAGCTCTTTTTTTTCTTCCAACATATCATTGCTCGATAGGTAAGAATTTTACTGTTCTTGGTGATTCAATTTACTACGTGTATATAATTAGTAATTTCACAGGTGCCTATGTATAGTTTCATTCACGGTTGTAATATTGAAGGCAAAATATAAAAGTTAATGGATGTATGTACGGTATTGTATTGGGCTTGAATTATAAGGTCATTCTCGTGGATTTCATTGGATGGCAATTTAACACATATATGGTTAAGTTATAAAATGTGCATCTCTCATTTTAAATTACAAGCGACCAACGTGACTCTCTAAAATATTTAAAACTATATTGACATCTTTAGGTTGCAACTCATGGCTTCCACCTATATATATAAACATTGATAAAAGTATGGTTAAGGGTGGTTGTACATCTTTTTGTTTTCATTTCCGTCTGCAACAATGATTCAAACATCATTTATAATATTCCATCGTATACAAAATTATGCAGAAAGATAGCACTTTCATCAAGAGTACGACTGCCCTTCAAAGTTGATGATCAAGAATGAGCCTTTAGGAATGATCATCGTCAAGCGTAGAGTATGATACGAAAATACTACCATACACAAGAACAAAATATTCCAAAGAATATAATTGGTATACGAAATTAAATCTTCATACACGATATGGATATGGGAGAAATCCATGTATGAATGATTTGCTAAAAGATGTAATAAATGAAATTTTCAAGGAGATTAATTTGAACATAGAGGTACATTAGACGTTTTGTATCTGAGAAGGATAATCGATACGAACAAAAGAATGACACATACCCGTCAAATCGTTGAGCTCAATAATTCTATGCGTCGACGAGTTGGCCCCTAGTCATTGGAAGTCTCTCCGTCTCCAACCTCGCCGAAGGATCTGATCTCTTACCGTTAGCTTCCTAATCATAGCATGAGTGAGGTAATTTTTGGTAGCAAAGGTTGAGGGCATAGAGGAGATGCCATTGCTTTAATTCCTAATACTAGTGGTCATGGAGCCTATTTTTAGAGGCGGTTAGGGAGCACGCACAACCCCCTCTCGATCGGTAAATGTTGGGATACGTGAGGAGAGAGGGTCAACCATTCCTTTCCCCTTTCCCACGTCCCCTTGCAACCGTTATCCCCTTTTTAATTTTTTTATTTCCACTAATCAACTAATTAATCCATTGTAATATCTAATATTATTTATCATTAACGAGGTTGTTACACCTTCTGTATGCGATCCACCGCTAGCCAAGTGATTTTGAAATTACGCGCCTCTATGAACCATGCTCTAATTCCAAATGAAATTTAAAAATGATCACTAATGTTGTATATGAGGAAGTGTATCAATTCAATTATGATAATTTAGGTAGCGTGTAGATCACAAACAATCACATTCGTAATTTTGTTCAACCAAAAAGATAATCAATCAAACAAAAAGGATAAAAGAATTTTAATGAGAAAATCCAAATGGCTGATAATCTCGATCAGAGTCAACATTTCAACTCATTGAATGATTAATGACTCCTCCTCCTCAATTATACCTTGCAATTCTAAAGGACCTCTACAATTTAAACTTCTCTTCAAACGGGGAGGGGGGCTCTTACAAACTGACCACCATGTACATGTATAGTATATAAATGAAATCCTTGTCACATAAAAATATATATCCAATACAATATGAGATAAAATAGAAACAATTTTGTATATCAATGTTGTGCAAGTTGGATGTAGTGAAGCAAAAATGTGCTCAACACTTCTTCTCACTCAAATAATGGAGTTGAACTCAATGAGAGTCTCTTTATCTTTAGTTCTTATAATATAAAGAATGAGTGTAGAGTGAGTGTTGAAGAGTGATGTAAAAATCACCATATGAAATCACTATGTAATTGATACCAAGAGCAAGATCAAAAAAATCATGTATTTATGAGCAATAAGATCGATCAGCTTTACATGCTCTTTGAACCAAGTGGAGAATGTTTTCCTAAATTCTTCATCTACCTCATCATCGGTAAGCGTGTGATTGTCTGTCATTATTCTATCCTTATATACATAGAGTTAGACACACAACCTTAAGCATTAAAGTATTATACTACATGAATTCGTACATTGCAAAATGTGTTACTTTGCATGTGTTGTTAAGAATGTATAAGCCAACAACTTCTTTTTCCTAATAACTTTATTTGTCTATTTATTCATTCACGAGTTAGCTCGAGTTTTTAGAATGTGCTTGCTCAAACTCAAGTGCTTCATTAATGGATCACAAACCAGCTCAAGCTCATCTTCAAATGATTAGAGAATACATATTGTAATACCTTTATACAAAAATAAATGAGACATACAAAATTGTATAAATCATACATTATCAAACCGAAGATCCCAACATCGATATTGCATGAGAGAAATATGGAAAGAAGTTCAGGTCAAGTATCAATCTTAATGATGGTTTAATCTAATTTCATGCATACTAGAATAAATATAATACCATACACATCTTGGAGAGTTCAATGAAAGCTTTACAATTAAACCGTCATATAATTTATTTATTGATTTGGAGATGCCTAGGTATATTGTACTTGAAGATGGTTTCATATTTGTATTAAAAGAAGTCGTATGGAGATTCTAAAGATGTAAGGTAGCGGCTATTTCATATAAAAACTAGAAAGATATTTCTATAGCCAAGCAATTTAAGGACTATAATTGACTTTCTATTTTGATACAGGTACACTGCACCAAGGGTCAATTAATCTTTTGTCCTTATTTTTTTATCTTAACAAGGGATTAATCAATAAAGTGCTTTCAGGAAAACATATCATTTGTTGATGATATTATTCCAATTCTAACATATAAGAGAAGACATAAAGTTAATTTGAAGATTGAATAGAGAAGAGAAGATCTTGTGGGACATGCGAGCTAATGGCGAGCCATTATACAATAAATGTTATTACAATTATCATTCCCTGATCTTAAATAAAGAATAACTAACTTGCATAATAGGTCACTTCATACAATTAAGGTTATGTACCATGGCCATCTTAATGATCATATAGTTATTGATTCAATTGTTGAATCATATAGGCGGGTGCTTGGATGGATATCTAAAGAGTTAGAATGAGGACTCATCAAGCATCGTCAATTGATTATTAAGAGAGGATATCCAGCCTGAGAAGGAGATGACAATCCTTTCTCTAAGGGCCAGTTCGGTAGGAGAATAAGCAGGAATAAGGATGGAGAATAAGGGGAATAAGGGTCTATTCTCCGTTCGGCTGGAGGATAGGAATAAGGAGAATAAGGTGAAATAAAGGTAGGTAAGGTGATATAAAGATAGGAATAAGAGTGAAATAAGATGGAATAATGAGGAATAGTCGTACCACTGGGAACCGTGTCGGGAGGAGAATTGGTCCCTTATTCCAGGGCTTATTCTCCTACCAAACAAGCCCTAAAGGTTGATATCTGACCGACCTCTTGATGCAGGTCCTCTGCATAGAAATAGAGATTTGGAGGTGTCAGATTAGTTAGGCCAAAGAGCCGACTTAATGAGATCAAGATAACTAGACATATGTCGTATGTTGTCACGATATAGGCATGCATCCTCTGACCATAGACAGTTGTTTTACTATATGTCTGAGGAGCTACATTTGACGGACCAATAGGTTGATGACCTAATCAGGGTCTACATCGGTGTAATGGTGTGCATGCAAGGGCATATGAGTAATACGATCTCTCAAAGGGATCATGCACATTCATTACTGAATCAAAAGATATGAGCTCACTCATGAGATATTGAGAAGGATCAAATTCCGTGCACGATCTTCTCAAGTTATTTAGGTCATTGGTTTAAAGCAATTGGGTCGGGTTAAAACCAAATTAGTCAAATTGAAAAAAGGTTATTGTTGTCGCTTATAATTATGTTGACCATCTTTCCGACATTTACGATACACTTACTATTGCTTGTAATATAATGAGAGTTCCAATCATATTTTGGTTTATAAATCATGAATAAATTGCATTATCAAATGACGCCAAAATTTTCTCCCAAAACTCATTGGTTATTATAAACCTGATTTGGATTAGCATAGTACTATGCTATTAATCAATTAGGATGTTGATTCGAAAATGAAATGTGGAGGTGAACATGAACAGTTTTTACGGAGAGATTATTCTAAAAAAATATTCTATAGAGATAGTCATATGAGACCCTTCAAATTCAAATATTGCATTATTCTAATTCTATTTTTCAAATTTCATTTCAATTTTGAGTTAAGTGTGTTCTCCAAACTCGATTCTATTTTGAAATAGATTTGTGGAATGTAGATCACGTATTCTAACATTCTATTTCAATTCTAATATTGCAATGATCCTTATTTCAACTTTATTGTTATTATTTATTGACAATTTAATAGTTAGACTTTATATATCTTAGATTAATGTGTATATATAGTATGTATGTGAGTGTATATGTGTGTGGATATATATGTGTGTGAATACGAATATATGGTTTGGGTTGGGTGGATCTAAACTATGGGTCACCTATATTTATTTTTTGGATTGAATGGGCAGGTCAGGTGGACATTATCAAACCCATCAACCAACCCAGTATCCATAAAAATAAAATGATTTGGGTCCGACCCACCCGAAAACCCAAATAACTCAATTCATTTAACCCATTTAAAATGATTCGATTGGGTTATTTGGGTTGATCCAAACACTGCCCACACTTATGCCCCCGTAATCCAGATACGATTTACCCATGTGCTTCAATTTTTAAACCTTGACATTTTCGACTTACATTAAATTTGGAAATTCAAATGTATTTGTATTTTTTAGATATTTTGAAATAAAATATTGAAGCATTAACTCAAACATAAGCTATCGAACTCTTATCAAATAGGACTCAAACTTTCGTATCAATACAAACTCCAACACATGCTCATTCTTTACAATTAAGATTCCATTAGCAGCCTCTAAACACACATATGAATATAATAAAAAAGGATTTCTATCAGTTATGACCCTCCCTTTTTAGGAATATCAGTTGTACCCCTGACTTCATGTCATTCTATCACTTGTACCCCTTCGGTTAGTATCCGTCCATCTCCAACGCAAATGGACATTAACTTTGAGGATACAACAGAAATTGGTTTTAAAAAATAGACTCAAATGTCCAGCTCTTTCTTCCTCCTCCCCCTCCCCCATCCTCTTTCTCTTCCTCCCCCTTCTCTTCCTCCTCCTAGCTTCCTGCTCCTCCATCGGCTCCTCCCAACCGTCACAAGTCCCTCCCTCCGCCCCCATGCCTCCCCCTCTGCCCCCGAGCTCCTCCCCCCTCCCTCGCACCTCCTCCTCTGCCTCGAGCACATCCCTCCTCCCCAAGCTACTCTCCCCGCACCTTCGCCTCCCCCTCTGCGCCAGAACCCATCCCTCTGCACTGAGCTCCTACCCCTGACCCTCACGCCTCTCCCTTTGCCCCCGCTCCTCTTCGCCCCCCTCCTCGTCCAGATACTCCCACTTGCCCCCGCTCCTCCTCGGCCCCTTGTCCACTCCTAGTTCCTCCCCCTGCTCTCATGCCTTTGGCCCTCTGCCTCCCCCTCCACCCCCGCTCCTCCCCCCAGCCCTCGCGCCTCCGCCTCCATCTCATCCCCCTACCCTCTCGCCTCTCCCCATCCACAGACCTCCCCCTCTGCCCCTCGAGTCCTCCCCCTGCACCTCCTCCTCCTCGTGCATCCCTCTTGCCGCGAGCTCTCCCCTCTGCCCTCCTTAGCCTCATGCCTCCCTCCCACCCCAAGCTCCACCCCCCCCCCTCCCCCCACCCTCCCTACTCCGCTTCCTCCTCTCTTCGCAACATCTACTTTTGGAACCTCTACGCAGCAGCCAAGAATCTGCGGCCTCGTCATCGACATGTTGCAGTTGATGGTGAACGATGGAGAAGGAGATGGAGGAGGTGGTAGGAGGAGGAAGGGTTGGAGGGTGAGGAAGAGTGAAAGGGAGGTAGGGGATATTTTTCAAATATGCCCCTCTTGGCTACACCGTAGTTTGGTAAAACCATGGTTAAGTTCAACTTATTGACAACCAAAGTAACAGAGGGGCACAAGTGATAGAACGACAATAAGTTGGGGGCACATCTGATCCCAATAAGGCAGGGGCATAATTGAAATCGCAAGGAGGGCCACAATTGATAAAAATCCATTAAAAAAGGCCTAACAAAACCCAGATAAATCCATAGTCCATTATTATGTGGCACAGCTCGCACCACGTGCATCATTTGTTGCTTGATTCACAACGTTAAATACAATTCTAAAAACAAAAATGGACACCTGAAACTAAGGGTGCACATGGATCAGACAAAATTTGTAATCTGATCCAATCTGATGTTAATGGATTGGTTTGGTTTGGCTTTATCCTTCTAACGGATTGGATTGGAATGGAATTTTTAAAAATCGTTAAACTATGGGTTGGATCGGATCATTATAAAAATCCAATCCGATCCAATCCATTAATCCGTTAACATATATTTATATATTTACATATATAAATATAATACACACATAATATTTATTTTCACCCAACCGTAGTTTCCCATAAAATCATAATCAATGTCATTCATCACATATTTATTGGATACAAATTCTATTACCACCTCCATTTCTTTCTCTTGCTAAATCTCAAAACTAATAAAATAGGATTACAATTTGTAATGGTATGAACCCCCTTTGGCTAATCTGCTCCAATTCCCTCTCCCTCTCATTCTACTCTCAATCGCGGATAACTAGTTATCAATTCTCTCTCCCTCTTGGTCTATTTTGATGCCTCATCTCTCTTTCACAATGTTATCTCCCTCTATTACAATTATATCACCCTCTCTTATGATGTCACCGCCCGTCTCACACAATGGCGTCCCTCTCTGACACGATACCGTCTGCACTAAGTGCACTGCAACTCATTTGATCTTCGTTAAAAGAAAACATATTCAAGACAGTTGCTTAGTGCATGTACTTTTATTCTTTACCATTTTGCTTGTTCCAATTCACAACCATACACATGTATGAAACTAGATCAACTATATGTTGAGATGTACCACACCATCTAAGAACAAACAAGCATACTTTAATTCTTTTCCTTTTTAAGATGATATAATTATTTGATTCATATTTTTCAGAATTTACATATTTTAACTATAGGTACAATTCTGATAATAAATTCAATTTCAAGTATATTTTAAACGAGAGGCATGATGCATAATTGACGGGCTATATTTAAATTCATTTTGTCATGGATACCTGATCGAATTCAATTTCACTATAGGTACAATTCTGATAATAAATTCAATTTCAAGTATATTTTGGGTGTTGATGTATAGTGCATGGAAGGGTGTTCTTAAGAGTGATTTGATTTTGACATAACTGAACATTCTAAATACTTCACAAACTTCATTAATATCCATCCAAAGGAATCATACTTTTTTGTTATCTAAATAGTTTTTACATCCATATTTGGTAACTTGCATAAATCATAGGTTGAAAATCATTTAAAAAAATACTAATGCATCCTTAATAAAAAGAAATTAGATACGAAATTCAATATAATCCATTAGCTTCATCATGTGGTGGTGTTCAACTTTCTATAGCAGATAAATAAAATTCATCAACTTTGATTTGATTATGCACTATTGAAATATTCTTTTCATAAAATTTATCCACATTATCAATTTCGCTATAAAATACAACCGTCACATGGTAAATTATCAAGCAGAAATATGTAAGTATAAAAAATCTGATCCAATCTGTCCAATGGATGGGATGGGTTTGAGTTCACACATTTTATGGATTGGAGAAAATTGAAAATCTGTTAAGTTGGATTGGACATGAATTAGACTAAAATCCAATCCGATCCATGTGCACCGCACAAACACAACCACCAATGCAATAGTCAATAACAAACTTTAGATGTGCCAGAAAGTATACCCCTTTCTTCTAGAATTGATTGGACAATTCAAATGAAGCCATTAATTAATCAACGTAGATAAAAAAACAAATCTCCTTTGAAGGATCTTTATTTCCAGTGAAAGCCACAGAAACGAATACAAAGCAAAGAGTAAAAGATAAAGAGTACAGAAGAAACAACCCTTCTAATGAAACAGGACTTATATGATATCTATTCTTGGATTACAAGAAGAACAAGGCACCAACAAATAGAGACTACCGCACTGGGACAAGTTGCTATGATCATACACGCAAGAGTACAAACAACGCGAAAAAAAGTCTATGGTCAGAGACACGCTCTCAACTCTCTCCTGCTCTAACCATCCGCAGACTCTCTCGTCATTCTTTGATTAGTATTTTGCATCTAAAAACACTGTTTAAGTTGAAGACTACTTACCTATCCTCTTCCATGTAAGGCAGCAGCAGTTTCACAGTTTGACGACTGGGGTAGGGCCTCTCAACAAACCCCATTCCATCAGTGGTGGATCCTTTGACGATGGACTATACCTCGCATTTAGAATGACTTCTGGGAGATGAATGTTGCACAGAGCTTATATAACTGCCAGTTCTCCACCTCTGGGGAAACTACAACTGCTCCGACAACGACTCCAACAGTGAGCAATAATGCCCCAGCCTTCATGCACTTGGAGCGGCGGGAAAGTCTTCCCAAGATCACCTTGCAGTATTTGTCGGCCTCTTTGATGGATGCCTGATCGTTAGCATCACCTTCTTCATCCAATGCTTCCTCGTTCTAAATCATGAGTAGGGAAACTTGTTAGATGTATCAATTAAAGTTCCCATGAGCAGATTCTGTGAGTGCATCGACCATGCTTACCTTTGACCTAATGTTCCTCAGAGTTTCCTTCAGGATATCAGTGGAGAACTTAGTAGAGTACTCCTTCCAGTCATCGGCAAGCTTCCGTAATACTGCAGCTGTTGCCTCTGCATTTTCCAAGTGTATTTTTTCCTGTATGATGCACACCCAAAGATATCAGTAGAACTCTTGTATAGAGTTGTTGAATCATGAACAAGCTTCAGTGAGTAATGGCAACTAGGATTGGCCTCTTACCCACTGCTTGAAGCAGTCCGCATTTTGGGTCAAACACCAAATGAAGATACCAGTAGCTTCCTTTGAAAGCTCTGGATTGTCTGCAATTTAAAGATATTCAGCATCTAACTTCATACCACAGAAATCCACTACAAAAAGTAAAGGCAAGAGCATCATACTTTCTTTGATTGCTTTGACAGAAATGGATAGAAGTTGTTGTGCAACCGGTTTCATCGCCTTTGACCCAGATGAACCAGCCAGTGCAATCTCTTTGAGGGTAGGATAGAGAGCCTCGAATCTTTCTGTGGCCTGTACTTCCACCGCATTAAGATTATCTCTCTAAGGCAAGCAAAATCAGAAATCATAGGAGGCAAAAACCAAGTCAAACCTTAACACGAGCGGAGGTCACAGGGAAGGTAGCTCGCCACAGCATTTCCAATGCAGTGGGAGGCAACAGGCGCTCCCCTTTTTTGATAGCACCATTTACTAAAATAGAACGAGCTTTTGGAGAAGCTAGAATTCTGTAGAAAAAAGTCATCTTAATACTATGGCAATTTCTTACTGTAAATTAAAAAACTGAGTAAAGCATAAGGATACCTTTCCACAAATTGCAAAACCAGATCCCTTGTCAACGGATTCGCAGTAGCTTTTATGAATATCAAGGGCAGCAGATTGCGAGCCCAGGCATACATCCCAACAGTTAGATCACCCTGAGAGGCCTATTGACATAAAGTGGAATATCAATTAGATACTTGGCAAAAAAATCATTTTCCTTTCAGTCATATCTGCAAAATATGTACAACCTGTCCAATCACCCATGCAATGATTGGAAGTTTCTCCTGTCCCTGGTACTTTGAGTTATCTCTAAGTGTCGGAAGAAGGGTGATCAGCACATCAGGCTTCCGTCTTAGTGTCATGGCCAGCACCACAAAGATTGCAATCTACAATCAAGGTACAGAGAATCAGAAAAGGATTTCAAAGAGTATGCTAAATCAGCTATTAAATAAAAACTCCAATCCAGTTCTGTATGGTTTCCTACTATTATTCTACTAACAGAATACAAAGATAAAATCAAGAATAGAAAAATGCATGAACAAATAAAGTGCACAACGGAGGGGTTTGATCTCAGCATCATGCAAAGACCAGAATGCAATCTACCATCAAAGTACAGAAATTCAACATAAGGAAAGGATTTCAAAGAGTCTGCAAAATTAGTTATACAATAACTCCGACCAAGTTATAGGTGTATAGCTTTCTATTAATATTCTTTTAACAGTTACACGACCAACTACAAAATAAAATCAAGAAAGGAAAAATGCATGCACAAATAAAAAAATATGCACTGCAAAGAGGGGTTTAATTTTCACAGCATCATGCAAAGGCCAGATTGTAGCCTCTATAGTTCACCACTTGATTTTTTTTTATCCTGAGATTTACCATCTTATTATGCATCTAAGATTGCAAAAATCCATATACTTTAATATTTTCATAATTTGCATAGAATAAGTACAGTGAGTCTACCACACAAAAGACCATGGTTCAAATCCCACTCTTGCAGTGGTTGCGTTAGGTAGTCAACAGCCAGCGTAAAAAATAGTCGAATCTTTCAACATGGATTTGAGCAAGAATCCATGTAGCCGACCCTACTTATAGTAAGAGAAGACTTAGTACATTTTTTTGCATAGAATAAGTGGATGTTCAAATGGACTACATCATACATGTGCTCTCCCATCAGCATAGAACTTGTATGTAAATCATGTTTACAGAAGCATAACATTATCTTGGGAAATTTGCCATATAATAAACATTAAAGCCATGCTGACTTTTCAACACTTGTTTCCATTGTTCACGGCATCAAATTTTGGCGAATTTAGACTGAATTTCGGTCGAATTTCAGCTTCAACAGGTGATCGAAATTCGGCCGAAATGGCCAATATATGTGCCTTGAGGGGGTGTTGATAGAAGAAAATGTGACCGAAATGGCTGAAATTTTGACCGAATTTCCGTCAAAATATTGTTTCAGTCTGTCACCAATATGGTGACCAAAAAACCCATAGTTAAGGCCTTGCCATTGTCATATTAACTATTACATTCATTTTCAAATGATAGTAACTATTATATTTCAGGTATCGTGTATGGTCAATCTGCAAAGAACAATTTTCATAATGATCACGGATCACCATGGGAAGATTCTGGTACTATGTATACCAATCAGCCATGGCTTGATAAACTTCAAATAGAATTGAAACAAAAATAATAACAGAACAAACCATGTATCATTGTGAGGTGAATAGTGGTATATAAGGAAATGGTGTACTGTTTCAATCTAAATTTAGAAGACATTGTAATCAAGTTATGGGAAGCCAAGCTACAGGCTAAAAGGCATGAACGAACTCAACTTAGTCCACTGACAAACTAAGCGAAATATACAAAAATTGATAAAGTGCAATATTCTGTTTGTTCAGAGCATGGTCAGACAAGTTCGTTCATATGCAAATATCAACTCCATGAAACATATCCATGACATACTTTTTAATCTCATTTACATGGTACATTTTATTAATGAGTTTTTAATGGAAGCAGGGATGGTGACACAGGCTTCATGAAGGAAAGTTTAAGAAGAAAATCATTCATGACATAAAAACTGAGATGATAATCGAAGTAAGAGGATCAGCAAAACATGTGTTGGAGTGGTTGGAATTGGTGATTGGTACAACCCAACAGCGACATATAGTCCCACTACCCGTGCCCTTGCATAAAAGGAACATTCAACTACGAGCCCATCATGGAGTACAAATCAAGGCATGAGGTCCGAAGGCCTCAGTTGCAGCTCAATCACAATCTTAAAAAAAACTTACAATATTGGAAGATAAGCTCTGCTATTGGTCAAGTTTATAGACCATGCAATCTCATCCCGGGCTCCATCCTTAGCTGTTCAAATGACTTTTTGCGCTGGCCATTACAGAATAACAAAATGCAAACAATCACGTTTGCAACCATGGCCATCGAATCTATCATATAGCTAACTCAGTATCATCCTCTCCACCTACCGTCACCTCTTTTGGCACCATATCCCAGAAATCAGTTGCATGCCTTCTTTATCATTCAGATGATTGTTACAGATGAGGGCTGCGAAGTGTGGATGAGAGATGTCGGAGCTATAGGGAGGGATCCTCATATGGCTTTAGGATAGTGGAAGAATAAGAAGGGAAGAGAAAACAGATGGGACTACCTAAGATGCAATTAAGCTCATGACAGTGAATATCAAGGTGAGACTATCAGAGAGAAGCTCCCTCGCAGTAGCTACTAGGAAGATGTTTTCTTCTAAGCTTCTCTTTAGCTTTATTTTTCTTGTTTCGTCTCCCGGATGCATGTTACCATACAGCCTATCAATTACGAAAATTCTGTCCTATAGAGCACGCTGATGATGGGTTTTCAGGTTTAACAACTATGTTATTATCAAACTATTGAAGGATGCAACTTGAAGAAAAAAAGTGCAAAGTTGTAGTGGTCTTATACCATGATAAACCCATGATAAAATGCAGCATCTACAAGAAATAGGCCCCAACCAAACCCCATTCTTGAACCTTACAGCTACTTAAAGCATTTGGCAGGGTGTACCACTCACTAGGTAGCAGGTTTTTTTCTAGAAAACAACAGGAAGTCATTTTTAGGGCAAGACAGATCCCATTCTACACAGACTCCGTTTACTCTTGGAAGAATAGAGTTTCAATTGATAGTATTATTAAAATCCAAATTATTTGACATTTTATCCAGAAAATATCAGTACATATTCCCCACCCCACACTATTTACTCTCAAACTTGTTTGGTTGCTGATAAAAATTATACACCTCGAGCAAAGATGTGTAAGGACATACACCTTCAAGAATAGTAAAAAAAAATACATTGGCTAAAATAGACAAGTTTGAGCTTAAGCTATGTGTCCTGCAGGTTGGCTTCACAAAAACAAAACCAAAAATCTAGTTAGAATTTTATTGGTAAGGGAACCGTGACAATTTGATTTTTCCAACTGACATTATTCCATTAAAAAAAGGGTGTTATTCCATCAGTTATTCATTCAACTGATTGGCTTGTGCAGATAAAATGAACTTTCGACAATATTTTATCAGTTTTCATAGATTTGATTTTAAATGTCTTGAATGTAAGATTGAAATTCAATAGTTACTTTTACTTGTTTGATATGTTATGTAACCTTGATAAACCAGTGTTAAGAATAATGACTATATAAATATATAAGAAAACATAATTAATTAATTTCTATATTTAAAATAATAAAGAATTGGAATATTCCATAGTAGCATGCATTTCAGTCACCTTTTTGACAGAATAACGCATTTCAGTCATCTATTTATAACTACAACAAATATATTGAGTATTGAGTAAGCAGTGACTTGCCTTTTTCAATGATATAGGTTATACGGAAAATACAGGCTCCTTGGAGAACTTATGAGTTATGACGATGCATATCTGAATGACAATTTTCTGGATACAATTTTTCATTTTAAAACAGCAACAAAGGGAACGCCCCCTCCTTTGTTGGACTTATTTAGTTTCTAAATAAGTTTTACTAAAATGCTGGACTTATTTAGTTTCTTGGCATTTTACTAAAATGCTGGACTTATTTAGTTTCTTGGCATAGATAGGATTCCAGAGCTGTCCAAGTCAACTAGTAGAGGAGGTGTTCTTGATTTACACCTAACGAGTGGATCTGATCATAGTAGACCAGATAAACAATAAAGATTCATGGAAGACTAGAAAATATCAAAATGGGAAAAGAAATTTTTAAGACCAAATGAGAGAATTATTCTCGATCCTACATCAGCTACATAGGTAACAAGAATGCAATCTGTAAGACCTCTTAACGAGCAAGACAGTGTCCTTTTCAAGAAAAAATAAGCCAAAGAACCACCAAGTCGGAATGAAGAAAAAATTTGCTGGTGAAGACATGGACCTCACAGATTAACAGATTATATGAAAACCTCAAACACATCAGATGTACATAGAAAAATAAAAAGTAGGGAACATGAAAACATCTAACGAAGTAGGAAGTATGAAAAACAGAGCACCAAAGCCAATTTCGAAGGCCACATAACAAGCAAGACAATATCCTTTTTCAAGAGATGATAAGCCAGAGAACCAGCAAGTGGAAAAGAGGCAACAAAATTGCTGGTGAAGACATGGACATCACAGATTAGCAGATTATATGAAAAACTCAAACGTATCAGATGTACATAGAAAAATAAAAAGTGGGGTACATGAAAACATCTAAAGAAGTAGGAAGTATAAAAAATAGAGCACCGAAGTTCCATAACATGCTTAATTATCACCAAAAAAGCGCAATGTCCTTATCAAGGAACATAAGGATATTATATAAACTGCTAATCAAGACACTAGAAAAGTAAGTCATGTTTACCTGGGCCTTGGGGGATGACTGTTGCACAGGTTTTTTAGAGCCCTTGGGTGCAGGTAGCTGAACCAGCTCAGCAAGGATGCTATCTAGAGACCACAATACAAATGTCCCAAGAGATTCAGCAGGACGTTGAGCAAGCCAGTCAGCAGCAGTTTTATACACAGATTCAGAAATGTGGCAGAGGGGCACCTGATTCAAAATAAAAAAAAAAGTTAATACAAATAACTGAAACATGCAACCGATCTATCACTCATGGACTCTCGCCTGATGAAGATAATTATCTGTGATTTTTAAGTAATCTTGAAATGAGAGGCATTAAAGATGGACAAACGAGATTCTGAATTGCTTAGTGAAAAAAATGTTCAAAAGAAAAAATCTAGAACAATATGCATTAGGCTAGTGTTATACCAAAACCATTCCAATGATCTCAAAACAATCCTCAAGTAAAAGCACATGAAGATCGTGCCTTCCTACTTATTTAACATGCTGAAAATCTGACAAGGGATCCAATGGGTGTACATTTGGGTAGTTTCCCTGATTGGGTGATGCAAGCAAAGAACAGCATATGAACACAGGCAGCAGGCATCCTCCAGTAAATACAAATTCACTATTCAATCATGGCATTTCTATCATAAATCACATGGAATGGTGCATTTGGCAACAAAGGAAGATAAAATAACAGCCATAAAACAACCATTCTTGCTCCTGTTCTCCATTGCTCTTGAAATTCGCATTAAGAAAAGGTCATGTTGCAACAGAGAAATAAAGCATAAATGAGAATTATTGCGACCAATTATACTGGTTCTCTAAACTTCTGGAGAACCAAAACATGCCAAAAGCTTAGATCTCGGATGAAATGGTCAGATCGTAAAAGTATTTTAAATACTTTGAATAGTTGCACTCCCTCGATCTTGTTAGATAAGTCATACAGTGGCACTCTTTTTCTAGGAATTATATACAAAGGGCTTGACATCTCTTTAAAAATTTGTTGAGAAAATGATGCTACCAAGTCAAAAAAATAGACTTCACTGTTTTATTCTACTGATTATTATTATTATCTAAAGTTCTGATTGTCTTGTGCTGCTGTGCACCAGTAAAAGTCAAAACACGTCAAAATAACAGGATGTGAGCAACAAAACAGGGTAGTTTCTTGAAAATAATTTTTTTCACAAAGAATCTCATAGTTACAAGATCAAAGGATCTCTTGATAAATCCAGAAATTATACATGTATGATATGACCAGAGAGAAAAATACATTATCATGTAAATAGAACAACTTCAAGCAAAGCTGCTCGAGTAACTCATATAGCAAACAAAAGCATGTTGACAATAAAAAACCCCAGATATATTGCTGAAACAGAGAAACTATATGGCATTACATTAATTCAACCTAGTGGATAAGGAAAAGGATTTGTGCAATTCAATTGCTTTGGAACTAGCAGAAAATAGATCATGCGCTTGCAAACAGCAGATAGTTTATAAAAATGTATTCAATTTACTAGGTGCAACACTAAAGACTGGAAGTATAGACATGTTACACTCTTAAATAATTTTTTTGTAGAATAGGAAATAAACAACACATTCTCAGAATGATTGGGCATAAGTTTTGACAACAGCATTGCCATTTGACCATATCTGATTATCGAAGAAAATGGGAACACAAAAAAATTTGCAGCATATCTACTACAGCGGGGGCTTCTCAATCGATTTAATGTGAAACTAATGTCAGCATCAGAAATCAGAAAGATCAAAATACTGGTCCAGGGAGAAACAGGATCATGTTCTCCAGCGATTCTTGATGGTTTAAATTGATGCCTAATGGAGAACGACCTTCGCGTGCCATGCATGCATTAGCTTTGAAACAAAACAAGCCTTTTCCCGACCCCACTTAATGATGTGAGAAAAGGCTTGAATTTATTTACAGTAGGCTTTGGCACATAACACGAGAAAGGTCTCTTCCCACCGCATCATCAAATTGGATTCGCCTAATCCCAATTAGAACAAATAACGAAACTTTGAAGACCGCAACTCACATCAACAAGCTTAGAAACGGGGGACTCCTTGAACAACTTCGTCCAAGGGAACTGTGACGCTGCAACTGTCGAGAATGCACGCCCGAAGTAATCAGCAAATCTCATCAGCTGTATATCTGGTTGCGCCTCGTACGATCCCTGTTCGGAACATCCAACATGCAATTCAACAACAAATCAAAGAAATTTCCGCAAAATCTGCATATGAGAAGCTCACTGCAATATCAACAAGGAACGCAGCAAGATCTGCCGCGTCGATTTTCGAAGCGGCCTCGGCGATGGTGACCTTAGGCTTCTTTGGCTTCTTCTCCTTGGGCTTCTTCTCCTCCCCCTCCCCCTTCTTTTCAGCAGCGGCATCCTCACCGCTGTCATCATCCTCGTCGGATCCGGCGTGCTCGCCGCCTCCGGCGGCCTTGATCCGTGCGAGCACGGCGGCGTCGCGGGCTGCAGCGTCGGCCGCGGCGGCAGCTGCGAGCGCGCGGTGGCGCTCCTGCGCCTTGAGCTCGACGGAGGCGAAGACGTTGGGACCATTTGATCGAGGATCGGCCGAGGAGAGGACTGACGAAGCGGGGCGGCGCTGGCGCTTCGTGTAGGAGACCTTCTGCCAGCCGTGATCGGGCGCGGCGGAGGAGGAGGACGCGGCGGCGGCGGAGCCGTTGGGGATCGTCAGGGTTTCGGCGTCGTCGAGGAGAGAGGAGGATGCCATCGCGATCGAGCGGAGAAGGGGGTCGTTGGGCTGGACGGAGACGAGGAGAGAAAGATGTGGGGAGGGGTAGAAAGAGGGGAGCGAGGTATTAATAGAACGGATGGTGGGCGAGAAAGGGGCCTGATGTTGGGGGAAATTACGGTGGACGGGTTGGAAGGGAGGATGGAGGGAGACGGAGAGAGGGGTCATGGGACGGCCTACTACTCTGGTCAAATTTGTACGGCAATTTTTATTTTTATCTTTATTTTTTTTTTGGCATTTTCAGGAGAGAGAAAAAATGGGGAAATGGTTTAATGGATTTGCCAAAATGTTTTAAAAGGCTTCCTCTTCTTCCATTATATATCTTATCCAAATAGGATAGGAAGTAAGAGGAAAATTCGTGTGGGGGGCAAGTTGATAAACTTATTAACTGTATATGGTCGGAATTATTTTTTTATTAACTACCATAGGTAAGCCGCGGTTAACTAAGAGCCGCCCCTTGAAGAGGCGGCTTTAGACAAAAGCCGCCTCTTGAAGAGGCGGCTCTTAAAGAAAGCCGCCTCTTGAAGAGGCGGCTTTTCGCCAGAACCTAAAAAAAAGGGAAGCAGCACCTCTGCTGCTCGCAGAGCTGCTGCTTCCCCCTTTTTTTTAAGAAATTCATATGTTGGCGAAGTGAACGTCATGCACAGTATGTAATACCAACTATGATATTAGAACACTTTAAAAGACAATATTCATAGACAATACTGAAGTGAAGACAATAATGAAGATTCATAGAAAGTAATTTGATCACATACAAGGTGCATAACGCAAGCGACAAGACAATAGTTGCAAACACTATAAATTACATGCTTGGTTTACATTACAAAAAATTGGCAACATGGTGGTCTATGGTCTACGCTCCCTCCTCCTTTTGTATTGTAATTTGACAGGTCTTTCATCTGCCATGGTGGTCTCCGGTGGTCTAGGGTCAAATCCATGCAGTTGGCTATTACGATCTATGTCATCGATGTTGGTCATCTCGGTTCCTTCAACTCCAAAGAAGGACAATGGTAGGGGTGAATGAAGTGAAGGTCCTGCATTGTGCTCCGCTCGATCCCTCCGTGGTGCAGGCGGCGTTGTAGGCTCTCTGGATGTCCCACACTCAGGAATTGGGGTCTCAAATTCTATGCCAGACTGAGGGGGTTGTTGTGTATCCAATGGGACATCTCCCTCGCCAGTAGGCCTCTCTCCCCTTTGCCGTTGACCACGTCCCCGTCCACGTCCTCGAACACGTGAACGGGGATGAGTTGAAGCTTCTGCATCGGCGTCTTCCTGTGAATGCTCATCGGTAGGACCATCTCGGAATTGTCGCTGTATAGACTCACGTATCCTAGAACTTGCTTCAGCAGCAAGTTCTCTAATACATGGTGCACCATCATCGCAAAGTCGAACAATCTCCTCGAATTGAGACACCTGCAATATGAGCAATTGTTGTCAAAACATGTTAAATCATACTACAAAATCTAAACTAAGTAAATGCTATCTTACCGCGTAATCGAGCGTACATCCATGTCATCCAATGAAACATCTTTTAACTCGACGATACCATGGCAAGTACTCGACGGTCGTATCTGGTCCTCCCAATGAAATGGGAGTCATCGACACCACATAGTCCCTACGGATGTTCCATAGTCTAATATAAACTGCATGGAACTCCGTCCAATCGACGTTGCTCTTCCCTCGGAGATCGATTGCATGTAACTGAGATGACGTGTCACAAGCCATTGGAACCCCCTGAATGCCCCCAAACTGTCGAAGGAATCTGTCCGGTGTGTGTAGCTCCACAATACAGAAATGAATCAGGGGGACACGAGCCACATGTAACCACTCATTGCCACGGCAATACAATGGTAACAGAGACAACACCTCCTCTGTATATGGCCTCCATACCACCTGCGTTAAATTAGAAATATTAAAAAAACCAGTATAATTGAAAATAATCGTAATAATGTGTTAACTGAATACCTGCTCATCTAGTTGTAGGTCAAGTGCATCCCTATATGGCCGAACCACATGTGTAGATTCGGTTGAGATATCAAACTCTGCATGCCACCTTGCCCTCAAGGGCTTCCCTTGCCAAAGAGGTCGGTGGTGAACTACCGGAGCGATATGGGGGAATCGCTCCCAAGCCCACAACTGCAAACAGTATCAAGGGACCCCCAATCTCTACTGCCTCAGCCTTTGATGCAACACACAACTTCCTGTACAAGCCCACCATCAAATGCAATTGTCCAACGTTCCTTTGGACAATCATGTGTGTCAAACCACTTTGTTGCATTCTCGTCGCATTCCTTCAGCTTGTCCATGTAAGATTGCCATTTTGTTTGGGAATAGACTTTTCCCTCCCTCATGACCATAAGCTTTAGAGTTTGATTTTTGCGGGCATCATTGAAATTACTACCCACATGTCGGAGACAAAAGCGCCAGTGTACGTATGGTGGAACAAATTGAACCTCTGGGTATCTGAGTGCAGCACGTAACCCAGGAGCACGGTCAGATAACAAACATATAGGCCCAGCACGATCACGGAAAACATACAAACGTAGCCTCTCCAGAAACCACGCCCAACTAGGGTCATCCTCCTCGTTGACAAAAGCAAAAGCCAATGGTATAATGTGGTTAGCTGCATCGCTTTGAGCAAGTAATAAGGATCTTCTGCTTATACCTTCCATACATGTGTGTACCATCCACACTAACAATGGGCCTGCAGTGTCTGAATGCCTCAATACAAAGACCAAATGCCCAGAAGACCTTCTCAAATAGCTCCCCTTGGTTCACTGTTGTTGTGTCAATATCTGTAACCGAACCAGGAATAGCCTGCTCAAAGGCCCTAAAAAGATAGGGAAGTTCATTATAAGATTTCTTCCAATCGTCGTATACCATCTCAATGCCTTTCCTTCTTGCGTCCCAAACCTTCTTCTACTCACATGGAAGCCAAAATCATCTTGAATTGATGTCTGAAGATAAGAAACCTTGACTGAAGGAGATATTTTAATTTAATTCAGGAATCTGACTGCCATGAAGTTGCAATCCAGCTGAGGATGGTCTTGATTAACAACACGATTCAAGCAAGTATGCGGCTTCTCAACCATTGTGACAACAAACTGTCCATCTATTGGTCTACGATGACCACGCAATCTCCATGAACAACCTCTAGCCCGTTCGCTGCAGTGTATATCCCACACCTTCTTATCTGATTCCAGTACCGTGAAGTTGTAATGATGTTTAATGTGAAAAACATTCACGGTGAACACCAAATCGACTTTGCATTTGAAAAGCATGCCATTTTTCAACTCGTTAGACAGACTAATCCCATCATCACAACTCATGCAATCTTTACCATTCAGAATATAGACATCACCACCTCTCATGTTTAAAAATGGAATATCAGAAACGATACGGGTTCCAACATGATGATCCTCCTCCTCATTGTCATCATTTTTCATCTCATCATCCGTATTCTATGGTGAGGGTTCCATTAACCTGTCCAGTTCCGGATCATTAAATGGATCCATGTCTACCACAGGAGCAGAAACTGGAGGTATGGATCCACCTTGTGGTACAGAAACTTGAGGTCCAGATTCGGGTATAGAGACAACGATAGTAAATATCCCAGGTCGATATGCAGCACCCATCTCCTCAGCATATTCGACAATCTCTCGGATATCATCGTCATACTCGACACACCCAATATAAAAACTTGCTCCATCTTGGGACATTTTATGAAAGACCTGTAACTCAAGTCCTTGAGATAAATCCAACCTGAAGACGGACTTAATGTGCTCAATCAGTCCCAAAAATGACATTTCGTGATCGATTTTGATGGTTTTCATACGACCTCCTACGTAGGTCACGTCTTTACTAGACTTCGATATTGTACCCCCACAGTGACAGAAACAACGAACTTCTCGAGACATCCTACATACCATTACGTCGACATCAATGTATTAGAGTGAAGAAAATATTTCAAACAATCATTTAAACCCTAAACATGTACCCAAAATCCTACACCATAGACAAATCATACCTTCCTTGAGGTGGAGAAGGAGAGGAATAGCGGAAACGAGGCCAACGGACGTTGACAAGATGACCGGAGAGCCGAGGGCGGCGGGAGGGGGAGCCCGAGCGCGCTTGGAAATTGCAGGAGACCTTGGGCGGAGGGAGGGAGGTCGGGCTTCTGTGCGCGTGGTGGACGTACTGGCGGCCCGTGGGGTTTATGCCCCGACAAAGCCGCCTCTTCAAGAGGCGGCTCTTACTTAACCAAAGCCGCCTCTTCAAGAGGCGGCTTACCTACGGTAGTTAATAAAAAAATAATTCCGACCGCATACAGTTAATATGTTTATCAAATTGCCCCCCACACGAATTTTCCTCTAGGAAGTAAAATCATGCAAAATATGAGGTCTAAACTTACAAAAACCAATTAACTAATCATGTTCTCATCCTCTTAAAGTACCCTAACGAAAAGCGGTGACCACCTTGAGAGCACACGAAAAATAATAAAATGAACATATTCATGTAGAGTTTGCTTATTCGAATAACCCAGTAGTTGAATTGCTTTGTCTTTCACACAATATACTCAAATTCCAAATGCTAACATTCACTCAAGCAAATCCAGCTAGAAATGATGATATGTAGTTCATATGTGATCCTATAGTTGAGAAGGGTATATATAGTTAATATGTGTTCATTGATGAGTACTTAAGCAACTGATGGAATTAGCAATCCAACTTTTACCGTTCCATTTGGCATTACCAAACTAGGTAGAAACTTTCTATTCTAATGAAAAAAGAATCCCCTCGCATAAGGAACCCTATTTCGAGTGAACCTCGTACGATCGATCGTTCCTTTTTCATATAGCCTTCATCTTCACCCTCGCTCACCTACCCCAAAGTATCTATATTAGTGTTTTTCTTGTGAGGATCACTACGGAGGGCGGCAAAGCTATCACTAATGTTCAAAAGATGAAAAGAAGGAATTTTGAGATGATAATTACAGGATAGGAGAAAAACATATGATTGGTAATATACCTTCGCGGATTCCATTCTTACATTGCATCACTATTAGAATGTAAATGTTTATTTATTATCATCTTTAGCTGGTTCTAATCCATAGATTTTCTCCACATTTAGTGTGATCTAGCGGAAAATGTTTCTCAAGTACATTGATCCAACAACTTCTAAGATTCTACTTTGGCGGAAGTGTTTCTCAAGTACATTGATCTAGCGGAAGTGTTTGATGCTTCGAATTCCCATTTTACTTGGCGGAATACCTCTTCAAGATCTAGGTTGGATCGGTTTTTGTGTTCGATTGAGCTGCTTGAAGCTTTCCCACTGGCGTTTCCTAGGTCCCTGCCGCGAAGTCACTCAGATCACACTCCTATCTGTTGGGACTCGGGTGAGTCCGTTCGTTTGGGCAGCCCGTTCCGATTCGAGCGCTCTTGGCTCCTGGAGGAGGGTCTTAGGGATCATATTATTCAGTGCTGGAGGGGAGTTGGCTCATCTGGGTCAGCGTCGAGGGATATGGCATCTCGTTTGAGGGCACTTCGGTTGATGCTGGTGAACCTTCGAAGGGAGATCAGAATGCGACGGAGTGAAAGGAGGGACCGTGCCCAGGCTGAGGTGGATCGGTTGGACAGACTTGAGGACGGCAGGGATCTTTCTGAGGAGGAGAAATTGATGAGATTGGGCTATCAAGCTATGCTTCTAGAGGAGGACAAGAAGAGAGAGGTAGAGTGGAGGCAACGGTCGAGGCAAAACTGGTTAAAGGAGGGCGATGCGAATACGAGATTTTTCCATGCGATGGCAAATGGCAGGAGGCGGCGAAATTTGATCCATTCTTTGGAGATTAGGGGAATGCACGTGGAAGGAGAAAGGGAAATCGGGGCTGCGGCTGTTGAGCATTTCAGGGAAGTAAGTAGGAGGGACCATCCTAGTGGGATTCGTTGGCATGATAGAGAAGTGCCTCGACTTTCGGAGGCTCAGGCATCACAATTGGTTTGCCCTTTCACACTTCAGGAGGTCCGTGCAGCAGTTTTTGATCTAAATGCAGATGGTTCTCCAGGACCAGATGGGTTTCCTGTATTCTTCTTTCGTGAGTTCTGGGACTTGGTGGGACATGATGTGTTAACTGTTGTTGAGGAGCTCAGAGGAGAGAATCGTGGCTTTGATCGACTAAATCGATCTTTAATCTTCCTTTTACCTAAGAGAGAGAGGGCAGTGCGAATGGAGGACTTCAGACCTATTGCCCTTTCAAATGCCATATATCTCATTGTTGCCAAGGTTCTTGCAAACAGGCTACGTATTGTCTTGGATGGCATTATCAGTAACTCGCAGACAGCTTTTGTTCCTGGTAGACATATGATGGATGGTGTGGTCATTGCTTCAGAGATTGTTGCTGATTGGAAGAGGAGGAATGTCAAAGGTATGCTTTGGAAGATTGACTTTTCCAAAGCATATGATTGTGTTAGTTGGAAGTTCATTTGGGCATCTCTTTCAAGACGCGGTTTCCCAGATGAGTGGATCTCTTGGATGAAGAGGTGTGTGACGACGACCTCTTGCTCAGTGCTGGTTAATGGTAGGCAGGAGGGAGGGTTTTTTCAGCCACAGAGGGGGGTTAGGCAGGGATGCCCACTTGCCCCTCTCTTATTTGTTATTGTGGCAGATGCGTTGTCGAGGATGGCTACTCGTGCGGTGGAGGGAGGTTTCATTCAAGGCTACAAGATTCAGAATTTATCAATCCCGATCTTGCAGTATGCGGATGACACGGTTTTATTTGTGGAGGGTGGAGCACGCGAGGCTGAGGGCATTGCTACAGTTTTGGAACTGTTCGGATCTGTTTCAGGGCTGAAGCTCAATGAGGAGAAATCAGTGTTTGTTCCCTTCGGCCTTACGGAAGGGGAGATCGAGGCTTGTGGATCGCTACTTCGCTCAAGGCGTGGGGCTCTCCCGATCACCTATTTGGGGTTACCTATGGTGGATGGCCGTTTAAAACAATCAGATTGGATACCTGTGATTGAGAGACTTGAGAACAAGCTTGCGGGTTGGCGCGCTTCTTGTCTATCACGTGGTGGACGCTTGGTGCTTTTGAGGTCGGTTCTCTCTGTAATTCCCATTTTCTTTCTATCCTCCCGCTTGCTCCCGGTGGGGATTCGAAGACGATTGGGACTTTGATGCGGAGTTTCTTTTGGGCCGGCACTCCATTGGTTAGGTGGGAGATTGTGACGCTTACGGAAGAAGATGGTGGCTTGGGAGTCCTGAACCTTGAGGTGATGAACAAGGCCCTCCTGGCTAAATGGGTTACTCGTATCTGGGGTGAAGGATCGGATACTCTTTGTACACTTTTGAGGAAGATTTATGATGTGACAGGCAATATCGAGTGGCGTCCCAATAGAAGGATAAAACCTTCAAATTTTTGGCATGGGGTCTCCTCGATACTTCCTCAGATTGCTCCTTTTTTAAATCCTGTGCTGAGGAATGGAGAGGAAACTAATTTTTGGAGATGGGCGGATGGTACTTTTACTGTGAAGAAAGCCTACAAAGCCTTATATACATCCACCATTTTTGATCTAGGAATTGCTATACCAAGGTTAGGGCAAATATGGTCGTGGAAGATTCCTAAAAGAGTGAAAGTCTTTCTCTGGTTGTTCGGTAGAGAACGGGTATTGACTGGTGCGCGGAGGGCTAGGCTCTTTGGGGCTAATAGCTCTTGCATACAATGTGGAGAGGAAATGGAGGATGCTGACCATCTATTTTTTCTTTGTTCTTCCTCGAGACAGATTTGGTCAGAGGCCAACTTATCTTCTATTGCTTCCTCGGGGGTTAGAGACTTCTGGGCATCAATTGACTCATCCGGATCTAGCACAATAGCGGAGAAACAACACGCAGCATCTATCCTATGGGCTATTTGATTGGCAAGGAATGGAACTATTTTTCGAGGAGAGAGATTTTATATCGAAAATGTAATTGCACATTCCAGACTCCTACGTGGGTCTTGGTCACTGTAACCTTTTGTAATAATCATGTGAATAAAAGTTTTTTGGGTGTCCACCTTTACGGTTCGACACCCTTTTTTCCCTCAAAAAACTTCTAAGATTCTAATTAAGGGCACCCATGTGATAATCAATTCAATCACCTACTCAAGTAGCCTATAAAGAGGGTTCTTTATTTCATATTTTTCTTAGCATATTTTTCAAAGTTTTTTGAGAAATTTATTTGAATGGTTTTTATGCGAAGTTTTGGTGGCATTCATTCTTGAAATTAGCATAGTTTATTATGGAAGGAAATAAGGGGGTGGATGGTGTATTTTATGTGGTTACGGATAATATATATTTACATTTTATATGTATATTTGAGATTGTAATTTATACACCATGACCCTCAAAATCTTGTCAAATTACATTGTAATACCTATAATATGTGTAACCACACAACAGCCTTCATAATATTACTATGTTAAACACGTATCCCCTATCCGAGGGTAATGCTTGAAGAGTTAGTAAAATATAGGCCTTCTGGTGTAATTCACAAGGACCCGTGGCACAATTATAAAGATTACAGGGGTAGTGATATAATTGGACAAAATTTTTGGGATATGATGCCAAAATCCCTTCTAAGATATATTGTTGTCTTGTCTTTTATTCTTGCATGTAAAATATTGTAAATGCATGCTGTTGTGATGCTGTCGAAACTTGACTTCCTTACGTTTTATAATTGCATTTTTTCTTTTAATGGGTTTGGTTTTAATTCTATGAAAGGAAGATGAGTTGGCAAACGAGTAAAACAGTGGATGAGGCCATTTTCATGGAATGATAAGTTATAAAAAAATGAGGCACTTGAAAGGACGAGTAATTATCATAAAATGGAAGTTAAATGTCAAATTGGTGTTTGGTTGCTATTATGATAATAAATCGATGATCAAATTGGATTTGCCTTGACTTTTGATATGGTATGGATGATCAATTAAATTTTGAAGAGTTGTGTACAGAGAGTGTTTCCGCTACTCTGAGCACCAAGGTCTATAATGAGATCTTGTGTACAGGCAACCATTCATCATAACCCCGTTGTCTTTTGTATTTAATAATTAGTCCTGTAAATATAAAATTGTGTGTAGTAATTTTAGGACATTTTGCTAATAGAACCTTAAGCTTTCTAGAAATCACAAAGAGGCACTTCCGCCTCACGTAGGATCATGTAAGGAGTTGTGTATTTTGAATTTCTGCCCTGTAGTTTTTGGACTGATTTCTAAATGCATGTATAGTTTTATAAACTGCACATTGGTTCCTATAACGGTGGCACTTTATTTCCTTTTATTTTTTTCATTATAAATATATTTATTGCTTCAAAAGTTACAGGAAAATTAATGCAGATATTTGTTATGATGTTTGTACTCACATTATTTTTAGTTGACACTTTAGTTAATTTTCCTACTTCTCAAAAATACAAAAAAATGTTTTTATTCCCTATCTAGATATTAAAATCCAAAAAATGAAAAATACAAATCCAAAAATTCTTAAAAAGATATATTATATTATATTATATTATACCAGCTATATAAAAATCCGTAAAAACACAAAGTATAAGACTTAAAAATTATAAAACCCTAAAAAAATTTAAAGAAAAATCTAAAAAAAATATCTTTCTATTTTTAATTTTTCTATATCATATGTAATATATATATATAATAATTTATGTTAATTTTCAACTTATTTATATTTATTAAACCTAAAATAGTCTCGGATAATTAATCCATTCACTATTTCGGTAATAAATTTATTATTTTAAATTTTTTTGAAACTTAGTAAAATAATTCTATAAAAATTACCAAAAATATAAAAAATCTATAATTCACAAAAATATTTTACTTTCAGGAGTCTGAATATATTTTGATATATTTAAAAAAATAATAAATTATATATATTTTCTATATAGTACTTATAATGGACATAATATCTATATTATTACATATAAATATATATCTAATTTTTTAAAAATTAAAAAGAAATTAAAATTTTGCAAAATTAAAAAGAAAGTAAAATTTAAAAATTTAAAAATATAAAATAAACATCCATAAAATTAATTCTAATTAAAAATCCACTAACAAACTCAGAAATTATCTTTTTAATTAATGATAATGTTGTTACTATAGCCAGAAAACTCGGATATTCGTAAAAAAGTAACCATGTTGAGGAGTTAATATGGAAAATAAATCCTCAATGCAATCATGAATGATTTGTTTTACTTAAGTAAGTCTCGAGGTCAAACTTGGGGAGGTAATATAAGAGTTCAAAATCAATCTTTGAATAATATAAGAAAATTAGGTTTTCAAAGAAAAATGATTTTTGGTGTTTTTGTATTTTTAGCTTCTTATGGATTTTAAAAATATAATTATTCAATAAAAGAAATATGATGCGTGGATTTTTGAAATATAATTTTTAATACAAGAAAATAGTGCCATGTTGTATGGTACGAAATAAAGTAAATATTGCAATATTTTCGTGATTTTTAAATGATGACGAAAATAATGCAAATATGGTGTAAAGTGATAAAGCAAGTTAGGACAAGAAAGCCAATCAACTAACAAGTACCCAAATGATTATCGAAAATTATTATTCAATTAAGCTCTAATTACTTTCTCAAAATAAATTCCTTGAATGTATGAGCAATTAATTTTAGCAAGAGAAATTCCAGCGAATAAATGCTCACTTAAACGTAATCACCTCCTCAATTTAATTAATGATATAAAATGTCTCCAAATGAAGGTTTCAATATTATCTTATAGAGAATCAGACAAGGATCAAAACGATGTTAAGAACGCAAAAATACAATATCATATGTTCAAGTTATCAGTAAATGAGTGCATGGGCATAATTGTAAATAAAATAATTAGAGATCTTGCAATTATACCCTTCGAACGGGTCATTTTGCAATTTACAAAAGTCATATGGGCTTCTTAGCAATTTACCCCTAGTAGACTTCAGTGCAATTTTCTAGGGTCATATGCGCAATGCGTATGACTGAGTCCTTTTTGTAGTTTTGGCAAAATGCAGGGGCTATGCACAATTTGCCCGCAAGTTGTGTAGTGCACGTGGGGGATGCAGGCTCGGGCGATGCTGATAAATTCCATATTTATCAACATAAAATAATATAATTAACTCACTTGCTTAAGTAGATCACTAAATTTCATTAACAATTAGGTTTAATTAATTTATTGTGTGTTATAAAATAATTAACTCTAATTATACACTATTATCTAACATATTATTATGCTATTTGTATTCCTTTATTATTAAAAATCAAATAAAAATAAGAATAATAGTGTACATAATTAATATAACATAAAAAATAATCTAAAAATCCAAAATATGATGAAAGAAAATAAAAGAAAAATGGTTTTATTGTTTTAATTACTTGTTTAATTCTTATCTTTGTATAAATGATTATATTTCTCTTTTACTTCTAAATGAAACTTGTAGATTTCATCGAGATCTATAATTTTCATTTTCATAATTTTTCTTAATATGACTCCTAACTATTTTATTTGCCATTATCTATTATTTTCTCATTTATCTGACTTCTGATTGGGCCAAGTGGCACCCTCCATGATGCCTACGTGACCGGTTTCTTTACTCTAGCCAACTGGCGATCTGAATTGTCTGATCATCTAGATCAGACGCTCGTTCTTCAATCTACTTCCACTTTATTGACAACCGCTTGATCATTTTGATCAAGCTATCTGAGCCACACGCGCGTGACCTAGTGCGAACCCTTAGATCTTAATCTCACGATCCCTAGATTTTGTCAACCTTTCACCCTTTTTCCGCCAAGAGACGCATCTCTTCATACCTCATTGCTTTCACCCATTTTCCCCAATGTCCTCAACCTCCATTTCCTCCAACCACTACCTCTAACCTTTTCGCCTAACCAACGTTATGCACACTAACTTCCTTACAAACTCTAATTCCTTCTCCTCTACACTTGAGCGATGGTTGAGACCAATGCTCGCAACCACTAAATTCCTAACCTCAATTGCATCAAAACCCCATCCTCCATCGCAAGCAACGGTTGTCCGCCCTTGCGTGAGAGAAAACCTAACCTCGTCCTCGCACATTGACAGGGAGTGAGTGGTCTTTGAGAGCGACGACAATTCTTCTTCTCCATTGAGAACCTCGACAACATTACCATATCACAGCTAACTCCATAGTTGTTGGAGCTCGATTCTCTAGCTCAGAATTCAATGCGAAGATCCTGAAGCTCGTAGCTTCATTTGGCCATTGATTCAACACCAGTTCACCGTCCATTTCATTCTCACATCCAGGTAATCCACGTGTACCGAGCCTAACAAGGCAATCCACGTATACCGAGCCTAGCGCCACCGAATCTAATAAGGCATGTGCCTGACGCACGTGATCAAGAGATTTTGCAGGTGTGCCCTCACCATTTTATCAAAATATCAGATAAGTACCTATTGTTGGTAAAATTGCATATTATCCCTAACATGTTATTGTAATTGCTACTCAGTCCCTACAAGGACTCAATTGTGATAAAAATAAATGTTTTTATTTCACTTATGCCCTTACCTTATTTTGACCATATCTTGTCATCTATAACTCTATTTTTTAATAAATTTGGTATCACTTGAAATCTCATTTCACCCACTTTAACTTAGTGCATTTAGAGAACAATATTATTAATCTTTAAAGCATTAGTTTTAGAGGAATAAGTTATTCTTTATCCTTCTGATTGATTAATTCGAGATTATTCACCTATTGAATAGGTTTTTCCTGACACTAGAATTTTCTTGGTTAATTTGAATAAAATCACAAGTTGTTGATTAATTAATCAAGAGCATATCTTGTGTTGATTTATGTATGTATGTGCATTGATCTTAACTAAGCAATTTTTAAAAACACTAATGTAATTAATTAATACTTAAAATTAATTAAATAATTGCTCTCATCCTTGTGTTTGACCCCAACCCAGGTAAATTTAAGCCATATTTTATATATTAAATGTGGTTCTGTTGATTATAAATTGGCACATGCTACATCGAATGCATGTTATATTAGTCAATTTGTCATTCATCAGATGGCACCGTTGCCAAGGATTGTGATACATTATTTGATTATATTTAATGCTGATTTCTTATTTTGTGGATTTTTAGAGTTTTGAGTTAATTTCTTGTATTGGTTGGTATATTATTTTTGCCTCTATTAGTTTATTGTTTATAGATATTTAATTTTCGTAAAATATCCTGAGTATATATTTGACACATTTGATGATTTTATGGTAGGGCTCGTGGAGCTGATGATACTCAGAGGATCGCAAAGTCTAGGAGCTTGGAGCTTCGGCGAAGAGACCGTGAAGCAACTTCTACTCATAAGAATTTTTTAGTCAATTAAATAGTTGTTTTAGTTGCATACCTTATCATGTAATATTAAATATAATTTGTTAAGTATGTGTGTTTTAATTAATTGCCCAATTTACAACAGTTCTCGATTGAGATCTCGCACATGTAGAAAAAGGCTTTTATTTATTTTATTTTGTGTGGTTGTATTGAGAGTGATTCTCAACTTAAGTGGTGACTTAGGTTCAGGCACTATGCCTAATAAGCAGATCTTAGGTAATTGTTTCTTGATCCACCTCGTGACTTAGGAAACAAAACTAAATTGCATAAGATTCACGATTGCAAAAATCTTAAAATATTCATGAGATGCACATAAACTTCGTTCTATCTAGACAAACTTAATTGGATTCTTCATCGCTAATAGAATTATTATTTAGGTATAGAGTTTCTTGATTTATGTCATATAGTATAACATTTACAAATTCAGTTTTGCATCCACAGGGAGAGTGTTGAGAATCACTATAAATATTCCTAATGGATGCATGCATCATTGATTTACGATTGCATTTCATTTTCTATTTTCTCCCTCAGTTTGCCAACTTAAAGTAATGAAAAAGGGAATGTACGTTAGGTGATGCTTGTGGTCACATAAATCAAAATGATAACAAATGCTAGAAGTGGAACTGGACTGATGCAAATTAACCTTAATAATTTGGAATAAAAGAAACCTTGTATTATAGGCTGTAAAACCCTTATTATTTACAGGTAATTACCCTCAGACGGAGTGGGTGAGGACAGATTCCTAAGGTTAGAGCCCAAAATCCTGAACTTCCACCCTAAGTCTCTAGGTCCGACTCTTACGAATTTTGGGGGCTGCAAGTGATTGCCTCCGACCTTAGAAATACATTTCGGTTGTCTGTGGCTATAAGTTCCTTTTGAGATTTGATATTGAACCTGAAAATCCAAGAAGATCACTCCATTGATTGAGGGCTTATAGGACTTCAACTGGATGTAGTAGAAGACTCCCTATGAGATTGTATAAGACTATATTTGAATCACCAATTTAAAATTTCCAAGATAATAAATAAGCCGAACTCTTACGGATTTCACGTGTTGAGTTGGTGAATCTATTCGAAGGTGATTGTTTACACTATATTGTTTGAGTTGATTCCGCACATTTACGTGCACCATAGTTACTAGGTTTCATTCTTGAACTGAGTGTGCTCATTTTCGTACTCTCTTTGAAATTGAAGATAGATAATTGGTCAGATTTTTGTTCATACTTTTGCAAACCTCTCGTTGAGTTGTCCAAATATCACGTCTTCACAGATCCAATTATCTTCATCCATTATACCTTCTCGAATTCAATATAACTTTGTTTTGATCTGGTGTATCATGATATATTCTTAGGGAGTGGTTACATCTCAACTAATCTCTTTCTTTCTTCTCTTCTCACTGAGGAAGATCATTACCTTGGTGAGATCTATTCGATTTCCATGTCTTCATCAAGATCTCACTCCAATCCTTTTATTGATGAAGGTTTAGAATATCCTTGCACAATACCTCCTAAGAGACAACATGGAGATGTGGAAGAGCGAGGGGACCCAATGCATGTAGTACTGGCTAGGCTAGCAAAATCTAAGCGGAATGTAGTACTTATGGGAATGCAAATTGGCCAGTTGAATCGAGGCAGGGATGCATCTATGGATGCAGCATACAACCCTGGGCATTACCAAATGACCAATTGATTGAGTCTAGTCGTGTCCAAAGTAGAATATGAGTTGAAGACATAGTTTTTGAGTTTGTTGCGTCATTTTCACGAGAATGCACATGAGGAGCCATATGCATTCCTTAGGTACTTTGAGTCGGTATGCACTAATCTTTGATATCTGAGGGTTAGACAAGACTACATTAGGCTCAAAGCCCTTCTTTTTGTCTTGAAAGATAAGGCTGACTACTGGATGAAGAACTTGGGGTAGTTATAACTACTTTTGTGCAGTCTAATGACCTCTTTTTGAAGAAGTTCTACCCTTTGAATAGAACTAATTTGGTGCGTTCACGCATCACAAGTTTCCCCCAACTTCTCAACAAAGGTTTTTGTGATACATGGAGAGATTCAAAGATCTCTTGCAGAAGTATCCTTCCCAGGTCTTAGAGCCTACCATCCTGGTTCAATCAGTTTATTGCGGTCTGCTCCCTGTGTTGCAATGTTTGGTTAGTGTTGCTTGTAGAGGCATACTTGTTGAGGTGCGGACACAATCTGGAAGGTGTTAGAGCAGATGGCCAAGATAAGCAGAGCATAGACCGCGAGTAGATCTCATCTAGAGACCCTCATACCACTCTTATCAAAAGGGGGAGAGAATGCTACAATTGATCCTTTTGACATGGGCATCATAGCAAACAACCTCACAGTAGTTAAGAGGATCGATAGGTGTATGGATGAGTTGGACAACAACTTATCCAAACTGTCAAAGCATATGGCATAGCGTTTTGAGAAGGTAACCAAGAACATGATACATGTCGTGACTGAATCTACTACTCCCATGTACCGTGTTCATCATATTCAAGAGAAGAAGATGTCAGGGCCACCCATGTAACACCCATCCCCTCAAATATAGTCCCGCATCTAAAACTCACAAAGTGTGAGAGTGGATTATAAATGGTGGGGATTACTACTTTAAAACTTGGGCTTAAGCATTTTGGGTGGCTGTCAACGGGTCCATTTGAGCTCAAACCCGATAGTTTGTCAGGGCCAATTTTCCTCAATAATGGACCAGGAACTTAAATATGGGACATTACAAATGGTATCAGAGAAGTAGTTTCTCTGGGAATGAGATATTCAATCATACATGGCATAAGACCTTTAGTATAAAAAAATAGACAAGTGATCAAAAATTTACCATGACCTACGTGTCTTTAGGAGATAACATTAGTATTAGGGGGATGATTAATAGGAAGATAGAATCAATCATGGAGATTACTGATTGTCTCAAAGAGAAGAAAGTGATTTTAGGAGACCAAATACACTAAATTGATTATTTGTGGAGACAAAAAAAGGAGCATCGGATGATTATTTCATAATTGACAACGGTCATAAGGGGTATGACTTATTTAGCAAAAAAAGTTTCTCATGTAAAACTTTGGGATTTGGAAGTCAAATATAAAGTTGTTTATGATTTTATGACCATCCACCTTAGGATATATTCATTTCACTATTGAGGTCCTACCGTGTACTACATCATATTGTTGGAAGAGCAAAAAAAGAATTTAGAAGGACAACTAGGTAAGGGACTAGTGAGGCTTGGTTTTTCCTTCACACGATTTAGATAGATTTATCAAATGATTAAACTTTGATAAAAGTTATCTTGCAAGATAAATATTCGCTACATTTCAAGTATGTTTCATTGCAATAACAACCATCTTTTCTAATATTGACCAATAGTCATCGCTAGCTCTAGATCAAGGATATAGATACCTCAAGGAACACTAAGAGTCCCTAATGATCCCTTTGACCTCACAACGGTACCAGCTACTTTATGAAGTTGATGAGTAGGGCATTTTGAGGAAGGTTGAGGACACTTTTGGTTGATGAAATGTTAGTCCATTCACAAAATACCTTCTACCATATTCTCAATTTATTGTTGTAGGTAAGATATTAATCAATTTGGATGTCAATAAATTACTTGGAAGACCTAACGGAAAAATAATTTATGATGATCTTGCATCAGTGATTACGTTTATCCAAGACTATCAGGGTTATTAGTGACATATAATTATGATGATTGGATATGATTAATTTTGTTATATAAGACATTAATATTGGTAAATATTATTGTCTAGTTATATCTACTACAAGATATATAAGTTAACTAATGAATATTGATTGTGAGATATGTTGGTTGTTAGTAATAGTCACAACCCTTTTTACATGTTGATATATCCCAACTTGAGTAGAAATGTCTTTCTTTGTATATACCATAGTTTTGCATCTTGATTTACAATTGTCATTTCATGTGAGTGATAATCAACAAATTGACCCGTGCAAATTTCTATCACTTTTGGTTGGGCTAGTTACTTTTATCTCTGTTGTGAAGATATGTTCTTGTTGATTTGTTTATTTTTGTCGTCAACACCTTGAAACAAACAATTATCATGTTGTCAGATAGGCCTAGATACAAGGGAATGACTCTAAAAAAGAAATAAAGAAAGAAACCATGTATCATAAAATGCAAAGAGCAAATAAAAGAATGGAGGAATGAGATTTGAGTCAAATATTATGGGATTTTTTCAGTCTCTTGACCATCAAAATTTGGGCAATATTCTTTTTTTAGTGGGGTAGATTGTAACGACCCATATTCTATTAATATAGATAAATATAAGAATAAGATGATGATAATGATAATAGGAGAGAAATTTATTAAAGGACGAGAGAGAGAGTGTGCGCATGGTGATTTTGTTGGTGGACTTGTTCACTCAATATCATAGAAGTTGTTATTCCTATATTAAGATAATTGATCTAATTACGGTATATAGAAGAGAGAATGAATGAGGAAGAGAGAGTGAATGAGAGAGAGAGGGAAGGAGAGAGAGTCGTGAGTAGAGATAGAGAGAAATAGGTAGAGGGAGAGACGAGAGAAGTGAGAAGAGAGTGAGAGGAAGGAGATAGATAGAGAGAGAGAGAGCACGAAAAGGGGCGATGCATTGTGCAAGATTTGCATCCGGCAACAATGGCTCTATATGTCAGTATCGAATGTTGATCTGACAGAATCGGAGGAGCGTCGACGTGGTCGGATAGATAAAACTGAGGTGTCTTCACGGTCAGACTTCTCGCATCATCTAGATATGTGTCGAACCCATAGGCTCTATACGATATCATGCTACGATGAAGATTATGATTTATGATTGCATGGATTATTGATGGAAATTTATATCAAGTTAACTTATTGATTAGATACGCAAGTATAAATAAATAGAATAATATTGTATATTCTTCTTCAAGAGCTAAGAAATTGTATGTGTTATTCCTTTGTTCGCATCGACTCCTTTTTCCTTTCGGATATAGTATATGTTATTTTTCAATCAGTATCTATTGTTACACCAATCCATCGGTAATGAGTATTCCGTGATCATTTGATTTTATTTTTCGACCTCAATAATGGTAAATCAGTGTACATTGATAAATTATACATATATATTAAATTGATTTTTTCCTAAGTCACCCCACCATTATTGGATACGAAAATCCCTGATCTATTTTATTCTCCCGTTGATTATTATTGTTATTATTGTCCACACATATCATCTCATGTGATTAATGACCTTGAAGGGTATTTTATATATTTATTGGCATAATAACGTTATGTTCTTCTTACAAGAAAAAGAAGAAACTAACAGTGGTTTCAGATATATTAAACTAGATGCGTAAGTTATACGCATGATAATTTTTGTACATTCACATAAACATGAAGGAGCTAATGTTGTATTTGCCATATCTATTACATGATGTGAGTCATAGAAGTCTGATTTTATAATAGATGAGATGCAAAGATAGAAATGGATTTATAAACATCTGTTATAGAGCACTTACTGGTCATTGTTGTCGTGTGTGTGTGTATCAAATGGGTATTTTCTGATATTTGGAAAATAATTGCAGTTAGAGAATAGTTATTGATGCTTATAAATGTACTCCTTCGTAACATCAACTCAATTATAACTTCTCTTTGGTTGACAGAATCGCACACTCATTATGTTAAAAGGTATTTTTAGGTTCTATGATTGAGGAAATGTAAGGGTTTGATCCCATTTGGTTCATTGGAAGGCACCAATGTGCTGGCGTGAGGGACAAATATATGTATATATATATAATTAAAGAGTTAAGGGTTATATTGGATGAGGAATTTGATCAGTGTTAATAAAGAAAACTCATTATTGTACTAATAGCAATGGCACTTAAACAGTAAGCAGAGCTAGGTGCTAAATCTAAGGTGGGAGCCACCTCTAGAGTCTGTTTATCAAGAGCCTAAAGGGTAAAACCTTCCGGGGATGTCAGGTTCAGTGGAAAGTCCATATATTGACTCGGTGTTGATGTCATCATGTTCTATGTAATGATTGAGCGATCGCTTGTGCTAGCGGTAAAAGCCACCAAAGCTGCCCAACAAATTATGATATAAGATGAATTCGCAATGAATAAGCTAAGTGCTTCGATGAAGCCAAGTGCTTATTTGAAAGATAAGTGTATATCTGCAATTTTGTGAAGTGCTAAGCGTATACGTGCAATTATGTGAAATGCTAGGTGAATATGTGCAATTATATTATTGTCATAGGCATGTGTGCAAATTTGGCTAACCTTACGGGTATATACGGAAAATATGGCATGCAATGCATGACTACAAAAAGAATACTCTTTTGTATGCATAATTAAGTTCATTACGGATGTATAGGATGATATTACATGTGACAAGTCAAATCTTTTATGAACATGGTAAGGGTGGAAAGTATAAATTGATTATGTGGTATATGTGTAAATAAAGTGAATGTGTGAGTGTATACGTGAAATGTGGCATGTTGTATAATATGAATAGCCTTATTTATGATAATAATTATGAGTAAGATATTTGCTGATTATGAATTGCATTTCCATATAGTGAGATAAGGATATAATTGTAAGCCTTGCTAATGAAGGTTTATGTAGAACATTTATTTACACAAGATTTGTATTTTATCCTATGATACATTTACATGAAAATGGGCATGAAAAATCATGAACTTCCTTTCTTTGATCAATTTCAAGTGTTATTAATGGTACTCATGGATAAGTTAGGTGAATATTATTCACAACTGAAAAGAAGATAAATAGTTTGTTCTCATGTTGTGATTATTTATGTTAAGAATGAATTGTTTAAAACAGAGTAGTAAAGACATGATTTCCATGCTAGTCGATTTGACCTCATCTCGATACATATCGAGCGTTAAGCTCATACCATATATTTTTGTGTTTTATTGCAGCTTAATGTGAGAACAATTATAGTGGCAGTTTCGAGACTTTGTGGGTTTTGAAGGAAGAATATCATTGTGCCTACTAGAACAAAGGATATTGGTTATGTATTAATGATGTATTTTTTATGAATAAATGGGTGTTAAGATGGTTCCTATATGTTTTTTGTGATATCATTGCTAATTAGGAGTAACAATTGAATCCGATGTGGTATATGGTATGTTTCCGCTGGTCACCGAGAATCCGGGTTGTTACAAGTGGTATCATAGCCAATTTCCTCTGATAGTGGAAAGGGCTAGCCGAGAGGTAGAGCCAACCCTACAAAGAGGTAGGACGAAATGTCTACTCGGAACATCTAACCGCCACCGTCACTCAGAATAAGTGATGGGCCATGTCGCAACGAGGACATTGCGAATATAAGTGGGGGAGGTTGTAACACACATACCCTCAAAGTGTGAGAGTGTGTTATAAATGATAGGGATTACTACTTGAAAACTTGGGCTTAAGCATTTTAGGTAGCTGTCAGCGGGTCCATTTAGGCTCGAACTCAACAAGTTGTCTGGATTTGTTTTGCTCAATAACGAACCGGGAACCTAAGCTTGTGATGCTACAACCGCGACCGTTGGTAGAGGACAAGCCTCTTACCCATTCTTGTCAGCAACAACTACCTTATGTAGAGACATTCATTGAGGATCATTCCCAGGTGTGGGACATAAAAGGTGTTTGGTATACCCATGACCTTGCGATGCATCTCCATTTCATCGCCTTTTTTCTTTCAGTTTGGCCTTTAAACCGTACCTAAATGCATGTAAACAACACTATTTTGCATAAATTAACATTCATTATTTATTATATAAATATTTTATAAGATATTATATTTAAAGATAAAATAAAAGAATAAAGAAAAGAAAAGAAAAGGAAATAAAATATCAAAGGTATTTTATGACCCTAAACCCGGAGACCTAGGCATCTTGATGACTAGGTCAACAAGGAATAAAGTAGAGGGGATAACGACCAAAACAATAATAAAACCCTTATTTTTATTCTTAAACAATTCACTTTTAGCACCTATTTTATTATTTATTATTTTTACTTCAAATCAATAAGCTTTGTACATGAAAATTGTAGATAAAAATATATAAAAAATACAAAATTGATTTCACACAAAAATAATAACATTGTACAGTATACACTCAAAATAAGAATCCAAAATCCAAACTTCACAAACCGATATCTTCTCTATATGAACTGAATTCATCAAAATCGCATTTAATTGTATATAACTTTTTATTATCTATTTAATGAAGGTAGTTTTATTTAATTTGGAGTTACATTGTACAAGTAAGGTTTTTGACCCCTGTTGTACAATATGCACGAATAAAATATTCATTTTATTTATTTGTATATTTTTCATATATTCATATTTCTATAATTTTGTAAATATTATTTATAGTATATGTACATAATTGGAATAAAATAAAACCATTTAAACTATACTGAAATAAATGTGTTTAAAATACATAGATGAATTATCTCTATATATATGCATACATATTAGATACATCTATTTATTTAAGTGTACAAATAACATCCGAAAAATAAAATAAAAATATATTTATGCATTGAAATTAGTTATAACTATGTAAATTATGTACATAAAAAATAAAATGTGAAATATAAATAAAAATAAAATATATAATATATAGGTAAATATACCTGTGATTATACATGTACATAATAACTTATAATAAATAACCTCATAAAAATAAATAAAAATATGAATTAAATACTACCTAAAAGAATCACTATAGCCAAAATATATTTAATTCATTTATTAATTATTAACAAATTTATAAAAAAATTTAATTAATTTTCCTGATTGGTCCACGTGGACAAACCAAGAGCGTCCCTGTGTTGACCTGGTCAACCCTCCCCCTCTCTTCATTGTTTGCCGATATGTCAAAACTCGGATCTTCATCGAGTTTTTCGCTTGAACTCATGATGTTCTGTCATTGGGTGATGTACATTTTCTCGAGATTAAAATCCTTAAATCACGCGGTGGACAAAGATCTAGTTGATGATCCTCGATTCAACTACATCTTTGATCGAAGAGCCCATTTCTATATCTTATAAAAATGAACCTCTAGACTCCTTTCCCGATTTGATCCCCCTTCTTTAGTTCTTAGCCCCATCAAATCGATCCCAATAGATTTGTTTTGGTGATAGCAGCATAGATCTACAGTTTGCAGTGAGAATGTGCTGAGGAAGAGGCGGTCCAAGCCATCTCCGCATGAGGTTCTGTCATGAGGATCATCTCCTGCGTTTCCAGACATGGTTGAACTCCTTTTCTGCTATTTCCGGGCAATGTCTTTAGTCTTAGTTTCAATTCTGTCTTTAGATTTTAATTTTGGTAATTAGGTTAGCGTGAATCCAAATTTGTGTGTTCGCAAGATACTATGCTTCAGGCCCTAACCACATGTATTCCGACTATAATCGACCCATATTCATACCCTACTCATTCCTCAATGCCATCTATGCATTTTGCCGATAAATTCCCCCTCGATCTTTCTCAAATCAAGGGTCACTAAAAATAAAAAAAATTATGTACATTGAAATTAGTTATAACTATATAAATTATGTAGATAAAAAATAAAATGTGAAATGTAAAATAAAAATAAAATATACAATATATAGGTAAATATACCTATGATTATACATCTACATATTAACATATAATAAATAACCTCATAAAAATAAATAAAAATAGGAATTAAATACTACCTAAAAGAATTACTATTTTTTATTTTATACCCAAAATGTATTTAATTCATTTATTAAATATTATCGAATTTATAAAGATTTTTTATTAATTTTTCCTGATTGGTCCACGTGGACCAACCAGAAGCGTCCCCGTGTTGACCTTGTCAACCCTCCCCCATCTCTTCCTCGTTTGCCGATGTGTCAAAACTCAAATCTTCATCGATTTTTTCGCTCGAAATCATGATGTTCTGTCATGGCGTGATGCACGTTTTCTTGAGATTAAACATCCTTAAATCACGTGTGATGAACGCCAAATTTGCCTCTTTAAGAATGGATAATTATCGTAGTATAGGAGGCAAATTTGGTTCGTCAAAAACCACAATCTTTGAATGATGTGGAGTATTTATACTTGGCAAGTCTACCAAGGTTGATCATAGGGACACGAGCCACTTCATCTATTTATCGAATTTCGATCAATTCCACACATATGTGAATTATTTCTCAATTTCAGGTCTTCCAGAAAATGTCGGATACACTATGCAGAGTACAAAGTAATAAAATGATGCATGTGATTTTTAATTGATTTTATGCGATTATAAAATGGTGTATGAAAGTAATGCAAGGGAACTTATATGCAGAACAAAAGATCACAAATATACCCTAAAAATATCACAGAAACTGAGCAACATAATAGAGATTGAAATCAAAGTCAATTTGATCACAACATTAGAATCATTCATCAAATCAGAGTAAGGATAAGTGGAGCAGGGTCATCATCTAACATAAAAATTCACTTCATTTAAAATGATGTTGGATGAGAAAATTAAATATGCCATGATGTAGACGAGGAAACAAGGATCAAAATGACAATAAAATCATGCAATTTGGACCTACGATGCTCAGGTTATGAAGAAAACAATGCAGGGGCATAATTGTAATAAAAATGCAAGAAATAAAAGGATAAATATTACAAGGACCTAAATGCAAATACCAAAAACCGCCTGGGTCCCAGTGTAATTTTTCCATTGCGTGTAGGGACCTTTTTGTAAATTCCAAAAACATTGAGGGCCTCCCTGTAAATTACCCAGACACGCACCTGAGACACGTGCATGGGGATCATTCTATAATTATCAATAATTCCGGGGTCCTTTGTGCAAATTACCCAAGCCCTCACGTGCGACGCACGTGAGGGGTCTAGGCTCGGGAGACGGGTGAGGCTTGGGACACGTGGCATCTGTTGGAGGTTCGATGTGAGGTTCGGTAAACCCGAGCCTGCTGGTTTGGATTAGGGCTTGGGTCGTCCATGTGTCTTCATCTCTGCCGTCCGATCCAAATGATCGGACAACACCTGTGGCGTCTGGCTCCTCTGCAGGCCACCAGAGAAGGTAGGGCTCCGGTGCCCTGCCATTTGCTCCGCCGTGCTCCGTAGGATTGTCCGAAGTTTGGGGAAGAGATCTGGAGGTCTGGCGGAGGTCCTCGGGCAGCGGTGAAGCTCCGTGGTTGGCTGGAGGTGCTTGACAAAGCAGGGTCGTCAGATGAGGGGCTTGAGACCGGCGAGGCGTTGCGAGGTCCGGTCATTGAAGTACCTGCAGATGTCAATCATAGCCGAAGCGAGTGTGTGTGAAGTGCGAGTGAAATGGGGTGGACGGGGGCCGTGGGGGCGACGGGAGGCGGAGGCCAATGCCTTCTTCTCTGGCGAGGTGGTGAAGAAGGGGGTCAGAGCATGAGGGGTTCTGGAGAAAGGAGAGGTGGTCGGCGAGGATGCTGGTGGTCGGGCGGATGTCGTGAGGTGGTCAGGTGAGGGTGGCAACGAATGAGGATGGCAGAAAAATTCGAAGAAATAGGAAAACAAGAATGTGAGGGAGATACCTCATCGGAGAGGGGAACCCGATGGAGGAGGAGCTTGGGATGAGCACCATGGAGGCGCTCCGATCGTCGCTTGGCGAGGTCAGCCAGGCCTCGGAGCTCGGCGGTGGCGGAGCCAGCCGCAGCACGGCCAAGTTGATTGTGGGTCGACACCTGGGCGGAGAGGCCATCGTCGGAGCTAATGTCGCCCTCTGCTGTCACCAGAGGGACGACGGAGGATGGCCTCAGCCCGTGGATTGGTGGACTGGGGTTGACGGTGGCGTAGGAGGTGGATTTATAGGAGGGGGGAGTCTGGAGTTACATGAGGACGAGGCGTTTTTGCATGGAGGTTTTGATGGCCAGGAGCGACGGTGAGGAACGAAGGGGGTTACACGAAGAAGGTGGAAGACTTGGCTATGTGGGGCGACTGTTGGGAGAGGGAGAGGTGACCGGGGTTTCTTCCCAAAATAGGAAGGGGGCAGTGGGTTGGCGAGGCGTAACGTCTATGCTCGGAGGTAGGAGACGACTCGGTGGCCATTGGATCATGGGATCCAACGGTTGGGATGGGAGAGAGGGTAGAAGGCTGAGATCAGATCGTCAGATCTGATCCAACGATGGGGATTGGGATATGGTTGGATGGTTAGGATGAGGCCTATGGGTTTATTCCATGGCGGTGATTGATTAGGTGACATGGAGCAATGGTAGGCGTAGGATGAGCAGTTGATCGGAGGGCTATGGCTAAGGCAGATGCGGGTGGTGAGGATTAAATCTGGGGTTGGATCAGACGGTGGGCGACGGGGTAGAGATAGACGGTTGAGATGGAGGTGGGGACAAGTGGATCTGACGACCCAGGAGGCCACGTGTGGCGGAAGGAGGAGCAGCCATGTAGCGGCTCCAGAGAGCGCCACGTGGCCCAATCAGAAAATTCGAAAATATTTAAACAAAGAAAAATACAAAAGAAATAGTTAGAAGCAAAATTAGAAAAAAGTCAAAACATGAAAGTTGCTCGTCTCGACGAGATCTACAAGTTTTATGTTGGACAAAAAGCCAAAAGAGGTCATTTATACAAAAAGTATTTTTGGGGGTATTTTTAAAGGGCTAAAAACACCGACTTTTAGTTTTGAGTTGTTTTTGTATTTTTTAGTCTTTTTAAGGGTTAGACAATTATAGACAATTACTCTACCTAATTTTTAGGGGGTTTTTGATGAGAAAATAAATACAAAGAAAATAAAAGGAATTCAAAATAATTAAATAAGGTTAATTATACATAATACAATACATGGTAAAATAAGGAATTAACGGTGATTTTTATTGGATTGATTAAGCCAGGGTTTTAATATATTGATTTTAGCATGATGAATACAAGATTCATCAATGCGGTGTCCAAAGATCTAGTTGATGATCCTCATTCAGCTACAATCTTTGATCGAAGAGCCCCAATTCTGCATCTTATAAAAATGAACCTCCAGACTCCTTTCCCGATTTGATCCCCCTTCATTAGTTCTTAGTTCCTCAAATCAATCCCAATAGATTTATGTTGGTGACAGGAGCATAGATCTACGGTTTGCAGTGAGGATGAGCTGAGGAAGAGGCGGTCCAAGCCATCTCCGCACGAGGTTCTGTCATGAGGTTCATCTCTTGCACTTCCAGACATGGTTGAACTCCTTTTCTGTTATTTCTAGGCAATATCTTTAGTCTTAATTTCAATTCTGTCATTAGATTTTAATTTTGATAATTAGGTTAGCGTGAATCCAAATTTGTGCGTTCGCAAGATACTATGCTTCAGGCCCTAATCACATGTATTCCAACTGTAATCGACACATCTTTACACCCTACTCATTCCTCAATGCCTTCTATGCATTTTCCCCATAAATTCCCCCTCGATCTTTCCCAAATCAAGGGTCACTAAAAAATATATTTATGTACATTGAAATTAGTTATAACTATATAAATTATGTATATAAAAAATGTGAAACGTAAAATAAAAATAAAATATACAATATAAAGGTAAATAAATCTATGATTATACATGTACATATTAACTTATAATAAATAACCTCATAAAAATAAATAAAAATAGGAATTAAATACTATATAAAATAATTACTATTTTTTATTTTATACCCAAAATGTCTTTAATTTATTTATTAATTATTATCGGATTTATAAAGAATTCTTGATTAATTTTTCCTGATTGGTCCACGTGGACCAACCAGGAGCATCCCCGTGTTGACCTGGTCAACCTCCCCCCCCTCTCTTCCTCGTTTGCTGATGTGTTAAAGCACAGATCTTCATCGAATTTTTTGCTCGAACTCATAATGTTCTGTCATGGCGTGATGCACATTTTCTCGAGATTAAACATCCTTAAATCACGCGGTGGCTAAAGATCTAATTGATGATCCTCGATTCATTATAATCTTTGATCAAAGAGCCCCAATTTTGCAGCTTGAAAACGAACCTCCGGACTCCTTGTCTGATTTGATCCCCCTTCTTTAGTTCTTAGCCCCAGCAAATCGATCCCAATAGATTTGTGTTGGTGACAGGAGCATAGATCTACGGTTTGCAGTGAGGATGAGCTGAGGAAGAGGCAGTCCAAGCCATCTCCGCATGAAGTTCTGTCGTAAGGTTCATCTCCTGCGCTTCCAGGCATGGTTGAGCTCCTTTTCTGCTATTTCCACGCAATATCTTTAGTCTTAATTTTAATTCTGTCGTTAGTTTTTAATTTTGGTAAGTAGATTAGCATGAATCCAAATTTGTGTGTTCGCTAGAACCTATGCTTCAGGCCCTAATCACATGTATTCCGACTGTAATCGACCCATCTTCACACCCTACTCATTCCTCAATGCCTTCTATGCATTTTGCCCATAAATTCCCCCTCGATCCTGCTCAAATCAAGGGTCACTAAAAATAAAAATATATTTATGTACATTGAAATTAGTTATAACTATATAAATTGTGTAAATAAAAAATAAAATGTGAAATGTAAAATAAAAATAAAATATACCATATATAGGTAAATGTGCCTATGATTATACATGTACATATTAACTTATAATAAATAACCTCATAAAAATAAATAAAAATAGGAATTAAATACTACCTAAAAGAATTACTATTTTTATTTTATACCCAAAATGTATTTAATTCATTTATTAATTATTATCGAATTTATAAAGAATTTTTTATTATTTTTTCCTGATTGGTCCACGTGGACCAACCAGGAGCGTCCCTGTGTTGACCTGGTCAACACTCCCCCCCCTTCCTCGTTTGCCGATGTGTCAAAACTCGGATTTTCATCGAATTTTTTGCTTGAACTCATGATATTTTGTCATGGCGTGATGCACATTTTCTTGAGATTAAACATCCGTAAATCACGTGGTGGCCAAAGATCTAGTTGATGATCCTCGATTCAGCTACAATCTTTGATTGAAGAGCCCCCAATTCTGCAGCTTATAAAAATGAACCTCCAGACTCCTTTCCCTATTTGATCCCCCTTCTTTAATTCTTAGCCCCATCAAATTGATCCCAATAGATTTGGTGATAGGTGCATAGATCTACGATTTGCAGTAAGGATGACATGAGGAAGAGGCAGTCCAAGCCATCTTCGCATGAGGTTCTGTCGTGAGGTTCATCTCCTACGCTACCAAACATGGTTGAGCTCCTTTTCTGCTATTTCCAGGCAATATCTTTAGTCTTAATTTCAATTCTATCATTAGTTTTAAATTTTGGTAATTAGGTTAGCGTGAATCCAAATTTGTGCCTTCGTTGGAATCTATGCTTCGGGCCCTAATCACATGTATTCCGGCTGTAATCGACCCATATTCACACCCTACTCATTCCTCAATGCCTTCTATGCATTTTCCCCCTAAATTCCCCCTTGATCCTGCTCAAATCAAGGGTCACTAGAGCTCTCCTCATCATAGTTCATCGGAGCTCATCGTCGCGCCTCTCAACGAGGTGTCGAGCCTCTCTTTTTGTGTCGAGAACTTCTTCTCGAGCCGCTGAGTGTTTTGCATGCAAGTTCGGGCCAAATCGAAGTCCCTGGAAGAGGTTTCGAAGCTCCTTTCTCGCTCCATACAAAAGACCCTCTAGGTCTCGATCGAGGAGACCTGGACTTAATCTGAGTGCACCTACAAATGCGGAAGGCCCCCAGGAAGATGATGCACCCTATAGCTTGAAGAGTCAAGACCGGAGTCGCCCGGAATCAATGATCGAGTCGAGGAAGGTCCATTATTCTTCACGTTCTTGGAAACCGCCCAGGAGATATTGGATCGAGGTGTCTTCCCATGTCAAATCTAGACCGTCAGATCTGAGCCAAAACGATACGTCTCTGGATCGTCAGATCACTTAAGTGGCGCCTACGTTGTGCGACCAGAACCGTCCTTTCCTGTCCGAATTGGGTAAACTTCACAAGTTTTCTTATTTTGTTTTAGTACTTAAAACAATCCTCATCTTGTAAATTAATTAGGATTAATTATACTAAGGGACCCGGACTTTATGTTATTTGTAAAATAGCCACTGCCATGCTCACGTGCATACACACATTTATTTTGCAATATTTGCGTTGATACACTTGAACTTTTAGGATCTGTTTTGAAATGCATGCCCGTTTATTTTAAAATGTAACTAGGTCCTTGTGCATCCTGGAATTTTGAATTTATTTGTTTGATCTATTGAAAATAGCTTCTGTGCTTGTTTAATTTTGGGAAAATTATAATAAGTGCCTTACATCATGTTTATTCACACTGTATGGTTGGATTTGATATTTAATTAGTTCTTCCATTTATTACATTTAGTTAAGATGTTATTTATTCCCTGTCTAAAATATAAAATCCCAAAAAATATCAGAACTCCTCTAAAAATTCCCAAAAATGTGTAGTTTCCCCATGTTCTATTTTATTTTCAGATAAAAAATTAACTAAAAATATCAAAAGAAAACCCTAAAAAGTGAAAAAAAACATTGAAAAACATATAAAAATATAAAAAAAAATATTTCTAAAAATCCAAAAAAATGATATTTTTCTTCTTTATTTTATCACATATTATATCTAGTATTTTTTAAAAATAGGTTTCAAAATTTATGAAACCCTCATTTATTTGTTATACCCAAAACAATTTGGCCTATTTAAAAAGTCATTATTTTTTACTTTTTCAAATTATAAAAATGCAAAAATATAAAAAATATTTAGAAATTCATAAATATATAAAAATAATTGAAAAATCTAAAATATTTTATTTTATGATTTTGACTATTTTTGTCTCTCTATATATTACCCTATATATCCTATATATATATATATATATATACCTATATAACTTTTATATTTATTATTATAAATACCTAAATACATTTTTAATATCCTGAAAAATAACAAAGAAGACTGTACTGAAGTATATTTTCATATTTTACATATTATCATCCCTATATATATGGATAAATGGGGCTCCCCCAACCATTTTTCCTCATATTTTTTTATTTTTTGTAAAATAAAATCACGTGTATTCATCTATATACCCCTCTTATATGTCATTCGAATTTTGTTAGAAACAATTACTCTTGTGCCCTCAAACTAGAACGGATAATTTTAATGGTCTTAGAATAGTTGCAATCGACCTATTCTAGATGAAGGACATATGAGTCATTGTTTCTGATGAAATTCGAATGACATATAGGTGGGATATATAGATGAATATGCATGTGACATTTTAAAAAAAAACATCAAATTGGTGTGGGGGCAGCCGTGTTGGCTGCCCCAAGGGAGCAACCTGATATATGTAGAGAGAGATGAGAGCTTTCAAATGAGGTGGGACTTTTCTGAGATTGTAAAGACCGTTGTCAGTTTAGTGAAAACTCTATAAGTATTTTTTAAAAGTATAAACTGTACATTGTAAAAAATTTGCAAAAAATATAGTATCGAAATTTAAAATAATATTTTCATTCAATATAAAAATATTTTCACTATTTTATTTCTTTATATTTGTTGTATTAATATTTACTATTAAATCTATGAAATAAGAAATTGTAAAATACATTAGAAAGATGCTTAAATTGACAATGGCTCGCCATATATATGGTGAGACCATGTCTCATTTGAAGCTTGGGGCTATAACATAAAAAGTTATAGGGATATAAAATCAAGGGCAATATGCGAAAGCATGCCACATGTGTTATTTAGGGATTGTCTGCTTTTGATTCTTAGAAACGAGAATATTTTCCGTTCCTACTTATAAAGCCACTTAAATGGTTTGGTGGTAGTGCCTACTTAATCGCAAGAATAATTTTGCGTTAGGTAGTCAAGAGCCAGCGTAAAAAATAGTCAAATCTTTCAACAAGGATTTGAGCAAGAATCTATGTAGCTGACCCTACTCATAGTAGGGGAAGGCTTCGCCATATTTTTACTTATAAAATCCACTATGACAAAAAGACACATTGTAGCAATAAACTTCAGTGATATAAAGTTAGCTTGTAGCAATAGATTCGAACATTAACATCTCACTAGTAGGAATTCCATGAAGAACAAACCCTAATTGAACTGTTCCAAACCATAGGATCTGTTCCGATTGGCTCACATGTCACACTTCAAAGTCCAAGTCCGGCCTATGTTTGAGTCAGGTCGTGTCAGACCAAATTATGTGTTAACTTTAAAAAAAATCATTATTGAATTTCACAATTTATTTAAACTTTGCGAAATTAGTACAATATATAAACTACGGAAACAAAAGAAATTTTTGAAGCATATTTTTTAAATGTATTCATTTATGTTTTTTTAAGTGTTTAATCGGACTATATACACGCGATCGGATCGGACCGGATCATTAGACCCGACAAGTGGTCCACTGGCCACTAATCGACAAAGAATCATCTAGATTTGACATTTAATTAGTTCTTCCATTTATTAGATTTATTTAAGATGTTATTTATTCCCTGTCTAAAATATAAAATCCCAAAAAATATCAGAACTCCTCTAACAATTCCCAAAAATGTGTAGTTTCCTTATGTTCTATTTTATTTTCAGATAAAAAATTAACTAAAAATATCAAAAGAAAACCCTAAAAAGTGAAAAAAAAAAACATATAAAAATATAAAAACTATTTCTAAAAATACAAAAAATGGTATTTTTCTTCTTTATTTTATCACATATTATATCTAGTATTTTTTAAAAATAGGTTTCGAAATTTATGAAACCCTCATTTATTTGTTATACCCAAAACAATTTGGCCTATTTAAAAAGTCACTATTTTTTACTTTTTCAAATTTTAAAAATGCAATAATACAAAAAAATCTTTAGAAATTCATAAATATATAAAAATAATTGAAAAATCTAAAAATATTTTATTTTATGATTTTTGGCTTTTTTGTCTCCTTATATATTACCCTATATATCCTATATACATATATATATATACCTATATAACTTTTATATTTATTACTATAAATACCTAAATACATTTTAATATCTTGAAAAATAATAAAGAAGACTGTACTGAAGTATATTATCATATTTTACATATATTTTATATATTATCATCCCTATATATATGGAAGAATGGGGCTCCCCCCACCATTTTTCCTCATATTTTTTATTTTTTTAAAATAAAATCATGTGTATTAATCTATATACCCCTCTTATATGTCAGTCGAATTTCGTTAGAAATAGTTACTCTTGTGCCCTCGAACTAGAACGGATAATTTTAATGATCTTAGAATAGTTGCAATTGACCTATTCTAGATGAAGGACATATGAGTCATTGTTTCTGATGAAATTCGAATGACATATAGGTGGGATATATAGATGAATATACATGTGACATTTTTAAAAAAAACATAAAAAAACATCAAATTGGTGTGGGGGCAGACATGTTGGCTGCCCCAAGGGAGCAACCCCATACATGTAGAGAGAGATGAGAGCTTTCAAATGAGGAGGGACTTTTCTGAGATTGTAAAGACCGTTGTCAGTTTAGTGAAAACTCTATAAGTATTTTGTAAAAGTATAAACTGTACATTGTAAAAAAATTTGCAAAAAATATAGTATCGAAATTTAAAATAATATTTTCATCCAATATAAAAATATTTTCACTATTTTATTTCACTATATTTGTTGTATTAATATTTAGTATTATATCTATGAAATAAGAAATTGTAAAATACATTAGAAAGATGCTTAAATTGACAATGGCTCGCCATATATATGGTGAGACCCTGTCTCATTTGAAGTTTGGGGCTATAACATAAAGTGTTATAGGGATATAAAATCAAGGGCAATTTGCGAAAGCATGCCACATGCGTTATTTAAGGATTGTCTGCTTTTGATTCTTAGAAACAAGAATAATTTCCGTTCCTACTTATAAAGCCACTTAAATGGTTTGGTGGTAGTGCCTACTTAATCGCGAGAATAATTTTACGTTAGGTAGTCAACAGCCAGCGTAAAAAATAGTCGAAGCTTTCAACATGGATTTGAGCAAGAATCCATGTAACTGACCCTACTCATAGTAGGAGAAGGCTTCACCATATTTTTACTTATAAAATCCACTATGACAAAAAGACACATTGTAGCAATAAACTTCAGTGATATAAATTTAGCTTGTAGCAATAGATTCGAACATTAACATCTCACTAGTAGGAACTCCATGAAGAACAAACCCTAATTGAACTGTTCAAAACCATAGGATCTGTTCCGATTGGCTCACATGTCACACTTCAAAGTCCAAGTCCGGCCTATGTTTGAGTCAGGTCGTGTAGACCAAATTATGTGTTAACTTTTAAAAAAATCATTATTGAATTTCACATTTTGTTTAAACTTTGCGAAATTAGTACAATAAATAAACTACGGAAACAAAAGAAATTTTTGAAGCACATTTTCTAAATGTATTCATTTATTTTTTAAGTGTTTAATCGGACTATGTACACGCGATCGGATCGGACCGGATCATTAGACCCGGCAAGTGGTCCACTGGCCACTAATCGACAAAGAAGCTTCTGGATTTGATATTTAATTAGCTCTTCCATTTATTACATTTAGTTAAGACGTTATTTATTCCCTGTCTAAAATATAATATCCCAAAAAATATCAGAACTCCTCTAACAATTCCCAAAAATGTGTAGTTTCCTTATGTTCTATTTTATTTGCAGATAAAAAGTTAACTAAAAATATCAAAAGAAAACCCTAAAAAGTGAAAAAAAACATTGAAAAACATATAAAAATATAAAAAATATTTCTAAAAATCCAAAAAATAGTATTTTTCTTCTTTATTTTATCACATATTATATCTAGTATTTTTTTAAAAATAGGTTTCGAAATGGATGAAACCCTCATTTATTTGTTATACCCAAAACAATTTGGCCTATTTAAAAAGTCACTATTTTTTACTTTTTCAAATTTTAAAAATGCAATAATATAAAAAATCTTTAGAAATTCATAAATATATAAAATATAATTGAAAAATCTAAAAATATTTTATTTTATGATTTTTGACTATTTTTGTCTCTCTATATATTACCCTATATATCCTATTTACATATATATACCTATATAACTATTATATTTATTATTATAAATACCTAAATACATTTTTAATATCCTGAAAAATAATAAAGAAGACTATACTGAAGTATATTTTCATATTTTACATATATTTTATATATTATCATCCCTATATATATGGAATAATGGGGCTCCCCCGACCATTTTTCCTCATATTTTTTTTTATTTTTTGTAAAATAAAATCATGTGTATTCATATATATACCCCTCTTATATGTCATTCGATTTTCGTTAGAAACAGTTACTCTTGTGCCCTCGAACTAGAACGGATAATTTTAATGGTCTTAGAATAGTTGCAATCAACCTATTCTAGATGAAGGACAAATGGGTCATTGTTTCTGATGAAATTCGAATGACATATAGGTGGGATATATAGATGAATATACATGTGACATTTTTAAAAAACATAAAAAAACATCAAATTGGTGTGGGGGTAGCCATGTTGGCTGCCCCAAGGGAGCAACCCCATACATGTAGAGAGAGATGAGAGCTTTCAAATGAGGTGGGACTTTTCTAAGATTGTAAAGACCTTTGTCAGTTTAGTGAAAACTCTATAAGTATTTTGTAAAAGTATAAACTGTACATTGTAAAAAAATTTGCAAAAAATATAGTATCGAAATTTAAAATAATATTTTCATCCAATATAAAAATATTTTCACTATTTTATTTCACTATATTTGTTGTATTAATATTTATTATTAAATCTATGAAATAAGAAATTGTAAAATACATTAGAAAGATGCTTAAATTGACAATGGCTCGCCATATATATGGTGAGACCCTGTCTCATTTGAAGTTTGGGGCTATAACATAAAAAGTTATAGGGATATAAAATGAAGGGCAATATGCGAAAGCATGCCACATGCGTTATTTAAGTGTTGTCTGCTTTTGATTCTTAGAAACAAGAATAATTTCCGTTCCTACTTAATTCGTATTCGCCTGTTGGCTCCCTGACGAGTAATCCAATGTCGGCTCAGCACTCACTTCTAACGTCTCTTCGCCTGTCGGCCTCGTCATATATAACTTCCTCATCCTTATCGACTAGCGTCTCACTTTCGCTTCACTCACCTAACCCGCTTGACTTTGGCCAATTCCGATAAGCCGCTTCGCACCTAGCCTTCTAAAGCCACTTAAATGGTTTGGTGGTAGTGCCTACTTAATCGCGAGAATAATTTTACATTAGGTAGTCAACAGCCAGCGTAAAAAATAGTCGAAGCTTTCAACATGGATTTGAGCAAGAATCCATGTAGCTGACCCTACTCATAGTAGGAGAAGGCTTCGCCATATTTTTACTTATAAAATCCACTATGACAAAAAGACACATTGTAGCAATAAACTTCAGTGATATAAATTTAGCTTGTAGCAATAGATTCGAACATTAACATCTCACTAGTAGGAACTCCATGAAGAACAAACCCTAATTGAACTGTTCAAAACCATAGGATCTGTTCCGATTGTCTCACATGTCACACTTCAAAGTCCAAGTCCGGCCTATGTTTGAGTCAGGTCGTGTCAGACCAAATTATGTGTTAACTTTTAAAAAAATCATTATTGAATTTCACAATTTGTTTAAACTTTGCGAAATTAGTACAATATATAAACTACGGAAACAAAAGAAATTTTTGAAGCACATTTTCTAAATGTATTCATTTATTTTTTTAAGTGTTTAATCGGACTATGTACACGCGATCGGATCGGACCGAATCATTAGACTCGGCAAGTGGTCCACTGGCCACTAATCGACAAAGAAGCTTCTGGATTTGATATTTAATTAGCTCTTCCATTTATTACATTTAGTTAAGATGTTATTTATTCCCTGTCTAAAATATAAAATCCCAAAAAATATCAGAACTCCTCTAACAATTCCCAAAAATGTGTAGTTTCCTTATGTTCTATTTTATTTTCAGATAAAAAATTAACTAAAAATATCAAAAGAAAACCCTAAAAAGTGAAAAAAACATTGAAAAACATATAAAAATATAAAAAATATTTCTAAAAATCAAAAAATAGTATTTTTCTTCTTTATTTTATCACATATTATATCTAGTATTTTTTAAAAATAGGTTTCGAAATGGATGAAACCCTCATTTATTTGTTATACCCAAAACAATTTGGCCTATTTAAAAAGTCACTATTTTTTACTTTTTCAAATTTTAAAAACGCAATAATATAAAAAAATCTTAAGAAATTCATAAATATATAAAAATAATTGAAAAATATAAAAATATTTTATTTTATGATTTTTGACTATTTTTGTCGCTCTAAATGTTACCCTATATATCCTATTTACATATATATATATATACCTATATAACTTTTATATTTATTATTATAAATACCTAAATACATTTTTAATATCCTGAAAAATAATAAAGAAGACTATACTGAAGTATATTTTCATACTTTACATATATTTTATATATTATCATCCCTATATATATATGGAATAATGGGGCTCCCCCGACCATTTTTCCTCATATTTTTTTTATTTTTTGTAAAATAAAATCATGTGTATTCATATATATACCCCTCTTATATGTCATTCGAATTTTGTTAGAAACAGTTACTCTTGTGCCCTCGAACTAGAACAGATAATTTTAATGGTCTTAGAATAGTTGCAATCAACCTATTCTAGATGAAGGACAAAGGGGTCATTATTTCTGATGAAATTCGAATGACATATAGGTGGGATATATAGATGAATATACATGTGACATTTTTAAAAAACATAAAAAAACATCAAATTGGTGTGGGGGTAGCCATGTTGGCTGCCCCAAGGGAGCAACCCCATACATGTAGAGAGAGATGAGAGCTTTCAAATGAGGTGGGACTTTTCTGAGATTGTAAAGACCGTTGTCAGTTTAGTGAAAACTCTATAAGTATTTTGTAAAAGTATAAACTGTACATTGTAAAAAAATTTGCAAAAAATATAGTATCGAAATTTAAAATAATATTTTCATCCAATATAAAAATATTTTCACTATTTTATTTCACTATATTTGTTGTATTAATATTTATTATTAAATCTATGAAATAAGAAATTGTAAAATACATTAGAAAGATGCTTAAATTGACAATGGCTCGCCATATATATGGTGAGACCCTATCTCATTTGAAGTTTGGGGCTATAACATAAAAAGTTATAGGGATATAAAATCAAGGGAAATATGCGAAAGCATGCCACATGTGTTATTTAAGGATTGTCTGCTTTTGATTCTTATAAACGAGAATAATTTGTGTTCCTACTTATAAAGGCACTTAAATGGTTTGGTGGTAGTGCCTACTTAATCGCGAGAATAATTTTACGTTAGGTAGTCAACAACCAGCGTAAAAAATAGTCGAATCTTTCAACATGGATTTGAGTAAGAATCCATGTAGCTGGCCATACTCATAGTAGGAGAAGGCTTCGCCATATTTTTACTTATAAAATCCACTATGACAAAAAGACACATTGTAGCAATAAACTTCAGTGATATAAATTTAGCTTGTAGCAATAGATTCGAACATTAACATCTCACTTGTAGGAACTCCATGAAGAACAAATCCTAATTGAACTGTTCCAAACCATAGGATCTGTTGCGATTGGCTCACATGTCACACTTCAATGTCCAAGTCCGGCCTATGTTTGGGTGAGGTCGTGTCAGACCAAATTATGTGTTAACTTTTAAAAAAACCATTACTTGAATTTCACATTTTATTTAAACTTTGCGAAATTAGTACAATATATAAACCACGGAAACAAAAGAAATTTTTGAAGCACGTTTTTTAAATGTATTCATTTATGTTTTTTAAGTGTTTAATCGGACTATATACACGCGATCGGATCGGACCGGATCATTAGACCTGGCAAGTGGTCCACTGGCCACTAATCGACAAAGAAGCATCTGGATTTGATATTTAATAAGTTCTTCCATATATTACATTTAGTTAAGATGTTATTTATTCCCTATCTAAAATATAAAATCCCAAAAAAAATCAGAACTCCTCTAACAATTCCCAAAAATGTGTAGTTTCCTTATGTTCTATTTTATTTTCAGATAAAAAATTAACTAAAAATATCAAAAGAAAACCCTAAAAAGTGAAAAAAAAACATTGAAAAACATATAAAAATATAAAAAATATTTCTAAAAATCCAAAAAATGGTATTTTTCTTCTTTATTTTATCACATATTTTATCTAGTATTTTTTAAAAATAGGTTTCGAAATTTATGAAACCCTCGTTTATTTGTTATACCCAAAACAATTTGGCCTATTTAAAAAGTCACTATTTTTTACTTTTTCAAATTTTAAAAATGCAATAATATAAAAAAATCTTTAGAAATTCATAAATATATAAAAATAATTGAAAAATCTAAAAATGTTTTATTTTATGATTTTTGACTATTTCTGTCTCTCTATATATTACCCTATATATCCTATATACATATATATATACCTATATAACTATTATATTTATTATTATAAATACCTAAATACATTTTTAATATCCTGAAAAATAATAAAGAAGACTGTACTGAAGTATATTTTCATATTTTACATATATTTTATATATTATCATCCATATATATGGAATATTGGGGCTCCCCCGACCATTTTTCCTCATATTTTTTTATTTTTTTGTAAAATAATATCATGTGTATTCATCTATATACCCCTCTTATAAATGATTCGAATTTCATTAGAAACAGTTAATTTTGTGCCCTCGAACTAGAACTGATAATTTTAATGGTCTTAGAATAGTTGCAATCGACCTATTCTAGATGAAGGACATATGAGTCATTGTTTCTGATGAAATTCGAATGACATATAGGTGGGATATATAGATGAATATACATGTGACATTTTAAAAAAAACATAAAAAAACATCAAATTGGTGTGGGGGGCCCCCAAGGGAGCAACCCCATACATGTAGAGAGAGATGAGAGCTTTCAAATGAGGTGGGACTTTTCTGAGATTGTAAAGACCGTTGTCAGTTTAGTGAAAACTCTATAAGTATTTTGTAAAAGTATAAACTGTACATTGTAAAAAAATTTGCAAAAAATATAGTATCGAAATTTAAAATAATATTTTCATCCAATATAAAAATATTTTCACTATTTTATTTCTTTATATTTGTTGTATTAATATTTATTATTAAATCTATGAAATAAGAAATTGTAAAATACATTAGAAAGATGCTTAAATCGACAATGGCTCGCCATATATATGGTGAGACCCTGTCTCATTTGAAGTTTGGGGCTATAACATAAAAAGTTATAGGGATATAAAATCAAGGGCAATATGTGAAAGTATACCACATGTGTTATTTAAGGATTGTCTGCTTTTGATTCTTAGAAACGAGAATAATTTCCATTCCTACTTATAAAGCCACTTAGATGGTTTGGTGGTAGTGCCTACTTAATCGCGAGAATAATTTTACGTTAGGTAGTCAACAACCAGCGTAAAAAATAGTCGAATCTTTCAACATGGATTTGAGCAAGAATCCATGTAGCTGACCCTACTCATAGTTGGATAAGGCTTTGCCATATTTTTACTTATAAAATCCATTAGGACAAAAAGACACATTGTAGCAATAAACTTCAGTGATACAAATTTAGCTTGTAGCAATAGATTCGAACATTAACATCTCACTAGTAGGAACTCCATGAAGAACAAACCCTAATCGAACTGTTCCAAACCATAGGATATGTTCCGATTGGCTCACATGTCACACTTCAAAGTCCAAGTCCGGCCTATGTTTGATTCAGGTCGTGTCAGACCAAATTATGTGTTACTTTTAAAAAATCATTACTTGAATTTTACAATTTGTTTAAACTTCGTGAAATTAGTATAATATATAAACTACGGAAACAAAAGAAATTTTTGAAGCACATTTTTTAAATGTATTCATTTATGTTTTTTAAGTGTTTAATCGGACTATATACACGCGATCGGATCGGACCGGATCATTAGACTCGGCAAGTGGTCCACTGGCCACTAATCGACAAAGTAGCTTCTGGATTTGATATTTAATTAGTTCTTCCATTTATTACATTTAGTTAAGATGTTATTTATTCCCTGTCTAAAATATAAAATCCCAAAACATATCAGAACTCCTCTAACAATTCCCAAAAATGTGTAGTTTCCTTATGTTCTATTTTATTTTCAGATAAAAAATTAACTAAAAATATCAAAAGAAAACCCGAAAAAGTGAAAAAAAACATTGAAAAGCATATAAAAATATAAAAAATATTTCTAAAAATCCAAAAAATGGAATTTTTCTTCTTTATTTTATCACATATTATATCTAGTATTTTTAAAAATAGGTTTCGAAATTTATGAAACCCTCGTTTATTTGTTATACCCAAAACAATTTGGCCTATTTAAAAAGTCACTATTTTTTACTTTTTCAAAATTTAAAAATGCAATAATATAAAAAAATCTTTAGAAATTCATAAATATATAAAAATAATTGAAAATTCTAAAAATATTTTATTTTATGATTTTTGACTATTTTTGTCTCTCTATATATTACCCTATATATCCTATATACATTTATATACCTATATAACTTTTATATTTATTATTATAAATACTTAAATACATTTTTAATATCCTAAAAAATAATAAAGAAGACTGTACTGAAGTATATTTTCATATTTTACATATATTTTATATATTATCATCCCTATATATGGAATAATGGGGCTCCCCCGACCATTTTTCCTCATATTTTTTTATTTTTTTGTAAAATGAAATCATGTGTATTCATCTATATACCCCTCTTATATATGATTCGAATTTCATTAGAAACAGTTACTCTTGTGCCCTCGAACTAGAACGGATAATTTTAATGGTCTTAAAATAGTTGCAATCGACCTATTCTTGATGAAGGACATATGAGTCATTGTTTCTGATGAAATTCGAATGACATATAGGTGGGATATATAGATGAATATACATGTGACATTTTTAAAAAACATAAAAAAACATCAAATTGGTGTGGGGGCAGCCATGTTGGCTGCCCCAAGAGAGCAACCCCATACATGTAGAGAGAGATGAGAGCTTTCAAATAAGGTGGGACTTTTCTGAGATTGTAAAGACCGTTGTCAGTCTAGTGAAAACTCTATAAGTATTTTGTAAAAGTATAAACTGTACATTGTAAAAAAATTTGCAAAAATATAGTATCAAAATTTAAAATAATATTTTCATCCAATATAAAAATATTTTCACTATTTTATTTCACTGTATTTGTTGTATTAATATTTATTATTAAATCTATGAAATAAGAAATTGTAAAATACATTAGAAAGATGCTTAAATTGATAATGGCTCGCCATATATATGGTGAGACCCTGTCTCATTTGAAGTTTGGGGCTATAACATAAAAAGTTATAGGGATATAAAATCAAGGGCAATATGCGAAAGCATGCCACATGTGTTATTTAAGGATTGTTTGCTTTTGATTCTTAGAAGCGAGAATAATTTCTGTTCCTACTTATAAAGGCACTTAAATGGTTTGGTGGTAGTGCCTACTTAATCGCGAGAATAATTTTACGTTAGATAGTCAACAGCCAACGTAAAAGAATAGTCGAATCTTTCAACATGGATTTGAGCAAGAATCCATGTAGCTGACCCTACTCATAGTAGGAGAAGGCTTCGCCATATTTTTACTTATAAAATCCACTATGACAAAAAGACACATTGTAGCAATAAACTTCAGTGATATAAATTTAGCTTGTAGCAATAGATTCGAACATTAACATCCCACTAGTAGGAACTCCATGAAGAACAAATCCTAATTGAACTGTTCCAAACCATAGGATCTGATCCGATTGGCTCACATGTCACACTTCAAGGTCCAAGTCTGGCCTATGTTTGGGTGAGGTCGTGTCAGACCAAATTATGTGTTAACTTTTAAAAAAAATCATTACTTGAATTTCACAATTTATTTAAACTTTGCGAAATTAGTACAATATATAAACTACGGAAACAAAAGAAATTTTTGAAGCACATTTTTTAAATGTATTCATTTATGTTTTTTTAAGTGTTTAATCAGATTATATACACGCGATCGGATCGGACCGGATCATTAGACCCGGCAAGTGGTCCACTGGCCACTAATCGACAAAGAAGCTTCTTTTGGCGATCATCGCCGGTGTTCGCGCGATATTAAAATTGGAACGTATTTTCCGAACCTTTCTAATGGCATAATTATATAAATAAAAATAAATGAGAAGGGAGGAAAGCCACCAAATTTTGCGAATGAGTCAAAGTTCTATACGTGTTGACCCTTTTTTCGCCTTTGCAAATCTGACTTTGTGAATGGAGCCGCCAATTGTTGGTGTTCCCGTTATTCAATAGTTTTATGTTTTCTTTTCAAGAGCATTGATATTGATATATTACAAAACCTTTTCCTTTACCTTCAGTACATATTTTTTCTTATTTTTTTATGCTAGTGTGTTTAGAAAGTATGGTGTGTTTTAATAAAAATCACGTTCCCATTGTAAATGTTGGACGGTATTCTGCAAAAAAGATTGATTCTTAATATATCGATACTTTTTTAACAAAAAAAGATAACATGCAACAAATGAATGCAAATATACAAATAAGTAAAGAACTATGTAATGTATGTATTCAAATATGTAAATTCCATCATCAACTATGTAGTCTAATCTATCAAATAATCCAATAAGCATCACCTCCATTCAAGGTTAAATTTTATCAAGGATTCCACTCTTATGAGGTTTCATATCTTGAATGAATGATAATAAAAACATAGCCAATAGTTTTAGAAGCACATACAAAATTAATCGCACATCAAGTAATGATCTAAATTTATTGATAAGAGTTCTCTGGGATGTCGATAGGTCAATATGTTTAATGACATACGAAGGAAGATGATTATTTACAATTGTTTCTTCTATATTTATTTATTTACAATTGTTTACTATAACTTTGCGCAAAATAATTATAATTTCACAAATATTGTATATTCATTTTTATTATTAACTATTATCTTAACAAAAAACACAAATCCTAAATTAATACAAAATTAATGCATCTTTTTTCGTATTAAAATCGTCGTTTACAAATGATCATTTTGTATAAATTTAAAGTTTTCTTTTTTTTTGAAATTTGATCATTAATAGTCTAGAAAATGATATAACATTTGTAAATCAATAAAAACTCCGGTCAAAATAATTACATATACTTACGGATGAGGTCTAAGCTAATGAGAAAATTTACATATGTATGTGTGTAGCTACATACGTTCATACATACATTCATACGTATAGACATATATGCATGTATATGTCTCTCTAAATTTTTCTGAGGAGCTCAGTGTTCACTGGGATAGTAATGGGCATCATTATTTTTACAAGTATTTTACAATTAATTTTGAGCAAAATATTTATTGTTTTACAAATGCTATATCATATTCTAACTATTAAAGGTTATTTTCACAAAAATCAAACCTTAAAGTAAAACAAAATGATTGGTTATAAAAATAGAAAAGATATATGTAATTCGAATAGTTGTCGTATTAATTTAATATTTGCTTTTGTGAAAATGATCATTAACAATAAGAATATAATAACATAATTGTAAAATTATAAATATTTTGCTCGAAGTGATTGTAGATACTTTGTAAAAATGAGTGTCCATATTAGAAGGTCCCATATATACATGCATGTGTGGTTAAATGGGTTTTATTTTTAGAAGAGAGCCAATTTGATCATCCTACTTTTTTTAATTTTTTAAGCATGAGCGTGTACAATTCACTAGATGACATCTTGTTCTCTTTCGAAATTTAAGGAGAAATGATATTCCTGAGTCTTACCCCGACCATCTAAAGAGGTAAATATCAACTATTATGGGACTGATAATATTTGATAAGTTCGATGGAACGAAAACTTACCGTAGGTTCGAATATTAGTAATGAGTCATTAATAATTCGTACCTGATCGTTTCTTTAAACTGGTCGTCCGTTAAGCCGGGACTGATGGCCAACACGTATCAAAATAGGTAGTGAGGATGATAATAAATAATAATATTATAATAATTATATTATTACTATATTAATAAATATGAGATGGTAATAGAAAATTGCCGACTGGAATCCAGTCTCTACAGGGCTTTCCGATAGTCAATGTCGAGGGATCCAACGAACCTCGATGGCAGAGGCCGTAAAAAGGACGGAGATCCGGGCTTAGATTTCAGATGCCCGTGGTCGAGCCTTCACGTTTTCGCCGTTCCGCCACGGGGGATCCGATCCGATAAAAACGATGATTTCATCCCGATCCAAATCTACGTCTTAATCGGATTTTGGAGGGTAAGTACAGTCGGGGATAGGGATGAGCATGGGTCGAGTTAGGTCGAGCCTTGAAGGACTCAGGTCTAAGTCTACTTAAAAACTTCGGGTCTTGGACGTTGAGGTACGGGCATCCCTGGAGGGTCCTTCATCCCCCGGCAGAGATCCAGTTCAGTCTTTACTATGGGCCGGGCCGACCCATCTTAACCTATTGTATATTATTAACTTTGAGTTTGTGTTTAAAATCAATCTCAATTCAAGTTAGATGAGCTAAAATTGTTTAAAACATATACCATAATACTTTTAAAACAACTAAAACTCAATTCTACCGGAGATGATTTCTCATTTTATACAAGTCCACTCAATGTTAAGTACCATAAACGTCTCTCATTACATAAATTGAAAGAGTGAACCAAGTTTACACAGTTAACAACAACAGGTGTTCCAGACACTACATGTTAAAAAATAGGCATAATGCTCGTATTGGGTAAATGTTCAATAATAGAAAATATTATAATATAAAAAATAAGCACTAAATACTCAAGAATAACCACCAGAATCTAAGACATAGACTAATTAAGAAAAATTAATTATGAAATAAAATACAATGATCATCAACTCATATGTCCCGCACACGACTTTCTTGATTTATAAACATTGTATGAAGATAGAATACATGAACATAGTGTGCATGATAGGTGAGAGTTTCCATACGTGTAGGATATGGGAAGGGTTCGGACCCTCTTCGGATCGGGTCCGTGGGACGGGTCGGGATGGACCAAGGAAAGCCCGAACCCGGCCCAAACGAAATTCGGGCCTAAAAATTAGGCCCAAGCCCGGCCCAATGTTCGTTTGATCTTGGACCGGGTCAGGCTTTTTGGGCTGGACTTCGGGCTGGACCGGTCCGGCCCAGCCCAATGCTCATCCCTAGTCGGGGACACGGATCCGCTGTTGTAGCACAACATGTGTTGAGATGGAGAGGTCGTCGGATAGGGATCGGACAGCTCTCATAGGTCTGTTTGGTTGTAGGGTTGGAGTGGGTTGGGGTAACTTGATTGGAATAGTAGCTGTTTGGGATTGTTATGAGGGTTGGAGGGGGTTGGAATAAAGAATGTGATGTGATGTCACTATGATTTGTGATAAAATTCCATTGCATGAAAAGAGAGGGATAAATCAGGTTACCCTGAGGTAACCCAGGGGTAACCCGGCTACCAAACGAGCCCATAGGGGGCTGGGGATAATCGCACCCTTATGAGGGCCGTCTGATCCTTATCTGACTGCACTTTGCATCACATCACCCACTGTACTTCACAAGGTTTTTGAAATCGAACTGGAAACCTTGCTCAAATGGTCGGATCGGGTCGAACCATGTAATCAAATCGATTCAACCGGATGATGACGTCATCATTATTTAAAACTGGATTAAATCGGTCCGGTGAAAAAAAGTGGTTGAAACGACTAATCAAATCGAAATGAAATAATATATATATAATATACACTTAATATACTTGAAATATATATAAAATATATAGATAATGTATATATTTCACACTATACATAAAGTATTTTTCTTATACACCATCAAATATCATACATATCATATATATATATATTATTTGGACTAGATGCTCTACAATATGATAATAGTTTAATTATATTTAAAACTTAATGTATGCAAAAAGTTATGTTAGTGTAGTAGGTCAGAAGTGTGAAAGAAGTAATCAAAGGTCATGGGTTCAAGTCCCACTACCAATAACATTTTTAAATAATTTAAAAATTAAATATGGTTCAACTTCGATTGAACCTAGTTAAACTAGGTCAAAAAAATAGGTTGAACATGACAGGTTAATTAAAATTTGAATAATCGAACCGAACCGGCATAAACCGGTTAACCGGACCAGTCGAACTGGTCGATTTGGTCCAGTTTCAAAAACATTGGTACTATAGCAGAGGATCTACTTTGTACAATGAGACTACATGTTGATCAAATCGTGTAGGACTGGTGGAATTTCCCGATGCTATGATATATTATTAGTATTATCATCATCATCATCATTAAGTGGGAAAACATAAAATAAATGTTAACAACCAAATTAAGAAACATACCCTAATAGATACAATTCCATATTTATAGCAACATCAGGTAGTGCATTAGCATCCTTGTCTTAAATTTTCCCTTACTCAGCTTGTCCAGCCATGTGATTAGGGGCAAGCATTGGATCCAATTTGTAAGTTCGATCTAAACTAAGATTTTGAAACCGAACTGGAGACTGAACTGGAAATTCCAACAAAACGTTGAACCATACCAATTCAACCAAATGATGTTAATATTTTGAAAATTGGATTAGATCAAACTGGTAAGGAATCAGGTAAATAAATCGGAATGGATTAGAACATGTACATAATATACTCTTCAACACACTTAAAATAAATATAAAATATACAAATAATTAAAGTATATTACTTTATACATAAATTGTTTTCTTGAATATGCAACAGTAAATGCAATCAATATAGATATAAATACTATTTGATCCAATCCTATGAATGTATAGGCTCTCCAAATGTGTGATATGAAGGCTGGTCAATGTAAACTTGATCATTAAAGCCAATCAAGTCTGGAAGATCAATAGGGGCATACCTCTCCATTTGGTGTGTTATATCAACCAAGTAATCATGCCACTCATCTGTCTCGACAGTGGCTTGCTCTTCATATGGTTCATTGATTCCAACAAGCTCTCGAGAATAAGGACAGTCAACCAAGATGGAAGTGGATACGGAGTGTTAGAATATGGAGTAGGTGAGAAATACGAAGAAGTGGAGAAGTCAGTCGAAGTTTTGACTTCATAATCAGGTCGAGGTGGAACCGACCACAGGCAAGGGTCTCCCGTGGATGGCGGAGGATACATGGAAGAAGGAGAAGGCAAAGATGAACAATATATGGTCGAGGAGGAATGACCAGAGGTCTCATGGTATGTGGACCAATATCCCGACATCTTGTGGAGGAAAGGATGAATGTAAGCAGATCGAGGTAGAAAATGTGCAATTACACAGGATAACACACACTGACAAACACAAAGACAAACGCGAGAGAAAACTATGAGTTCACACTCAACACGGTGAAGGACCCAAAGTCAGGTCCGATTAATCTGGTTGATTTTAAGTGTGATTTTTTCAGACAAATATTAAGAGTTACACGACGTATAGGGAAGTCGGCTCACAGACGGATGCGTCTTCCTTGTGTAACCGATCGCATAAGATACCGACGCCCTTCCTTTCTTCGCTCCTATCCCAAGCTGAGGAGTTCAAAGACCTGCCCCTATCTACCTACCGAAGCAGGCGGAGGCTGACAAGGCTGGGACTTCACCCCGAAGGGTTACTAGCAACTTGTCGCGGAGCATCGCTGCTTCATCCCTATCTACCTGCCGGAATAGGCGGAGGCTATCTGGTGCTAGTCAGTGAACCTAAAAGAATTCAGCTTGTGATATTTGTTAGGATTGGGGTACGTGATATTGAAGGCGGGAATTTTGGCTCTACCTTAGGGTGTTCACACTCACTCTATACCCTCACTGAGCTTGCAATCAATGTCAGGGTTACTCTCCCGCAAACAAGGATTCATTTTAGTCAATTTTTTGGTCCAATTCAATTATTAGTCCCGATTTTAGAGATTAGTTGCCACTGTAATTAATCCACACAAGCAATCACGTCTACCGTCCAGTCCCAATTCCTTTATCCTAGGTTAGAAAACCGAGAGAGAGAATCAGAAAAAGCCGATGCAATCGAGAAAACGATGATAAATGTTTGAGAAAGAAGACTTACAATGCCTCCAGCTCTCTACAATACGGGATGCAATACTGAATTGAAAATTTACACTATATGAAATGCAATCGATGAAAAGCCGCTCATAGACAGGCAGTTCTATTAGCGAGTGAAGAACAAATTTAAATTCGACTAAGTCTTGCGGTCTAAGTGCGTCTTTTACTGGTGAAGTGTGGTCCTAAAAATTACAAGCACAAGCAGTCCTAAGAAAGCTCTAAGAGCCGCGAGTGCAGGTCCTAGTCTACGTCAAGTAACCACACAACACATAGAGACTCTTTTTATTATTACTTACACGCGCGAGAACCCAAATGGGTATCACTTTAAAGATGCAATTATAAGTTAGTAAAAATCTCTCTTCAATGGTCTCCTTCGCATCTCGATAGCCGACTCAATCCGTGAATTGTCGGCCTCTGACGTTCTTCGAGATACATCGACTTCAAGAAAGTCGCTCCAAGTCCACCGAGCCCTCGCACAAAAAGAAAATTATGTCAGAGATATATATCAAAATATATACAGAAATGATCAGAAAAAATAATTAAGGAAAAAATGGATAATTACAAGGTGGCTCGGGGGTTAGACTACCCGAATGAATGAAAAATGTAAATCTAATTTTCTAAAGTGATCTAAAGCCATTTGCCTCCCCGACAACGGTGTCATTTGATTGGCCTGAATTTATCCTTTTAATAGTATCGAATTAACAATTTCATTGCAGTCAGATAAATCCGGATCGATAAAAAATTAACCGCACAGATCGATGAATCGTCGATTTAATGGATGCACGGTTTTATATTTTTTTCCTGGACAAGCCCCATGGTCGACTCAAGGAGGTAAAGGAACAACTTGGATCAATTTAGATGAATTAGATTACAGATTCCAAGTGGATTTTTTGTAATTCTTTATGCGATTAAAATGCCAATGCTCAAATGTAGATGAATTATATTATTAAGAAAATCAACAACTTAGCCAAATCAATTTTAATGTGAAATTAATCCAAATTAACCAAGTTATAATTTTTCTGTAAACCTAATCCAACGATGAATGCAAAATGCATTTTTTTTGGAATTTTTGGACTTAAGACGCAACAATGAAAATTCAAACTTTTTGACGTTTTTATGCAATTTTTCGTACAAACGATAAGCAAAAATTATGAAAAATTTACTGGAAGTGAAATATGATGAAATGAAGCTACACTAATTTTTTAGAATTTTTTTAATGAAAACAGAGGGATTGTGAGTATTTAATTCATAATTAATCCACCAAATCAAATTATTCAGAAGCAAAATCATCTCAAATATATGTTTTAATGATCAATCAAGGAGATTTGAAATTTTGTGAAAATACTATTCATGGATATAATTAAAAACCATTTACATAAATCACTAAAAGATTTATTTTATGCAAAAAACACATCCATTTTTGATGAAATTTGAAAACTAATTAAAGCACAAATAGAGGCATCATTAATGATTTTTTCACAATTTTTGGAGCAATAAATATGTTTATGCAGATTTTAGAGCATGAATGGGTAAAATATTCATTGAATTTTAAACTATGATTTTTAATAAATTATAATCTGCTCACAAAAATGCAAGTAAATATCAGAATGATAAAGAATTTGTGGCTCATCAAAGTGCAATTTTTCATTGAAATAAATGATGCAAGATGGCTGTCCAAATAAATGCATAAATTCAGGGGTGTCCTTGCAATACAGAAAATAAAAAAAATAAACATAAACCATGCCCATGGATGTTTTTGTAAAAAAGAAACTTGAAGGGATGAAAAATACAATTTTCATAAAAAAATAAAAAAATAATAAAAAGATAAAATGACGTAGAACATACCCACCCTTCCCACGCTAGGGCACGAGGGCGTGTAGGGCAGGAGGGCGACGTTTGGATCTGGCGGAGGGAGTGGCGGCACGCGACGGGCAGCGCACAACGGCGATGCGCACGTGGTCGAGGGCGGCGCGGCCAGCATGGCGGGGACGAGAGTCTAGGGGACAACCATGCGCGGAGTCGGGGTGCGAGCCTGGCGTCAACGCAACTGTGGAGGACGGAGCGCATCGCTGGAGGGCGCGTGTGCGACGGCAGCGGCCGCTGGGGCTGGCGCGGGATGCGGGATGCGTGGCGATGCAGAATAGAGGCGGTGGTGTGGCTGCGCCTAGAGATGGAGCCGCGACGTCGAGCGGGCATGGCCGGGCAGTGTGGCCAGGGGCGGAGGTAGTCGACGTGTGTCCTGGAGCACACGCTCGACATGCGGAGGGCTGCCGTGGGGGCTGGCGGCCCGGAGCAGGTGGACGGCTCCTGGCGGGTGAAGCGGAGCAGGTGTGCGGCCGTAGCAGGCCGGCTGTGACGTCGTGCACGACGGGGCCGCGTTGGACGACGACTGAGGAAGCTCGGCCCGGGGGGGGGGGGGCAGCAGCTGCCGTGCCTATTTTTTGTCTTTTTTCTGTGATTTTTTTATAAGAAATGAAATTGTGGATGAAAGTGTGGTATGGAATGGTGGTGATTATGGATGTTTGCAAGGATGATGATGTAAAAAAGTACGATGATAACGATGAATGATGGTGGTGAATGAAAATGTTTTGGTGATGTGATGATTGTGATATGAATCAACAAGGGAAAAAAAGTTAGATAAAAAAATGACAAGAAAAAGTTGAGGGATACTTACATGTGGTTCGGCGGGTTTTGGAGGAGCTATGGTATGCGTCCTCCGTCATGGCCTCAAGAGCTTGGCGTGAGAAGCTCGAAGCTAGGTAGCCTCGCGAGTGGGGGTTGCAACGACGAGAGGTCGTCAGATCTCTCCTGAGAAAAATCTCAAGGAGGTTGTCGCTCAACCGTGAAGGACCTGCAACTGTCATCTGAAACTCCACGGGGGGTTCGCTCCTCTCCTATCGAAAGGTGGATGATGAAAAATGGAGGAGGAGATGTGAATATAAAGAAGAGGAGGAAGTTGGAAAAGAGATGGAGAAAGTGGAGAAGTGGGGAGTTGATGGCTTGGAGTGGAAGACAAGTAAGGGGAGAAGGAGTAAAAAAGGGAATAAAATAAACAAATAATAAAGTAATATAGTAGGCTACTAAAAATAATAAAGAGAAAATAAATAAATATTAAATATAAATAATTAAAATAAATAATAATAATAATTTAAATAAATAATAAAAATATGAAATTAATAAAATAATAAATAAAAAATAGGATGACACGTGGAGCAGAAAATTCGAAAATTAAATGTAAAAAAAAATAAAAAAGAAATAGCAAAAGGGGTTAAATCAAAGAGTGGTCAACATGAAAGTTGCTCATCTCGACGAGATCTACAACTTTTGTGAAGGGCCAAAAATCAAAGAAAGTCATCTGTACAAAGTTTTTTGGATGATATCTTATAGGTATAAATACTGGATTTTATCTTTGTATTTTTTTGTCATTTTTAAATAATAGAAAAATTTAAAGAAGGTTAGAAAAAAAATATGAAAGAAATATTTACAACTTAATCTATTTTTTTAAAAATTTTTAATAATTAAGAAAATAAAAGGATAAAATACAGGGGTAAAAAGATCAATATTTACAACATACAATAGGGGCCCAAAACTCAAGTTTTGCATACAATCTCCGATTTTAATGAAATTGGTCTCATTTTGAAGGTCTTTGAAGTATATTACTTTAAAAGTGGGTAGAATTAAATCGCACACTGTATGAGAGAGATATGTACATTTTAAGGTTCAAGGTCTCAAACTTGGTTTGGGGGTTTATTTATCAATTTTACAGGTTAGCACTTTTCGGTATTTTTCTTGCATTATTAATAGTAATATATACAATATATAGTGGATTTAAGGGCTTTAGGGTTAGTGTAAAATATATATAGATAAGTATTTTTTACAGATGAATTTGACTTCTTATTCCATGCAGATGCGAATGTTAAAATGCAAATGTTATCAATGCATGCATGAATGCTAATTATGCGATGTTGGTGGAAATATGCTTTTAATTGCTCGGAAACAAGGCTCTATTTTCAACTTTAAGAGTGATGAATCACAGGTTCATCATATATGAAATACCAAATTGTAAAATACATTAGAAAGATGATTGACGATGGCTCATCATAAATGTTGTGAGACCCTGCCTCATTTGAAATTTGGGGTTATAACATAAAATGTTGTAAGGACATAAAATCAAGGACAATATCTGGAAGCATGCCTCATGTGTTATTTAAGGATTGTTTGCTTTTGATAAAACGATAATAATTTTCGTGCTGACTTAAAAAATCCACTTAAATGGTCTGGTTGTAGTGCCTACCTATTCGCGGGAATAGTTTTACGTTAGACAATCAACATGAGAAGGTCTAGAAAGCTGCGGGATACGCTGCACATAAAGCTGCCTCAGCCAAAGTTGCTAAACATGAGAAGGCTTGTATTGACAATCAACATGTCTTCATCCCTTTCGGGTTTGATACCTTTGGGTTCTTGGCGTCTGAAGCGGTAGAGCTCCTTAAGAGGGTCCAGAAAATTATGCATAGTAATGTTATGGTCCCCAGGTCTATGGATGTTGTGTTCCGAAGAATTGGATTTGCCATCCAAAAGGGATTGGCGGCGCAGCTTGTTGCCCGTCTCTCAACAGTTTCTTTGTAATATGTACTTTTTTGAATACTAATATGAAGTGTCTCACCTGTTAGGTAATCGACAATCGACATAAAAAAATAATCGAATCTTTCAACATGGATTTGAGCAAGAATCCATGTAGTTGACCCTACTTATAGTGGGAGAAGGCGTCACCATATTTTTACTTATAAAATCCACTACAACAAAAAGATACATTGTAGCAATAAAATTTAGTGATATAAATTTAGCTTGTAACCATAGATTCGAACATTAACATCTCAGTAGTAGGAACTCCAGGAAGAACAAACCCTAATTGAACTGCTCCAAACTATAGGATCTGTTCTGATTTGTCTCACATGTCACACTTCAAAGTCCAAGTCCGGCCTAGGTTTGAGTCAGGTCGTGTCAGACCAATTTGTGTGTTAACTTTAAAAAAATCAATTTTCTTGTATTATTTGGATGTACTTGAATTTCACAATTTATTTAAACTTTACGAAATTAGTACACTTATAGTACATGCTACTTAAAAATATAAACTACAGAAACAAAAGAATTTTTTGAAGCACATTTTTAAAATGTATTTATTTATGTTTTCCGTTATTTAAGAGGTTAATCGGACCGGACTATACGATACATGTGATCGGGTAGGGCCGGACCAGCAGACCCGGCAAGTGGTCCACTGGCCACTGATCGACAAAGAAGCTTTTTTTGGAGTCATCGCCGGTGGTCGCGCGATATTAAAACTTGAAGCGTATTTTCTGAGCCTTTCTAAAATGGCATAATTATATAAATAAAAATAAATGGGAAAGGAGGAAAGCCGTCAAATTTCGCGAATGAGTGAAAGCTCTATACGTGTTGACTCTTTTTTTGGGTTTGCAAATCTGACTTTGTGAATGGAGCCGCCAATTGTTGGTGTTCCCATTATTCAATAGCTTTATGTGTTCTTTTTAAGAGCTTTTCCATTGATAATGATATATTACAAAATCTTTTCCATTGATATATTCAATAGCTTTTCCATTGATATATTACATACATTAACAGTCTAGAAAATGATATAACATTTGTAAATCAACAAAAACTCTGCTCAAAATAATTACATATACTTATAGATGAGGTCTAAGCTAATGAGAAAATATACACATGTATGTGTATACGTACATACGTTCATACATACACTCATACATATAGACATATATGCATGTATGTGTGTCTGTAAGTTCTTCTGAGGAGCTTAGAGTTCATTGGGATAGTAATGGATGCCATTATTTGTACAAGTATGTTACAATTAATTTTGAGCAAAATATTTATTTTTTTACAAATGTTATATCATATTCTAACTATTAAAGGTCATTTTCACAAAAAACCAAACCTTAAAGTAAAACAAAATGACCAGTTATAAAAATAGAAAAGATATATGTAATATGAATAAATGTACAATCATATTAATTTAATATTTGTTCTTGTGAAAATGATCATTAACAATAATAATATAATAACATATTGTAAAATTATAAATATTTTGCTCAAAGTAATTGTAAATACTTGTAAAAATGAGTGTCCATATTACAAGGTCCCATACATACATGCATGTGAGGTTAAATGGAGATAATACCAACTTGACTACCTCCACCATTAAAAATATGAGGGTATTCAATTCACTAGATGACATCATGTTATCTTTCGAATTTTATGTAAAAATGATATTTCTAAGTATTACCCTACACCATCTAAAGGGATAAATATAATCTATTATGAGTCTGATAATATTTGATAAGTTTGATGGAACGAAAACTTTCTGTAGGTTCGAATTTTAGTAATGTGTCAATAATAATTCCTACCAAATGTTCGTTTCGTTGAAGTGGTCGTCCATTAAACCGGGACTGATGGCCAACACGTATCAAAATAGGTAGTGAGGATGATGATAATGATAATAATAATAGGGAAAAATGGGGCTGCCTCCTGGGGGCAGCCAACATGGCTGCATTAACTCATTTTTTTGCAAAAAAAATATTTTTTGAGAAAATATTACCATATATATTCATTCATTTATCCCCTCCTACATGTCATTCGAATTTCGTCAGAAACAGAGACTCATACGGCCTTCATCTAGACGTCATTTTTTTAACGGTTGCAGGATTTTTTAAATCGATCCTTTCTGGATGGAGGCCGCAGGAGTCTCTGTTTCTGACAAAATTCGAGTGGCATATAAGAGGGATATAGGGATAACTATACATGATGATATTTTTCAAAAAAAATAAAAAAAATTGTCTAAAAATGAAGCGGGGCAGCTATATTGACTGCCCCCAAAGAGAAATCCCATCAATCCCATAATAAAAACAATAATAATATATTAATAAGTATGAGATAATAATAGAAAAATGCCGACTGGAAGCCCGTACAGGGTTTTCCGATAGTCAATGTCGAGGGATCCAGCGAACCTCGATGGCACAGACCGTAAAAAGTATGGAGATCCGGGGTCAGATTCCAGATTCCAGTGGTCGAGCCTCCACGTTTTCGCCGTTCCGCCACGGGGGATCCGATCCGATAAAAACGATGATTTCGTCCTGATCCAAATCCACGTCTTAATCGGATTTCGGAGGGTACAGTCGGACTGTACGTCGATCAGATCGTATAGGACTGGTGGAGTTTCCGGATATTATGAGATTAAAAGGGAGAATGGGGCTGCTCCCAATGAACAGCGATCCCACCTATCTCGTCTTATTTTTTCTTTATTTTCTTTATTTTTTTTAAAATAAAAATGTGTATTTTCATTACTATATCCTCTTAATATGCATTCAAATTTTATCAGAAATAGAGATCTATATACCCTCCATCTAAAATATGTCGATTATATCAATTGTAAGATCGTTAAAATTACTTGTTATAGATAGAGGGTATATGAGCGTATGTTTATGACGAAATTTGAATGTTATATTATGAGATATAATGATGAAAATATATATTTTTATTTTTCAAAAAATAAAAAATGGGGAAAACATGAGGTGGGAACAACCCCATTTTCCCCAACATATATAAAATTAGTGTTAACAACCAAATTAAAAAACATACCCTAATATATACAATTCCACCTTCATAACAACCTCATGTAGTGCATAAGATCTCAGTCTTATTTTTTCCCCAATTCAACTTGTCCGACCACGTGATTAGGAATGAACATTGCACTGGTTGGATCCAGCTTGTAAGTTCCATCTCAACCCGAGCTTGATTGTAGTAGATCAGACTGAAAATGGTGATTTGATTCACTTAACAATACATGCTTTCCTAACATAGGATTTCAATATTCAATTAACAACGTGTTTACGATAACTTATTTCATCTCATCCTCTTCACAATATTGATCTGATCACTGCACACTCCTCTCTTTGCTCCTTCTATCTGTGCAAAGGGAGCTCTGGTTGGAAGAGGGGCATCAATGCAAAACCACAACGTTAGGATGGGCCCCTCTCTCTCTCTCTCTCTAGATCAACTCACAATGACCTCTCTCTCGAAATTCATGTTCACTTCCTTCTCCATCATTCTCTCTCCTCATAAAAAGCTCTTTCTCTCTCCTCATCAAAATGAAAAAATTATGAGATTTTTACCCGGCAGACCCTATAATCTTTGCAAATGACCTCTACGACCTTTGAAACATCGATATTCCTCCCTCGACCCTGTAAACTTGCTCCGTCTTACCCGACGAACCCTATCGTTAAATTGACACATCTAAAGTTAACTTCCTTGGGTTAAAAGTGAGTTAATCTAACCAATCCGCGATCGGACGACTAGAATTAACCAAACCACGACTGGAGGTTGACGGTGGGCGCGTCCCCGAGGGTGGAGGTTGACAGGGGTCGAGGGAGGTGCTTCGAGCGCAGGACCGCGGCGGGGGGCTTCGGGGGGACTGGACGAGGGTCTCGTCTTCGAACGCGGGGGGGGGGGGGGGGGGGGGTTACTTCAAGCTGCCAGGGCGACGGTCCCATCTTCGAATGTGAGCAACGAGGCTTCGAGCGGCTAATGAGCGCGAGCGACGGCGGGGTCCCGTCTTTGAGCGCGTGGGGGCCTGGGCGAGCACAAGCTGAGCGGGCTTCCGACGATGGGGGGGCGGGCCGGGGAGGGAGGGGGGCACGAGCAGAGCTGCTTCGAGCGGCGGGATGGCAGGGGGCTTCGGGCTTCAAGCTTCAAGCGGTCGGGGGGGGGGGGGGGGGCAGCTTGAGTGGCGCGACGGAGGCCTGGTCTTCGGGCGACACGGGTGGGAGCCGGAAACGTTGGTCTAAGGCTTTGGGCGGCGCAGGCGGGGGGGGGGGGGGGGATTCGAGCGGCGCGAGGGGGGTTGCTTCGAGTTGCTTGGACGACGGTCCCGTCTTCGAACGTGAGCAGCGGGGCTTCGAGCGACCGATGAGCACGAGCGACGGCGGAGTCCCGTCTTTGAGCGCGTGGGGGCCTGGGTGAGCACGAGCTGAGCGATGGGGGGCCGGGCCGGAGGGGGGACGGAGGCCTGGTCTTCGGGTGACACGGGTGGGTGTTGGAAACGTTGGGCTGAGGCTTCGGGCGACGTGGGTGGGGGAGCAAGGGAGACGGGGCCAGGGCTTCGGGCGGCACAGGCAGGGGGGTAGGGGAGGTGGGCCGGCTGGGCGTGGGCTTTCCAGAAGGACGACGGGGAGGGCGAGGTCCGAGGACTAGGGGTGGGAAACGGAGATGAGAAGGAGGGAGAGGGGGAATGGCATTGAATGTAAATTTGATGAAGGAAATGGGTATAACGTAAAAGAACGTAACGGAATCATGTTAGTTTTAACTGGTAAATGGATGAGGGTTAACCACAAGATCTGTAGGGTAAGGGTTAGCAAGTTTACAGGGTCGAGAGAGGAATATCGATGTTTCAAAGGTCGTAGAGGTCATTTGCAAAGATTATAGGGTCTGCCGGGTAAAAATCCCAAAAATTATACATCCACGTGACATCCTACCGTCCAGTAACTATAATATAATACAAATAAAATCAAATCATTTTACTGTATTTCCATAAAGTCATAAATCCTTATAATAACAAATAAACTATCAAAAATTAAACCAAACAAACAAGTTACCCCTCCAGAATAATTTAACCCAATATCAATTTTACCACGCATTCAAAGACACGTGTATGTCTTTGAATGCCAATGCATGTGAGAATTAAAGACGGTATACCACATACCGAAAATAAGGACATTTAATAAGCTATTGTTCACAATAGAGAAAAAAATACAAATGTCTTGAAAGATATAAGTAAATGTTGAATCGAAATGCTAAATGACATAATCTCATATAACTTGAACTTAGAAACAAAGACGAAACTCAACAAACACTCTAGCATGAGAAACGTTTATGCATTTATAACCTCAAGCATGATACTCCTCAACCACAGATTCAAGCATTTGAACCTCCATCTCCTGCACCATCGACGTTGTTGGATTTCCAAGAATGTCAATGATCGTTCATACCTAGTATATCATATTAACAATCAATTATATCGTACGAGACTAGTCACTTTCCCAGCTTGATGTCAAGAATTCTTTCATATAGGTGACATACATGAGGAAGTCTATATGCAGCAGTCACCTGGGTTTGCTATTAGGAGGGATGTCAGAAGATATGCAAACTTCATAATGTTAATTTATGGCCTTTCCAAGAGCATGGTTCCGAAAGCTCTCAAACTTGATAAAGCAACATGCTTCACAAGATCTATTGTAGATCACTTATTCTTTATGCACATGATTGAGAGAGGGGGGGGGGGGGGGATTGTTTGTCATTCTGATTTTATGTTGATGACATCATTGTTATGGGTGTTGGCTTATAAGACATCAACGACCGAGTTCCTTAGACAACAATTTTCAAGAAAGACCTTGGTGAACAATTAAGAGTAGTAATAAACTATAAACTAAGAAATATTATACTACTACTATATTTATTGCCTACAGTTTTGTTCGAGACTCTAACACATCCTAATCCAATTAATAAAGACTTTTCCGATATCACATTTATTTTCCTTATTTCATTGTTTTAAATCACATGTCACATAAGAAGGGAAACACAAAAAGAGTTCTTGCACAACCATATAGAGATCTAATAAAAAATCTATGTACAAGAGCAAAAGCATGGCTATCCTCGAGAAAAAGTAATGCTAAGGAACCCTAGTTTTGTCATCTGAGTATGTTAGGAACTCTCACTTCCCCAAGTTACACACATGTATAATATTCCTAAAGTATATATAATCATCACTACCTTGTAAAGTTCATTAAAGAAGTTGACTAAGTATAGATTCTTCAAAATCAGAGGGAGTATTTATTATTCACACTCTACACACATTATCCATATATTTATTCATGAGAAAAATTTACAACTTTCATTAGTTATATAACGAATCAGTTTTTATAAGTGTTGTAACATTATGGCATCATTGCTCTAACCAAAAATATATCCACCAACATCCTTAATCGATTCATAATGCATTGGTTCATAAGTAATTTGCATTTGCAATCTCGACTATGCCTCTAATAAACCCAACAAGACCATCCTTTCTCACATTTCAAGAGAATAAAAAGTATCAAACATTAATTGTAGGTTCTCCAATTTAATAAAAAGTTCATCATTAAACTTATTTATTGTTCGTCAAACAACTAAACTAGTCTAGTCAATCCTTAAGTGCGTGTGATATATCATCCGAGATAAATCTGATCGATTACAACACTCCATTTTAGGTTTCTTTTTACGTTATTAGTCCATCAATTAGTTTAGTTGTAGACTCCCCCTTAATCAATCATTTTAAGTGATGTGATCAATCACTTTCGCTTGGTTAACCTAGGTCTTCTGGAAAGTTGATCTAGTCAATCACACTTCACATATCAATTGACTGCTCTAGGATTTCAAGAAATAACCCCTTAAATCTAATAATCAATTGTAGGTTATAATTCTCTTGATTTGTTAGTCTAACAATCATTATCAATAATCCTTGATTACTATTGTGATTGGTTTGATCATTTACTCCTTTCCATAACCATGGTATGCTCAATCAACTTATGAAACTATTCAATTACTTTTCATTAGATCCTAAGGCTGTTGACAAAATCTCATAATTGGCATAGTGTGGCATGAAACTTGAACATCGCCTTCAGTGATATGACATTTTGCACTAATCCATTCACATGTTACTTAAGCATGTCTAAAATTTATGAAAGATATATAATGTCTAATCCATGTGAATTATACAAACATGGACTCCCACTTTTAATATGCAATCCATGTGATAGGACAAAATCAAGCATTAATCCCTAAAAATCGATCTCTATAATATAACTAGACATGTGACCATATAAAGGGATAATCCTTATTTCAATTGCCAACTTGATTATAGTGCCAACAAGGTTTAGTTTTTTCTATTTTACCTTTTGGTTTGATTTTATCTTTATTATTAATGCCTTTTCCCCTCTTATCTTTACCTTAGAGGACATGAAGTTGATATTTGTTTGAAGGTCAATAGGAACCACATGCTTTTGCTTCTTGTGTTCCTCCTATATGATGATTGCCACAATCAATCATCCATATTCCCCTTTCCGTGTTTCAGGGCAACAAAAATCTTCCCATGACTTGGAGAGTTCTTATATGATGCACACGACTTGAAACTTCTTTGGAAGTTTCATTTCGAAATCTTCCAATCCATGGAGCAGGAGTAGAAACTCGTGTATAACCATAAAAAAATCAAGACAAGGCATTCCTCTATGCTGAGACCTTCGATATTATACTTCTTGTCAAGTTCTTCCAATAGTCCCTTAGTCTTCAAGGAGGAATACGTCAGAAAACATGATAGAGCTAACATGATGCAACCATGGCATATATGATCTCGTTCCTTCCACGCAGATTGTGCCTTATAGCTACTAGGCGAGGATTTTCTAGATCCATCGTGAGACATTCAATTTCAAGCATTGAGATCAGCTCTATAGTGGTTAACTAGATCTTCCTATGTTGCTACCAACACATGAAATTCTGACTACCAAATTTCTCCAGCATGCCGATCATATCTATCCTCAATTTAAATATTGTATCTGATTTATAGTAGAAGTCATGGGTTTTTATTTATTTAATGGGAAATGATAACAATCAAGTCAACTATATGATTAATGTGTCGCTGCAACACACAAATTCCCAAATCAAAAATTATTTTTTCCTTATTCACAAAAGAGAGAACAAGTGCTATTTATTTTCTAGGTATAGCAACATGATCCTCAGGAAGGAAATAAAAATCGAGGGGAATTTAATTATCGCTAATTAAAGAGGAATTTTATTTTCTTTTCCTTTTGTATTTTTATACTTTTTAAATGCTTTTGTAATTTATAGATTTTAAACGTTTTAAATTTTTTATATATTTTTCTTTTTAATTTTTAATTGTACTGTAATATGCAAATTTTTATATTTTTTAAAAATAATTTATGAATATACAAACAAATGAGAAAATGAACCTTTTTGTATTTTTAAAATATAACAAAAAACTTAAAAAATACAGAAATAAAGTGTTTTTGTGTTTTATAAAATTTTCTTACCATTTTTAGTTATTTTGAGGTAACTTTTATATTTTTATGGATTTTATACTGAATTAAACAAAAAATAGTGAGTAAGTGAAATTAACTTCTAATTTTGGTGTTTAAATATATACAATAAAATCAAAAAATTGGAAATAAATTTTATACAGAAGTATTTTTATTAAGCTTGAAAACAAGTCGAATTATACATTTTTTTATTTTTCTGTGAATGTAAATGTTTTTTTCATAATATATTCTATATATTTGAATTTATATGGTTTTCTGAATGTATTTTGTTTGATTTTTTTACAGGCAATAAAAGGAATACAATTACTGTATTTTTTTATAACGTTCAAAGAAATTTTGTTTTTTATGAATTTTCTATTAGCAAATAGAGAATTGAAGAATGTTTTGTATTTTTATAATAAAAAATGAACATAAAAGTTTAAACTAAAAATTATGAGGTGTAAAACAAACAAACATGAATTTAATGAAAATTTCGAAAATTTCATGGAGTTATTTAGCCATTTAATAATAATAGTTAATGAAGAAAATTAAATATGTAGAAATATGACCTAATTGGAATTAACATAAATCATATAAACCATTTATCAACAAATAAAAGGACTCATGAGGATAAATGCAAATTGACTAATGTTTCACGTGTATGCACACATGCTTTGTGCAATCAGGGACCAACAATTTATGAAAACTATAAGATCAAACAATAACACAAAACATAGAAATATTACTATTTCACCAATAAACATGTGCTGACGTACATGAGTATGTAGATGGAGGACTAAAATCAAATAAAAAAATATGACGGTGACAAGACAAAAATTACCCTATTTAATTGTGCTAATTTTTGTTGTAGTCAGACAATCGGGATCAATCAAAAGAAACTATACAAACCAATAATTCAATCAATAATACAATGTGCGATTCAATATATTTTTAACCTAGGTAAGCCCCAAGACTGACTAAAGGAGGAAAATGAACAACATAAGGATCAATTTATCAAATCTAATATACAATTTTTAAAGCTTTTTTTATTTTTTATGCATTTAATGATTAAAATACAATTTTAGCAAAGTTTAAGGACTAAAATGCATATTTCATTCAAATGATATCCAAAAGTTCTAAAACTTGGTTAGAATATTAAAAATAATGAAATTAGAAAACTTAGTTTTTTTAGAATATTCAGATGAACAATGAATTTTCTATAAATTAAATATGCAGACAGTGTAATTTTGAAGAAATTAAATACTAAACAAAAAAATTTAGAGATGAAATTATCCTAGATAGATCTATATGAGAGGTATCTAGAAAAACTTTTACTTCTTTAAAATACTAAGTATACAATCAATTAAAAATCAATTACTCAGATCACAAAATAATTTATACTGACCTAGATATACATGCATATGGGATGACTTGCATCACAAGTTAGAACACCATTAATTCTATCTAATATGATTTTTTGGAAACTTTTTGGAGCAGTCAATGATTTATTAGCAATTATGGAGCATGAAATGGGAAAAATATGTGAATTTACACCAAATTAATTATAATAAATAGGATACTTCTCACAAAAATACCATTCAATTACCATAAGAAAGAGAATTAATTGGAATAACATGCACAATTTTTGAATGAGAAATGACAACAAATGATAGTTCAAAATGAGATGCGAAAATAAGGATCTAAATGCAATAAATGAAAAACAAATAAATAACGAACATGTGATGGTAGGGCTAAAATGAGATTTCCCAACCCCAGAGGGGGGGGGGGTTGCAAAATTTCCATGTGCGCGCGTGCATGTCATGTGCCTCCTGAAGGTAGGGGTGTTGGCGAAATTTTAGCCGAGGGGGTTTGGTTTAGCCAAGGGGGTGTAATGCAGTTTCGCCCCTTCATATGCGCTTCTCACATGAGCGGAAATTTGGGCAGCAGATTGTTGAGGGCGAGTGGATCCTCACTATGGCGGTAGCGCTCGACGTTGAAGGCGGATGTGACCCTTGTATGTGATCTTAGGCGACACATGCCTAGAGTGAAGGTGGTGGCACAAGAGTGGAGGTTCGGTGAGGGCTAGGTCCCAAGGGTGTGAAAAAGGAAGAGTTGGCTCGATGGTGGGCCGAGGTGGTACGATGCGGCGGGGCAGTAGGGTGCGACCGAGGTTGTGAAGTTCCAACGAGTCGAAGTGGAGAAGCTCAGCGGTGAGGGCGGCACCGCTGCTCGAAGGGTGGGGATGATGTGCAACCTGATGAGGTGTTAGTGTTTCCGTGGAGTGCAATGGGGTTGCGAAGCAGGGGCCGGTGGAGGTCAAAAAAAATAGAGGTGTGGCAAGTGCGGAGTTGCGACGAGAAGCGGAGGAGAGGAAAGAAAGAGAAAGGAAAGAAGAAAAGAAGTAGAGGGACAGAACATGAAGAAGGTACCTGGGGATAAGTCTTCACTCTAAGACTCGATGAGGCCAAACTCATGTGAGCTTAGATGCTCACAACAACACGTGCGAGAGGTTGTATCTTGCTGGAGGTCAACAGAGATCCGGTGTGGAGTTGCTGTCATCAACCTACGTCATCGGATTCTCTCTCCCCCTCTCTTTCTCGTTTGGAGCTCGAAGCTCAAAGAGCAACAGATAAAGAGGATGAGGGGAGTGCGAGCGACTTTTGAGGAGGGAGCAGGTGTGAAAGTAACGATCGATGGAGGAGCGCAACGACCGTTGGGTGGAGCACCTCAATAGTTGCAGAAGGTGGTGAGGCTCAATATCGGGGGAGAGGAGGAACATCAAGGGGGAGGCACGTGTTGTGCATGTGCTTGGGAGAGAGAAGAGAGAAAATAAAAGGAAAAAGAAAGAAAGATAATAATAATTAAACAAAACTAATAAATAAAATAAAATAAAATGGGAATAAAAGAGGGGGATATGTGGCAGCTCTCGGAACTGCTATGTGTCATTCCCAGAAAATTCAAAAAAGAAATCAAAGAAAAAATAAAAAAATAAATAGAAAATGAGGTCAAATGAAAAAGTGGTCTACAAGAATGTTATTTGTCTCGATAAGATCTACAATTTTTGTAAGGAACCAAAATCAAAAGAAATCAATTGTAAAAAAAGTATTTTTGGTGGTACTCTCTCTTTATATAATACATGTAATTTTATGTTTTGAATTTTTTTGTGTTTTTAAAATAAAGTATAAATTGAAATAAAATCAGATAAATTATAAAATAAATATATACGTAATAATCTATTTTTTATTTTTTAATAATTAAGAAAAATAAATAAAATAAAAAGGGACATATATACATATTGTATATACTTGAAGTGATTTATTTTCTTTAATTTTTACTTCAATTTTGATCTCGATTTTTACATATTTTATTAATTAAATAATCAAAAAAATAAATGAAAAGAAATAAATCAGAAAAAGGATTTTACCTGATAGACCCTATAAATTACCTCTACGACCTTTTGCACAACGTAATTACCCCATCGACCTTGTGAATTACCCCAAGAACCCCACGTGCTTCAAACAGATTACCCGCAGGGTTCATGGGGTAATAGTTGGCAAGTTTATGAGGTCGAGGGGGGAATTAGGTTGTTTTAAAGATCGTGGAGTTAATTGGAGAAGTTTATAGGGTCCGTCGGGTAGAAATCCCATCAAAAAAAGTCAATTTTATACATAAAATAATAAGATCAAAACAATCAATTTGTACAATATACAATGAGGTCCCAAAATCCAAGTTTCGCAAATGAACTCCGATTCTTTTTAATTTAGTCTTGTTTTGTAGATAATTGAACGCATATTAATTCAAAAGAAATATGGTTCATAGGAGAGTGTATGGGAGAGAGATTGATATTTATGACTTTTGGTCTCAAAACCCTGGTTTGGGTTTTATTGGGCAAATATGCAAGTTAGCAACCTTTTTATATTTTTCTTTATTAATGTTAGTAATATGCACACAATGGAGTTGATTTTATTTAATTTGAGTTAATGAAAAATAATTTAGAAAAGGAAAGTTATGAGTGATAACGTATAAGGATTTGACTTCTTAGTAAATGCAATTATTCATGCTAAAATATGGATCTAATTTACATGTGCATGAGTGCTAGAAATGCAAACTAAAAAGATAAATGCAAGTAATGAATTGGAACAGAGCTCTATTACCATCTTTTAGAGTGGTGAATAAAAAGTTCATCACCCCCTATACTTAAACCATGCTTGTCCATGTGCAGCAAGAATGAACTCTAAAAGTGAAACGATATTGGGTTCCATACCAAGGTCATGAACAAAAGATGAAAATGGAGCTCGATTCAACCTTTGGATTAATAATGTGACGGAACTCCTTTTTAGAATTAAGGTTTTGAGAACAACAATCTTTGATGAATCTCTGGGGAATCATCACTATTCTCTCTTTTTATCCTCGAAGAATTATAATTTTATTGGAAATCTTCATTAATTACGTATCTTTAGTAATAATCCATCTCCTTGTAATTAATCCTAACCCTAATTATTGATTTAATTGCTAAATTTTCTTTATTTTATATTTTATTAAAAATCTCAAAATAAATAGATAAATATTGTATATATTTATTTTGGTCTTTAAAAGAAAATAAAAAGTATAAAAAAATTAAAAAAACCATTAAAATAAGTGTTTTTAATTACTTAAAAATGCTTGCAAAAATTGTGCTTTGTATAGTTGACCCTTTTGACTTTTTGTTCAACATGGAACTTATAGATTTCATCGAGATCTACAACTTTCATGTTATCACTTTTTGTTGATTCAAATTTCTTATATTTCTTTTTTAATTTTCTTCTTATTTTCATTTTTTTAATAATTTGGTGCGGCCACGTGGCATCCTCTGGGATGCCCACATGGCCCCCTCCTCCACTTGACACCCGACTTCCTCAGGGTCGTCTGATCTACCCATACCTGCCTCCATCTCATCCGTCCATCACCCGATTCCCCTCAGCCATCAGATTTTCCTTAGATCTCATCCTGGTTGCTCCCTTCCGCCTCATCCTAAGCCATTGGATTCCCTAGCATCCAACGCCTCTTCTGCCTCCACATCTTCCCTTCGCTCCTACGGATGACAATCCAGAATCGATCTCAACCGCATACTCGCGTACCATTACCCGTTGCTCGATCAGTTCATTTTATCTGATCTCGACTGCACTGATGCCCACTTCCTGGTCGTTAAATCATGAGATCCAACGACCAGATCTCCTTCTCCTACCTCCAAGCACCTCCCTCCTCAACTATTATGACTCACTCTATCCTCACACCCTTCCTTTTCTAGCAACCACCTCAACCATCCTTCCTGATCCCTAATGGTTCCCCCATGTAGCCCTCTTTCCTCCGACCTTCGTGCTCACCATCACTTCTTCAGCCACCACCCACCCCCTCTTTTCGACCGTTACAAAATCGCTTCTTCCCATGTAATGACTGGAGCTCCATCACCTTTAAATAACCCGCAACCGTCCCCATTACACATTGTCCACCACCCATAGGGAGTAGATCTAGCCATCCTCTGCCTCCCTGGGATAGACGGAGGTGAGTGGATTGTCCACGATGGCCTATTACCTCCAGTGTCGACTCATGGACTTCCGACCAAGTCGTGGTGTGTCTGGCCCACTGAGCTCTGTGTTGTGGCTGCACAAATCTGAGCGAAGAACGGAAGGCTGAATTAGCCCTCAGCACAAGCCATCTCCTCTGCCAAATCCTTTCTTTGATCAGAACCTTCCTTCTCATTTTTCTCTTTAATTCTCCAATGCACACAATACATCCCACCTCTACCTGAAGGCTCTTTGTGCTCTGCAATACCACCAACATCTTCGCCCATGATCTACTCACCTTCTCCCCTTATCCAGAACCCCAACCACTTCCACCCTTCTCCTCTCTACTTCGCTGGAGAAGAAGCACAAGGCCTCTGTCCCTTCACCAGATCAGTACTCCATCTCACTCACTCCTCCCATGCTCTGTTGCTTTAGCTATTACTGATGCTTACAAGACCCTCCTCTCTTCATTGATCGGACCTCGGACACCTACTCCATCTGCCGCTCTGCCTATGACGACCCAGCACCAGACCAATCTTGGCCTCGTCGATTGTCCGTCTTCTTTCGATCTTCAATGCTAAGGCTCCAGGAACCTTCCTCGATCATCAGTCAGGCGATTGGACCATAGAGGAGCTTCCCTGAGCACGTCGGAGCCCCACCATGTTTGCTGCAGAAGGAGCACTGCAGAAGGAGGAGCTACAAGTGCCGTTTGATTGCACACCTCTGGTGTCCATCCAACGGCTCAAGGAGAGCCACATAACCCCTTCTGAGGCACACATGTTCAGTTGGACCGAGCCTCACCCGAACCACATCAAGCAGCCACGTGTCCCGAGCCTCTTCAGCCACCCGAGCCTTGCCCTATCACGTGCCTCGCACATGATGGGCTGGGTAAATTACAACGTCGATCCTGGGTTTTCCATTATTACATCCAGGTCCGGGCGCACGTGCATCATGTGCGTACTTGGACAAATTGCATGAATTCCCTGTTGTCTTGTCAGAATTGTAGAAACCCCTTGCGCTTTTGGAAAAATTACAAAGGGGCCCCTCTTGATTTTGTTTATTACAAAAACGCCCCTCCTGGATATTTTTGTGATTAATTATCCTTTATTTTTATATTTTTATTACATTTTCCCATGGTTTCTTTCTTTAATATCTTGAGCATTTGATCTCCGTTTTAGTTGATTTTAATGTCGTTTTAAAGCTTGTTTCATCCTATATCTAATGGCATATTTAATTCTATGATTTGACTTCATTTCAATGCGATAATTTCTTGATATATAGTCTCTCCTGCTCATATTTATAGTGCCATTATTTATCCTTGTTTCTCAATTTGTCTCTAAAATTGACCCTTAATTTGTTGCTAAATGATTTGACAATTTTAGGTCATTTTTTTACATTATTGTTTGTATATTCATATTTTGCACATCATACAGAAATATCTTTTCATTGCATAAAAATCAAATAAAAATACATGCATCATATTATTTTGTCCTTGAATCATTTTTATGCATATTGTGTCTGCATATGAAGACCTATATTTAAGAAATAATCACTCATTATTTAAACACTAATTTTCGATAAATAGATGAGGAGGGACGTGTCCCTGTGTTTGACCTTGGTATACTTGACAAGTAAAATAATTGACACATATTCGAAGTTGTGGTCTTAATTGAATCGAAATCTGTCTCCCGTACTATAATAATATGACCTAACTCAGAAGTCATCTTAGATCAACTCTCTCTCAAAGCATCCCACATGAATACTGAATAATTATCTCTGGTGTGTGAAGGGTGTTAACACTTCCCATCCAAGATGCTGAACTATCACGTAATCTCTTCCTATAGTAACTTGTCCTCCGGGAGTCAAGTATTTCCTTCTAAATTCATGAATGTTCTAGTTCACAACGAGTGGGGGAGAAATCTAGAAGAATGGAAAAGTAGTGGAGAGTGACCAATGTAGTCAACTCTCCTGTGAAGCTTGACCGGTGTATCTAAGTTTCCACTAGATATGTAGGCTATATGATTCTTTGACTATTGTGGTAAAATATTGTTTGTTTTGATATTGGCTTCTTTTTGGTAGAATTTTTTGGTTGTTCTACATTGATATTTTAGGTCTCGATGGATATAGAATCTTTTATTCCACCTATATTATGGGGTCTTAGAAAAAAAATTGTGCTAGTAATCTTCCCCTCAGTCAAAGCTTTATTTCAACCCAATACTCTGATCTTTAGATGTCTATGCTACCAGAGAAAAAGATACATAATCTTCCAACATCTCATTTGAGTTAAGCTAAGTGCGCGGTGTAGAGTACATACTAATTCCTTATCCAAGAGTCTACTCAAAATGAGGCTACCATCTTAAACACTAAGAGTCAAAGTCTTGACACTTCTTTGTAAACTTGGAGAATTAAGTCTATGACCTGAGGTTTCTAAAAGCCTACTTCTCAATGAAGTTCCTCTGAAATATGAGTAGATTAAGGTTGGTCGAGTCCATTCTTGGTTTTGACTCATAACTTACTTCAGAATCCACTGACTTTCACTTGGCATATGCATGATATGCTAATGAAATGCATATGAATGAAATGCATATTTTGAACGATGATGATTTTAGAAAAGTCATTTTTTACTAGAAAAGATATTATTATTATTGGTTTTTTAAGTGTTTTAAGGTTGGAAATATTTACAAACATAAGTAAGTCTCATTTACACCCTCTTTTATGATTTTTTTGAAAAGATTTTTGAAACCATGTCACATAATATATAGATTTTCAAAAGGTTTTCAAAATAAGTAAAATCCCTATTTTTTAAACCGATGTCAAATCTTTTTCAAAGACAATGTCACATAGTAAAAAAATTCAAATCATTTTACAAAATTTTTACAAAAATAAGTTCAAAAGACATTTTATCTAGTCCCAAAAAGTTTGAAAATTTTCAAAATATGAGCTATGGTTAAAGTATATATGAAATACATATAGTATACCACTTATACTTAGATTGTGCTATGTCATCATAGCACTAATTGATATGTATGGTATACCACTTATACTTAGATTGTGCTATGTCACCATAACACTAATCGATACGAAGCCATAGCTCATGCTCAATATAAAGGAATATACAAGAGCTGACTCAGGTCTTCCACCTATACTTAGGTTAAAAATAGCCTAGGTATAAGAAAAGGACCAAGACGAGAGATAAATGAGGGAAGAATAGAAAGAGACAGGGAAGTACAGAAAAGAGGGGGTTTCCCCCTATACTCCGGATTTAAATAGCCTAAGTAAGAGTAGGTATCAATAAGTGGGGGATCTAGGAGTTAAAAGAATGAACAAATCATGTGTGTCAGTAGGAAAGAATGACTGAATCTTCTTGCTGTTGAATCTTGATGGTGCATCTTCATGGAGTGGTCTGATGTGTCTACACTGTACTTGCTCTACATGAAGTGGATGACCTAAACTTGAGCTAATTGTTCTTTAGATTCTACAAAGTGCTTCAACATTTGCCCATTTACCAAAAAGGAACATCACTATCGATGAGATAGGCTATCTGTACACTTCCATTGCTATACGCTCCTTAATAATGTAGGGGCCCGCCCATTTGGATTTTAGATTCCCTTGGAATGCCTTCAACTTGGTTTTGAACAACCAAACCTTTTGTCTAAGTACAAAGTTCTTGCACATAATGTGTTGATCATACCAATTCTTAACCTTATACTTATAAATCAAATTGTTGTTATATGCCAGTTTCTGATTTCCATGAGCTCGTTCAAGTTCAAGTCACGACAAAGCTTCCCTAAACTCCAATTCACTTTATTGATTGCCCATTCCTATTTGTGAATTAATTCTATGGGCAAATGACATGGCTTGCCATAGATCATCCGAAAAGGTAAAATACCAAGTGGGGTCTTGTAAGTTGTCCTATACGCCCACAGAACTTGATCCAAGAGTTAGGATTGGTTCTTCATATCGGGACGAACCAAATTTTGAATAATACTCTTCACCTCTCGATTCGAAACCTTTTCCATATCGTTAGATTATAGGTAGTAAGGGCTAGCTACTCTATGCTCAAATCTATAGTTCGTAGTCAATGATATGACATTTCGATTCACAAAGTGCCTACCCTTATCAAAAATAAAAATATTAGGAACCTAAAACCTAGAAATGATATGATCTTTCACAAACTTACAGACAGTCCTTCGATCAAGGGTCCATGTTGGGATAGACTCCACCCACCTAGACAAGTAGTTAACCACCAAGAAAATGTACTCATGTACATGACTGTTAGTTAAGGACCTATAAAATTTATGCCCTGTGTCAAAAATGCCGTAGAAAATAACCAGTTACATGAGCATATCATATCTTTATCCAACAGTCCCTCCCATCCTCTAACAGATTGAGGACGACCGTACAAAATCAAAGGCATCTCTAAACAGAGTTAGTCAATAAAATCCACATTGGAGTACCTTGTGTGTGGTTCTCTTTCATGAATGGTGTCCTCCAGACTCGAGTAAATGACAATATGTGAGGACATTCTTATATTCCTTATGAGGAATATGTATTCTCCATACACAATCGACCCTTCAAAGAAAAGGAACGAATCCTCTTATTAGCACCTCGTCGAGTCCGACTTCAGTCGATCAATACTTCTCCTAGTCCAACCATGGGGAACCTTATTGGAGACAAGGAAGTTCGCCATGTTGGCGTACCACGGGAGTGAGTCAATGGTACATATTGACTCATTTAGAAAGGTTTCTCTGATATGCTCAAATTCAGGGGAATCCTTCAACTCAATTTGAGATAAATAATCGACCACTACATTCTCACTCCAGGTTTATCCTTAATCATCAAGTCAAACTCCTAGTGCACTAAAATCCACCATAGAAGACACTCTTCACATTCTTCTTTTTCATTAAGTACCGAATAGCTGTGTGATCTGTTAAAATTGTCACCTTGGAGTCCAAATCATAAGATCTGAACTTCTCGAGGGACCATACTACCCTAATCATTTCCTTTTCAGTCACCATATAGTTTTTTGTAGGATCTAAAACTTTGCTTGCGTAGTGTATACCATATGGAATCCCATCTCGCCTCTTTCTTAATACAACTCCTATAGCAAAATCTGAAGCGTCGGTCATGATCTCAAAGGAAGAAACTAGTCAGGAGCTTGTATTCAAGAGCTTAAAGGCCTTTAAACACTTGTGATCTGCAATGAACTCTATGTCTTTTCCTAAGAGCTCAGTCAGTGGACATATGATCTTTGAAAATCTTGAATGAATCTCCTATAGAATCCAACATGCCTTAAGAAAGACATCACTGACTTCACGTTGGTTGGTGGATCGAGTTTCTTGATCACATCACATTGGCAGGGTCAACCTCCATTTCCTTTTTGGAGATGACGTGCCCTAACACAATACCCTCCATTACCATGAAATGACTTTTATCTCATGAAAGTGCTTGATTCACCTCTCTACACCTTTTGAGGACTCAGTCCAAGTGTGCTAAACATGTATCAAAGGAATCACCATGTTACTGAGAAGTTATCCATGAAAACCTCTAGGAAATATCCCACCATCTCAATAAATACAACGATCATGCACCACTTAAATGTACCTGGGGCATTCTAGAGCATGAATGGTATACGCCTAAATGTGTAAGTGTTGTGGACATGTAAATGTGGTCATTTCTGGATCCTTAGGAGTGATAGACACCTGATTGTAGCCCAAGTACCCATCAAGAAAATAGAAGAACGCTTTCCTCAACTCTCTCCAAAACCTGATCAACAAATGGCAAGGGAAAGTGGTATTTATTAGTCGAAGCATTCAGACACCTAATTTGACACAGACGTGCCACGATGTGGGTACTCGTGTTGCGATTTATATTCCTTCCTCATTGGTGACCATCTAAATTCCCGACTTCTACAGAACAATATGGAGTGGGGCCACACACTTGGAATCAGAAATGGGGTATATAAATCCTACTTTACACAACTTCTCAATCTCATCCTTATTTACTTCCCACAGATTTGGTTAAGACTCCTCTATAATTCACGGGAAGGTCTGACATTATCCTCAACATATATGTGGTATGAGCAGAGAGTGGGGTTAATCCCCATGAGATTTGACATTGTCTAGCCAATCGCTCTGTGGTTCCACTCTAAGACATCTAAAATCCTAGACTCCTTCTCTAAGATAAGGTCGACACTAATGATCACAAGATATTTCTCCTCGGGATCTGCAAGAAAGTAATACTTCAGTATAGGAGGGAGAGGCTTCAACTCTAGCAATATCGTTTCATCAATCAAATCTGGTTGAATTGCTTCTCCATCTAGCTGAATATTGTATGGAAATGGATCTATCTGTTCGGTACTCACCACCACTTTTGATGTATCGGGAGTCGGACTGCCAAAGAAACATGGTAGTTTGACCAAAGACACGCCCGACTCATCATTTATATCCCTTGACCATTCTAAAGGAGGTAGAACTGACAGATCCAAAGGGATCTTTGAGTCGTCAAGGAAATAGAGGGATGCATCTCCCAAGAAATTAGGCAACACCTGGTAAATTGCATCGTGCACTAAATCCTCTCTAGATGAGAGGGTCTCGCTCTGCATTGTTGGGGTCCATCTCCAAATCTCAACTGGACTGATCATCTTGCAATCTGTTTCTGAAGATGAGTACTCAGTGGTGGTCTCAAAATCAGGTCGCTGCCACTTTGTTTGCTTCATCTCTATGTTCACTTATTCGATTGGAGAATGGAACTTCATCAGTGTTGTATGATAATCAAATACTGCACCGACATTCCTTAGAAATGGCCGCTCAATAATGATACGGGATTCTCTCCAATGATTGGAGATTTTCAAGTCAAAGACTGTGAAATCCACCTTGTAGTCTTGTCCCTCAATCAAGATAACCATATTATTCACTTTTCCCTTAGGTCTCTTCAAGGATTTGTCTGAGAATTGTAGTGATGCTCGTGATTTTCGAAGTGATCCCAACTCTAATTTCTCATAGAGTGCTAAGGGCAGCAGGTTGATATAAGAACCATTATGTAGGAGAGTGCATGCAAAAGCAATTCCATTGATATGACTCTCCACATAGTGAGCATCCATGTATCTCTTTTTCCTTGGTAATTTTTTATTCTTGAGACAGTAGGTAGTGGCTACAGATAAGACATGAGTCTTCACATATTAATCTGATTTCTTCCTGCTATCCCTAGTAGGTGTGCATTTCACCTTTACATACTTTTGAAATGCAGGATTGTTATCCACATAATCCTTTAATTACACTTTAATAATGATGTTTTCCTTACAAAGTTGTGCCATTTCTTGGTCATCCTTGTGAATCTTTTTGATGCATTTTCCAGTCGTAAGAGAACATGGGAAAGGGATTGAGGAAAGCAAAATAGAAGAATAATATGAATCGAAAACGTCATTTCATTGCATTACGAGAAAACTAATTCTTCAAAGAACAATTGTTTTTATACAACTTGGAATTAGAAATAAAGTTGTCTACAATAGATTGTGGAATAGATGATTCATGTCTATTCTCCACAATTGGAGGTTCAAGGTCCTCCGTAGACTCTGAAATGGCTCCAAGTTGCTATAGTACTCTTGTCCTTCTTCTACTCTCTATCACCTGAGTAGGTAGCTTTGTCTGCTGCTGAGAAGTTTGTTGAATGTGATGCCTCTCCTCCTCGTCCTCTGAAGACTCCTCTGGTCGAGCTCCAGAGGTGTCCCTCTCCGTATCCCTTTCTCGGTTAGGTATAAACATGATCCTTCCGCTTTTGAGTGACATATGATAAGTATCATAACATGATAGAATCTCATGCTCAGATCTAAGTTTCTGAGTAGTATACCTGAAACATGTATTGTTGTGACTGAGGCTTGTTCATGTTACTATTGGCGTTAGCCTGAACTAGGTCAAGAATGGAGGTATGTTGATCCGTATGCTCATCTTGCCATTGGGACAAGCTGTTGATGTCCACTAACATGTACCAAATCTTGTTCCGATATGAACGAAGCTCATCGAGAATCTATCGTTTGAAGTCAATGGGTGCTGAAGAAGAGGTACTCGATTGAGAAGAGTGATATTGTAAGGACTATCCATGATGGCCTTGATACTACTGCTGGTGTTAGGTATGATGCTGGTAATTCGGGTCCTGTTGGCTTAACTGGTATTGGCCCTAGCGGTCGTACCGTTGTTTATGTTGTTATCTCTGTTGGGGATGATAAGAACTAGAGCTGTGCTATGGGGGGGTGTGGTGTATAGGTAAATGCGGTGTTGCAGAAGGAAAGGGGAAGCTGGTAAGAATGTCAGCCCCCCATACTTTCCTATCAAGTAGGGTCTTGGGTGTACCATACACCATTTAGCTCTCACACTGGGGGAGGCTTCTCTTGTACTGTCTCAGCTAGTGGTGCCTGCAACTGGAAGGATTGGGAATAAGAGTGGTCTTCTAACCATGGCTAGTATTGCCCTGACATCGACTACTCTTGTACATGGTATACATAGAAAACAATAGCAGTCAGTGCGGTCGTGGCATGTATCTTAATCTTGTATACCCTCTTTGATAGCTCCTCCACTTGCTTTGGGAGCCTGGTTAAGCTTTCAAGATCATTCATCCTCTTATCAATCTGCTCGACTACTGTCGATTTATCTGTAATAATCCCCATGGTGAGGATCAAGTCCTCTACGATATCACCCACAATCTTTCCCCCCTTTGATATGAATGCAAATGGGGACTTAAGGTATTCCCTACTGGTCATCTGTACATGGCTAGTGTAATCCATCTGCTCAAATACCCTCCTGACGGTATCCTCTCCATGTGATGTATAGTTGCCTCCACATGCAGCACTCACAAGACCTTGCGTCTCAGGGTTGAGACTAGTGAATAGAGAATGGACCAAGATGTTATCATCTAATCCATGACATGGACACTTCTGCAATATGTCCTCGAATCTATCCCAAGTATCACATAAAGGTTCATTAGGTAGTTGGGAAAAACTCATGACGTATGTTCTCATCCGATTACTTCTATTCAAAGAGTAGACATTCTTTAAGAACACGTCCTTGAACTAGGCATAGGTGGTCACTATCATACCTAAATGCGTAACCCATTAATCATTTATCCCCTAGGGCAAATGGAAGGGTAGTAAGCCTAGTATAATCTTGGATAACCTAGGGTAACACATTTTATCACAAACAAGATCAAAATACAACATGAATGCATATGGCTCCTCTGTGGCATTCTCGTTGAAATGTGACAACAAATTTAGAAAGGGCGGCTTCAACTCATATTTTATTTCTGCCCTACTGGGCTCAGTTAAGTTTGCACTATGTATTGTCCCGGGTTGTATGCCGTATCCATGGGTGTAACCCCAACATTTAACTATCCTATCTGAGCTCTAAGTAGAACATGTCGCTACTCAGTTGCAACCAAACGAGCAAGTATCATCTAGAAAGGATCGTCATGATATTCTTCCTCATCATCTTTCTCCTGGAGAGGTATCTTGAATGAAACTTCTTCATGACTATCATGAACAAATGGATTTGAATTATTCAAGGCTGATGAACTTAAATCATCCTCACCAAGGCATAGGTCTTCCTTGGTAACTGGAGAAGAAAGAAAGGGGTTGGTCAGTGGTTGACCATCCCTAAAGTGAGTGAACCTAGACTCAAGGGTCATGAATCTAGAAAGGTCCAGGACGTGAAGGGACCTTTGAAGATGATCTATTTGAAGGGTTCAATGATAAATTCGCGGAGTTCAAATAAAAATCTCCCCAACTAGTCATCTTCTATGTCAAGAGGATTGTTTATGGACATGAATATCAAGGAAAATCTATGCACTATGGGGCACGTAAATGTGTGGAGAGAACTCATATAAATAAAACACACTACAAATCGTTTGAATTCACTAACTGAACATGTGAAGGCTGTAAAGGTTTGGTTAAATTATCTTATCAATTTTAGTTGTTGGTAATACAATCTTTCAGTCAATAGCATACAAGGTGTCGCCTTACGCCCATTGGTGCTCATGTGTGCTCCCAATCAATGAGTTCATCTATTTGGGTTGTCAGGTTTCACAATCGAAATGTACACTAAGGTCGAATGTAAGCCCTTGTAGCTCCCAAGCTCATAAGAGTCAGACCTAGAGACTTAGGGCTCGTTTGGTTGCAGGGTTGGGCAGGGTTGGCTTGACCCAGCCCGGGTTGGCCCTGCAACCAAACAGGTTTCTCCTCCTCACAGTTTACTATTCACAGGGGTACCCCTGCCCAACCCAACCCTGTCCAACCCTGCAACCAAACGAACCCTTAGGGGCAAGTCTAGGGATTTGGGATCTAACCTTAATGTCTGTGTCCTTACTCACTCTATCTGAAGGTAAATACTTGTGATCAATGAGGGCTTTATGCCAAAATTTTTCATTTTATTCTGATTTTTGGTCAACTTATATCAATACGGTCCTAATTTTAAAACTTTGATTATCACTGATATTTATGTGAGCATAGAATACACGCCAACCACTCAGTCCCTTTTCCTTTTATACTTAGGTTATAAATCAAGAAGGAAATTAGAAAATGGAATGTAAGAGAGAAACTATGATGTATGCTCAAGTAAGAATGTACATGCAGTGATTCCTGACATTCTCCATGTGTTACGCTAAACTAATTTTAAAATGTTTACACTAAATGCATGCAAGTTTAAAAGCCACACCTAAACAAGATACTATCAGTGGGGAACAATCATATTTATATTTGAGATAATTGTACATGTTTATGTGCATCTTTTAAATTTTCAAGAAATATGTAATCAATGAATATGTGTGGCCTATACTATGAGGGCATAAATAATGTTGATTTTTGAATTTGAATGAAATTTGAATCGTAGTGTGCCTATCCTAAAAATTACCACTCAAGCCGAGAACCTGACACAATTGTAATAAAGAAAAAATATTGTTCGAGTCTTTGATACACATGCAATCTCTAAAACAAGAGACGATTTAAATGAAGAAATTGCATAAATTATTACAAATTAGTAACTAAAATGGATCATAATTAAAAACTCTCTCTCTCTCTCTCTCAAAGAAAATGTCTTCGTTACGCCTAAACAACCAGCTTCAAGAAAAATTGCTCCAATTAATCATCCCTCACATAAAAATAAAGATTTATATTAGAGATAAAAATACATATAAAAATGAGAGAATAAATGCTGAAAAAGAGAAAAAGAAAGAGGAAAAAATGTATGGAAAATATTCACAAGAAATGTACGGGGTTCAGACTACCCAAAAGATTGGAGAACCGAACTATAAGTGTTCTAAAATGAACCTAAATTGTTTGTCTCCATAGCAACAAAACCATTTGATGAGCCAAAAAACACCCTAATTAATTGTACTGCTTCGTGTTATAGTTGGGTAGGGATCAATCAAAACAAACCACACTAACATCGATAATAAAATGTGCGGTTCAATGTATTTTAAACCTGGGAAAGCCTCAAGGTCAACTCAAAGAGCTAAAGGAACAACTTATGACTCATTTTATAAAATGTAATGTATGGTTTTCAAAGTATTTTTTTGATATTTTTATGCAATTAATGATGAAATGTAATTTTGGCAAAGTTTAAGGACTCAAATGCAAATTTCAATCAAATGATGTCCAAAAATCCTAAAACTTGGACAAAGTGTTAGAAATGATGAAATTAAGCTAGTATGATTTTTTTGGAATTTTTGGATGCATAACGAAATTTCTAGAAGTCAAATATGCATATTGTGTGATTTTGTGGAAATTAATTTTAATAAATACCAAACACTAATATTTTTCAGAGATGAAATTATCCTAGATAGGTCGATATGAGAGGTATCCAGAACAACTTTTACTTATTTAAAATACTAAGTGTACAATCAATTAAAAATAAATTACTCAGATCACAAAGTAATTCTTTTTGACTTAGATATGTGTGCAAATGAGATAGTTTCTGGGGTACAAATTAGAACACCATTAATTCTATCTAACTTTAATTTCTAGGAACTTTTATAGCAATAATTGATTTATGAGCAAATACAGAGCATGAAATGGGTAAAATATGTAAATTCACATCAAAATACCATTCAATTACAGTAAGAAGAGAATTAATTAGAATAACATGCACAATTTTGGAATGAAAAAATGATAACAAATAATAGTTCAAAATTATGTGCAAAAATAAGGGTTTAAATGCAATACGGTAAAATAAATGAAGAACTTGTGCTGATGGTGTCTAAAATGAGATTACCCAAACCCAGAGGGTTTTTTTTCAAATGTCTATATGTACACGTGCATGGCACATGCCTCTAGAAGGTGGGGTTGTTGGCACATATTTTCTGAAAGCCGGGGGCTTAGTCCAATTTCTCCCCGTCATCATGTGCTACTTACATGAGGGGGATTTGGGAAGCGAGTGGTTGAAGGTGACTGGTGGATCATCGTTCTGGCGGTGGCACTCAACGTTGAAGGCGAAGGCGATCCTTGTGCGAGATCCAAGGTGACATACGTACGTGGTGTAGGTGGAGGCGTGAGAGTGGAGGTCCAATGTGGGCTTAGGTCTCGAGGGCGTGGAGAGGTGGAGCTGGCTCGATGGTGGGCCAAAGTAGCGTTGTGTGAAAGGGCGTCGGGGTGCGATCAAGGCTATGAAGTTCCAGAGAGTCGAAGTGGAGAAGCTTGACGACGAGGGCAACATTACAGCTTGAAGGGTGGTGAAGTCACATGGCCTAAGGAGGTGTTAGCATTCTGATGGAGTGTGATGGGGTTGCAAAGCGAGGACCTATCAAGATCGAAATAACGGAGGTGCGACGGGCGATGGAGTGTGGATGTGCAGTGAGAAGCGGAGGAGAGGAAAGAAAGAGAAGGGTAAGAAGAAAAGAAGTGGAGGAGTAGAAGAGGAAAAAGGTACTTGGGTAGAAGTCTTTCCTCAATGCATTGACGAGGCCGACGATCTTAGGTGAGTTTAGAAGCTCATGGCAGCACGCGTGAGCGGTTGCATCTTGCTAGAGGTTGAAGGAGATCCAATGTGGAGTTGTTGTCACCAACCCACATCTCTAGATTCTCTTCTCTCATTTGGAGCTCGAAGCTCGAAGAGCGGAAGATGAAGAGGACAAGGGGGAGTACGAGCATCTTTTAAGTAGAAAGCGGGTGTTGAAGTAACAATAGGGGAGTAACATAACGACCATTGGGGTCGTGCACCTCGACGATTGCTGAAGGTGGAGAGGCTTAATAGTGGGGAGCAGAGGAATGCTTGTTTGAGAATAAAGGTGAGGGTAAGGCACGTGTTATGCATGTGCATGGGAGAAAGAAGAGAGAGAGAAAAAGATAAAATAATAGTCATAATAAAAATAAAATAAAATAAAATAAAAAGGGAATAAAAGAGGAGTGGCACATGGTAGCTCTAGGAGCTGCCATGTGTCTCTCCCATAAAATTCGAAAAAAGAAATCAAAGAAAAATAAAAAAGAGATATAAAATGAGGTCAAATGAAATAAGTGATATACATGAAAGTTGTCCATATCGACGAGATCTACAACTTTCATGAAGGTCCAAAATCAAAAGAGATCAACTTTACAAAACATATTTTTGGTGGTACTCTATAGTTATAATATACCTATATTTTTTTATTTTGCATTTTTTGTGATTTTAAATAAATTTAAAACTGAAATAAAACATATAAACTATAAAATAAATATATACACAATAACATAAATTATTTTAATTTGTAATAATTAAGAAAATTAAATAAAAATAAAACAGGACATATATACAGACTATATATACAAGATCGGAGTGATTTTTTTCTTTGATTTTTTACTTCAATTTTGATCTGGATTTTTGAAAATTTTATTAAATAAATAATGAAATAAAATAACTCAAAAGAAATAAATAAAAAAGAGTTATTTTTATACATAAAATAATAAGGTCAAAACAGTCAATATGTAAAATATACAACGAGGTCCGAAAAACCAGGTTTCACAAGTGAATTCCGATTCTTTTGAATTTGGCCTTGGTTTATAGATAATTGAATGCATATTAAATAAAAAATGAGTACAAGTTCATAGGATATTGTGTGGCAGAGAGATATTGATATTACATCTTTTGGTCTCCAAACTAGGGGTTGGGTTTTCTTGGGAAAATATACAAGTTATCAAGTTTTTATATTTTTTTGATTAATGTTAGTAGTATGTACACAATGGAGTTGATTTTATTTAATTTTGAATTATTTAAAAATATTTAAAAAATGAAGTTATGAGTGATAATGTACAAGGATTTTAACTTCTTATTAAATGCAATTATGCATGCAAAAATGTGGATCTTATTTACATGTGCATGAGCGCTAGAAATGCAATTCAAAAATTTAAATGCAAGTAATAATGTGAGAATAGAGCTCTATGTTCATCTTTTAGATTGATGAATCACAGATTTATTAGAGGGGCTATATGCAATTACTCAAGTAACCATAAGATGGCACATATAATAATTATGTTTATTTACAAATAAAGAAATGAGCAAGGAAGAAATGAAAAATTAACCACTAATGCGTGCAAGGCACGTACTGATCGTGTGGCTCTGATGAAGCATTGTCAGATCTGATCTGAGGGTCAACGTTTGGGCCCGAATGTATGACTCTGATCGAATCTAGAGCTGATGTGCTGGATCGGACGATGGTCAAGACCTCTGGATGTACAATGAAGAAAGCTGCTCCTGATGACTTTCAATCGACTTGATCTCTTCAGATCTTTCTTCGACTAGGGGCCATAATCGATGCAACGATACATCGATCGAGGAATCAAAGTGGTGTAAATGACCAAAGATCGATAACCAAAAATGAAGAAGGAATCATGCCCTGAAAATGCAAGGAGTGATGGGGGAAAACAAAGAAGAGGGGTGGTCAACAAGGTCTAACATGCCTAGGGGAGTAGCAGGTCAACCAAGGTCGTGCTCCCATTGGGCCACATTAAGCACTACTCGACAAAACAAAAAGAAAAGATTAGAAAATATTTTAAATAAATAAAACTCAAAATATGAAAATTATTATTATTTTATATAGTATTTTATTATGATTTTTATTTTTGAGTTAATTATTATATATTACTTTTTACAAGTAATAATATAAGTATATTTATCTATATAATGGTATTTTTATTTTTATTTTTATCTAGATTTTATTATTTTAGATACATAATTTATATATTTATAACTTATTTAAATACACACATATATATTATATTTTTCTGAGGTTATTTGTATACTTAAATAAATAAGTATATTTGCTATGTAGGTATATTACTAGTATATTAAATACATTATTACTTTTTACAAGTAATAATATATTTAATTATTTTATTCTAATTTTATTATATGCATGTATTTAAAATATTATTTACAAAATTATAAGAATATAAAAAGTGAAAAATATAAAGAATAAATAAATTTATTATTTTATACATGTAAATTGCACAATAAATGCCCAAAACCTAACTTTGCATCTTAACTACAAATTGAATGAAACCATATCCATTAAATAGATAATTGAATTTTATGAACAATAAAGGTGAGTTTGATGTATTTTGAGTTCATATGGAGATGATACATGTCTGGAAAGTTTTCCTTGTGGCTTTGTATTTTTCTTTCTATTTTTATCTACGATTTTTATATTCAAAATTTATTGATTTGAGGTATAAATAATAAAGAATAAAAAGAGTAAAAAATCTATTTATTAATGAATTAAAATTAGCATTTTGGTGTATTTATTGGCCCTTATCTCCCCCTACTTTATTCCTTGTCGTTCCAATCATCATGATGCATATGTTTCAGGGTTTAAGGTCATCCAATACCTATGGTATTTCATTCCTTTTCTTTTATTTATTCTTTTATATTAGATTTAAACATAATATTTTATGAAATATTTGCATTGTAAATAGGGAGTGTTATTTTGTACAAATTAGTTCTATTCACATGCATTTAGCTAGGGTTTGAAGGACAAAATGAAAGAATAAAGGTGATGAAATGGAGATTCATCGGAGCTGAAGCTTAGAGCTCCGACGATCGAAGATGTTTGAATTTATCCTGGATTGAACACTAAATGAAGGAATTAAAAAATGGAAATTAAACCTACAATTAAAACTAACCTAAAGACGATGAAAGATGGCCTCGATCGGGTCTAGGATACTAGGAGGAAGAACCGCTCGAAAGAGCTTCCGGTGATGGTCAGACCAGCTCAAATACTCCTCCTCGCTACATTTTAGCGGAGCAAGCTTCTTGTCGCCAATCACTCTCATGTGTGCACAATCTGAGGAGCTAAGGAGTCTAAGGGGATCAAAATCAAAAGGAAGGAGGAAGGGGCTATTTATAGAAGCAGGTTTCGGCTAAAAAGGTAGATGATTTGTGTGCAGGAAGATGGTGGTTGGTGGAAGGCATGTCATCAACGAGGTTTAGGGTCGTACGAAGATCAGAACGGTAAGGTGCTTGAGGTATGAGGAGTTGAGGGGTTGGCACGAGAATTATAGAAGAGAGAGTACGTAGAGTTCTGATAAGGTCAGAGGGTGGGGGAAGGACAATTTACCAGAGGTCAACTTTCCTTGAGCCCTGATTGGTCCATGTGGATTAACCAAGAAAAAAGGATCCTAAAATCATGTATAAAATTGGTAATAAATAGTAAATGAATTATTTTATTTTTAATTAAAACATATAAAATATTTGTAATTTTATGCAGTATTTTATTCCAATTTTTATTTATTTTTACAAGGCTATTTATTATGTGATAATATTTACAGGTAGGGCTATAGGTATAAATACTTATATTTAGAATATTTTATTTTTATTTTGTAATATATTATTATTTTATATACATAATTTATATATTTATAACTTATTTAATTACACTTTTACATTTTTTAGTGTATTTTTCTGAATTTATTTATTTACTTTAATATATGTGTACATATATTATATAGGTATAATATATGTATGTTTTGCCTATATATTAAAGTTCATTATTTATTTAAATTATCTTTTTAATGATTTTATTTTATTTTTATTATGTACACATATTTTTAATAATATTTATAAATTTATAAAAATTTAAAAATGCTAAAAATATAAAGAATAAATACAATGAATATTTAATACATGTATGTTGCACAGAAAGGGCACAAAAGCCAACTTTTACATCTTAACGTCAAATTAAATGAAACCACCTTCATTAAATAGAAAAGTTAAATTTATGAAAATCAAAAGTTTGGTCATTTTTGGATTTGTATGGAGAAGACACATGTCTATAAAGTTTTCTCTATGCCTTTTTATTCTGTACGTCCCGAGCACACTGTGCATTATTTTTAATTGAAATAAAATTTTTTTCTTTGTGTTTTTATGTACATTCATGTTGAAGGTTCATTTATTTGAGATATAAATAATAAAATAATAAAATAGAACCCAAAACTATTACTGATGATATAAGAATCAGGATTTTTAGTTATTTTCTGTAAAATTTCTCTGCCCTATCTCCCCTATTTTATTCTTTATCGACCAAATCATCATGATCACCTGGTCTTGGCGTTAGGGTCACTCTGTGTCTTTGACACTCCCTTCTTTTTCTTTTCTTCCTTTATTCTTTTATTTTAGGATTAGATCAATGAATTTATATAGTATTTTATACAAAAGTTTATGTGAATAATTTGAGTGTTATTTTTTTATAAATTAATGATATATACATGCATTTAGCTAGGGATTTAAGTTCAAAAATATAAGAATAAAGGTGTAATGAAATGGATGTTCATCACCCCCTCTACTTGCCTTTGCTAGTCCCAAGCAAACACTTATGCTTATAAGTGCAGACAATGAAAATAAATAAATAAATATAGAACTTGGAATATTTTTTACTTTCAAGCTTGTCACAATAAAATCGAAGTTCGGAGTTTAGTTAAGACCTTTATTTTCTTGCTTTGTTCAGAACCACATTAGGGTTAGGATGTGTGACACAACAATCCTTAAGTTCCATAATCCTATTATCTAGTTCAATTCACAGTCTGGTCAGAACCATCCTCTCAATCGCATACTGTCGCAACTTGAAATGATAGAAGCATGTGTGTGAATCGTTCAGCTCTTCCTAGACAAACAACTGAACTGTCAAGGAGTCTGCTCCTTTGGTAACTCGTTCTTGTGGAGATGCTTATTTCCTTGTAAGGTCAGATATCCTTTGTTTCACAATCGAGAAAGGGAGAAGCTAGAAGAATCGGAAACAAAGTGGGAATGGAGTAGTGTAGTCTCATTCCCTTGAGAAGCTCGGCTAGCGTAACCGAGTCTTCACCAAGAAGCAAGTATTTTCTGGAAGCTCAATATTTTTGTGGAATTTTTGGTGTGGGCTTCTTTTTGAATATTTTTCTTTGCTTTTTATTGCACTGCATTCTTATTTTTGCCATGACGAATATAGAATCTTTTGGTCTGCCCTTTTTATGGGTTCTTGGAGAAGTTGTCATAGTAGACCATTCCCCATCTAAAGCATTGTTACAATATAGTATCCAATCTTTAGATGTCCTTGCGACACGGAGAAGTGGGTTGATGCACCAGTTTTGGAAGTCCCCAAGAATGGTTCATGATCCACCCTTGACAAAGCGACCTTATCGTCCCGACTTAGACTCCAAGATCTTTCAGCAATCCATCTAGGTTGAGCTAAGTGTTAAGTGCGAGGTATCTAGTCAAGCAACTGTCTCAAGAGTCGTATGGTGATATGAAGGGTTGTAGTATTGAATCGATTCATGAACATAGTCTCATGAAACCTAAAGACTTAAGTCGAGGTGACCCGAGGCATCTCAATTTATGTACTTAATGGGTTCCTCTAAAATCAAGTGGATTAAGCTCTATACAAATCTCCAATCTTCACACTCTACTTAGACTCGTTCAATTATCTTGATCATTCAGAAAAATGCAAATGCTATTTACAATGCAAGAAAAATTTTTATGAAGAAATGTTCTAATTTTGAAATTTTTATAGATTTTTGGAAAAAAAAGTTTCACAAAATTTTTTACAATTATGAAAGCATTTTACAATTTTTTATGGTTCTGAAAATTTTTGGTATTTTTGATAAAAGTTAGTGAAAGAAATGTGTGCATATATTTACATGGGAGTGCTTCTATATTTACAAGAATTATTGTATTTTACACTGAAAATTTACAACTTGAATGTTAGTGGTTATTTACGAGTTCTATATATGGATTTTATACAAATTTTATAAGAAATTTTCTTTGAGTTATTATTTACACAAGGTTCTAAACCTTTGATATCAGTTTCACAAGCATTTTTGACAACTTATTTTTGCAAATAACTTGAGAAATATTTTTACAAATATTTACAAAAATTTAAAAATTATTTTGCAAAGATTTTTTTTTCAAATAGTATGTACAGATTTTTCAACATCTTTTTATAATCATTTTCAAACTGTTTGCAAATAGATTTTTAAAATATTATATTCAGATAAATAAAAGATTTTTACAAATAAAGGATTTTTACAATGGTTTGAAAATATTTTACAAAATATTTTACAATGGTATAAAATATTTTTCAACATATTTTATAGCCATTTTTCAAATATTTTGCAAAATGTTTTTAACTGATTTATTAACCATGGTTACAAATAATTTGATGCGTGTTTAATTTTATTAGCCATATAATTAAAAATACAAAAGTACAAGTTATGGATCAAGTATATGCAACGTATATACAACCTCCTATACTTAACTTGAGCTATGTCCTCATATATCACATAGAAAAAAGACATAACTCGTGCTAAGTATAGGAAAATCTATACTACAACGACTAAAGAATGAAAGAATGAGAAGTCAATCGCCACCGATACTTAGGATCAACTAATCCTAAGCATAGCATAATGTGTAATGGTGGGTCGAGGGTGGGAATCAACAAATCATTGGCTCAACATATCTCCCCTCATACTTCGGGTTAAAATCCCCAAATATAGACAAACTGTCAAGAGTTAAGGAGATATGTTAGGGATCAAAGAATGAGCACCTATATGCACTCATCCCTCATACACTTAAGTTGAAGCATATTCTAAGTATAACAATGATAAATGGGATGACTGAAATAATCTAAAGAATGCAAGGATGAATTTTGAAAAGTAGAGAAGAAGAATTAATAAAAGATGTTTTTGGGAGCCTCGTCTAACTCTGCTGATGTTGCGGCTTCAAGCTCATCTTGAAATACCACCTGTATTGAATCAACAATGAACATTAATGTATCATGCTCTAAGTAGGGCATCAACAACTGTCCGAACAAAATATCATGATACTATTGTCACACACATGTTTCACTACAAATGACCTTGTCCATTTTCTCTTCAACTTTCTTGGAAAAAGTTTCAACTTTGCATCAAACAACCAAACCTTCTGACCATGCTCAAAAGTCTTCCCTCGGATATGCTTGTCATTTCACTTCTTGTCTTTCTCCTTGTACATTAGGTTATTATCTTATGCATAGTCTCTAAATTCAAGTAATCGGTTCAGATTAACTTTCTATTCTTTCCAGCCTTCTTGAAATCCAAGTTACAAACATTGATTGCCCATATAGATTTGTGAATTAATTCCATAGGAAAACGACATGTCTTTCCATAGACTAGGCATTAAGGAGACATTCCAAGTGACTTAAATGTGATGCGATAAGACTAAACTGTGTTGAGTAATTGTGACAATTTCTTCCTATCAAGTCGTACAAGCTTATGAAGAATAGTATTTATCTCCTTGTTTGAACATTCAGCTAAGCCATTGGATTGTGGGTGGTATGGAGAAGTGACACACTGCTAAATATAATATTCTTTGGTCAACTTCTTAACTTTTTTGTTGATAAATTGGCTACCACCATCAGATATATGAATCTTAGAAATCTCAAACCTTTCAATGATATTCTCTTTCAGTAATCAACAGACAGTGCGACTTTCGACGGTGGGATAGCCCGCATGACATACTCAACAATGAGAAAAATATATTCAAAACCATGGACGTTAGGAAATGGGCCCATGAGGTCAATGCTCCACACATAAAAAACATCTATTATCTGAATGTATTTCAAGGGTATTATATCTCTCAATCCAATTATTTCTCCTATATTTTGACATTCAGTACATTGTTTCACATGTTCTTCTACATCTTGAAAAAGAACCATCAATTAAAACATCGATAAAACTACCAACTATATATGCGAATATTGCCAACATGCACCTATGGAATGTCGTAGGAGCGTTGCATAATCCAAAAGGCATTCTGCAACAAGCATATGTCCCGAAATGACACGTGAAGGTGGTGTTCTATTGATCTTCAGGGGAAATGATAACCTGATTATGTCAAGAGTACCTGTCCAAGAAACAAAAATACTCCTTCTTGGCCAGTATTTTGACTATCTAGTCGATGAAGGGAAGAGGAAAATGATCTTTCTTGATCTCTAGATTCAAGCACCTGTAATCCACACAAACACACCAAGAAATAGGTACTGTGGTTGGGATCTCCTCTCTCTTGTCATTCTTTACAATGATGATCCCATATTTTTTGGCACTACATGCAGGGGGACTCACCCATTTTGAATCGGAGATGGGATATATGAATCCATCATCATACCATTTACTAATTTATTTCATAACAACCTCCCACATGTTATGCTTTAATATACGCTGAAATACTCGAGAGGATTTGATGTCTTCTTTGAGGTAGATGTGATGTGAACATAATGAAGGGTTGATCCCATGGAAATATGAAATTTCCCAACCTATCACTTTGCACTTTCTTTCTAGAACCTCAAGGAGACGAGATTCTTGATCCTTGATCAGTTGTGAATTTATGATGATCGGGAACATGTTCTGTTCACCCGTAAGGAAGGCATACTTCATGTTGTTGGATATGCGAGCCCACAACGAGCCATTATGCACTAAATTTTATTGAAAATCATTCCCTAATCTGAAATAAAGATTAATAGGTTCCTTAGTACAATTAGGGTTATGTACCATGGCTTTCTTAATGATCATACAACTGTTGATTCAAATGTTGAATCATAGAGGCTGGTGCTTGGATGATATAAAGAGTTAGATTGAGGACTCATCAAGAATCGTCAAGTGATTGTTAAGAGAGGATATCCAACCTGAGAGGAAGAAGACAATTCTTCTCTAAAAGGTTGGTACCTAACCATCCTCTTGATACATGTCCTCTGCATAGAAATAGAAATTCGAAGGTGTTAGATATATTAGGTCAAAGAGTTGAATTAACGAGATCGAGATAAGCATGACCTGTGTCGTATAGTGTCACGATATAGGCACACATCCTCTGACCATAGACAAATGTGTTACTATATGTTTGAGTATGTACACCTAACGGAACGATAGGTTGATGGTCTAATCAAGATCTATACACCGACGAGCTAGTGTGCATACAAGGGCATACGAGTAATATGATCTCTCAAAAGGGTCATACATGTTCATTATTGAACCGGAAGACACGAGCTCACTCATGAGATAGTGGGATCAAATTCCATGCACGATCATCTTGCTTTGGAAGCTTGACTGAATTTGCATGTTTGATATATGCTTTTGGAAAGTATATGATCAATACCTTGGTATGATATATGATTTTGGAAAGTGTAACCAACTCCCAATGATCAAATGAAAAACTTAATGATAAAACCCTAAAGGAGACAATCTAAATAAGATCTAAAACTTCGAGTTTATTCTAGGCCTTCCAGTATGCAGGATGTACATGTATTAGGAATAGTTGAGGGTGATGTGATCATAAATGATTGTATAGCCATGACGCTTCCATTCCGAGGGAGTGATGAAATAAGTTTGGATTTTAATGACTCATCTCAATAGAGAAGTAATCTAATCTTGGTCCAAATGTTAGACAGTGATATGAATGTGATTCAGATGCAATGAGAAGATTAGATTTACGGCTTTGTTTTAATCAAATATCTGTGGGAGGTCCCAGAGATCTAGATTTGAGATATGATCTCAATATCCAAGTCACTATACATGGAACGTACAATCACCCTGTCCTTTTCTCCAAGTTTCGTGGAGAAAGCGCATTATTCTCGAAAGAGTTCAAAGCTAATTTCATTGTTGATAATGTATTAGAGCATTGATAAAAAATGATAGTTAAATGCGCTTTAATTATAATGAATAATATACATTTGATTCATATTATTTGACCATATAATGAGAGTTATCTAAGATAATTAAGTGTGATTTAATTATCAAAGATGTGGATAATGTGAATGCGATTCATATTATTTGGGCACATGAGAATATAGATCCAATAAAATTAAATATGGTTTAATTATCATGGATATGAATAATGTGGATAGTACTGCCTATATTAATCATATATATTATAATTTTGTTTTATAATATATTAGAGAAAGTTATTTGTAAACAACATTTACAATTTAAATGTTTATGTGAATTGGAATCACATTGTACAATTAATTTAAAATTTAATTTACATTTTATTTTGGATTGTGAATATGATTCACAAATTCCCAATGGTATGATTGATTTCACAAAATAATTTGGAATTATTTTTGCGAAATAGTATACAATAAAATTTGTCGTAAATAATGAAGGATTATATAATATATAAGATCTAATATAATTGGAATGAGGAGCCTCCTTTCCATATAAGGAGGGTGGACATCCACTCTTGATTTAGGAGTCAAGGTGGTCGTCCCCCCTCAATTGGAAGGAGGCTTTCCTTCTTCCTAATCCTTCATGTCTTATTGATTTAATTGAATTAATTGTATTGGTGATTTAATCAATATAAATTAACTTAAATTAATTATTTGTATTTTTACAATAAAATCATAGCCATTGAAAGAAACACAAATCAATCTCAACCACTAGATTTATTTTATCCATGGATTGGGATCCATTGACTCCCAAAATATTAAAAAAGAAGAGACAACCCTAGTTCTTCATTTTAGATAACGTAATAGCAAGCTCTCTCTCTCTCTCATTATCCATGCATGCCCCTCTCTCTCTCTCTCGTTAGAGCGGTCTTCCACTCTAAACCCTAGAGAGAATTGTCATCGTCATTACATCGTTGTGTCACAGCTTCAACCACTCCTGGATCTCTGTCTCCTTTGGTGCACTCAATTGTGAAGAAGAAGTCAGATTTTTTGAAAAGATATTAGGTGATTCGTTGGTTGAATCATCAACTTGGACTGCGAGGAGCACACATTTCATCAACGTGCTCGCAAGCGTCTCCATTGGATTAGACTTGAGACATGAGGTCTCTTGCTTTAGTGACACGGTCGCAACCACACTTCAAGAGGTGACCCTAACACCCCTTTGTGGTTCATATGAAATGATCCAATAAGTGTTCTCATATCATGTGGTTTCATCGTCGTTTTAAAATTTTAAATTCCGTTCTTATGAGTAATTAGTGCGACTAGTCGCTCCCGATCACATATGATGCGATCTTCATGCTTCTGTGATGCGCTATAGATATTTCCCATAACCTTGACATGTTTGCTAGTAACATCTTGAGCTCAGGTGGAGTTGGAATTAGTTTAGCAACAACTTCAGCAACTGTGCAAGGCGGTGGTATCGAATCCATCAATTGTAAATTGTCTACCTAGGCAATGCAAGCTCCAAATTTAACGCTTTACAAAATTCTCAACAATTTTCTCTTGTTCACGAAAACCTTAAATGATTTATTCTTATTCTGACAAACATAAGTGGCCAACATTTAATTCTTCTAGAAAATCATCAAAAATCTTGTCTTCAAAGACCATAAGGAACTCGACTATGTTGTCTACTCCTTCCTCAATGGAGAAGAATTCGTGGGTCTCAATTTCATCCCTGAATATATTTATGTCTCTGATTTCAGCTAAAAAGTCAGTCCTCTATTCTCTTTTCTGTAGGCTCACTCTCATCTGATGCAGAATCTGTTGGCTTTGGCAATTGGATCGTCTTCATGGGGACCTTGTAGCTTCTAGAATGAAAGGTGATTAGTTTGGTGCCATAGTCCACTACCACTTTGGTTATTCGAAGGAATGGTCGTCTGAGTATGATTGGGGTGTGAAGTAAAGGAGCCAAGGTGTCCATGTCTAGTACAATGAAGTTTATAGGGAATTACATCCCTTGAATAATAATGGTGACATCCTTCAAATACCCCTTGACCGCTTGATTGATGCATCTGTGAATTACAAGATCATTTTGGTAGAATCGAGGAGTCCTATCCCAAATTCTTTTATCAGTGAAGTAGGCATCAGATTGATGGACGATTTATTGTCAAGGAGTATTTTGTCGTAGCTCATTATCAAACATCTGACATCTGACAAGAAGACCTACCATGTCTTTATTCTTACTTGGGAGATTTTTTATTGCATTGACAGTAGCCGTGATCACAATGTGCTTTACATTTCTTTCATGGGTTCCACACTGTTGTCTCTTAGAAGTACATACCTCCTTTAGTCTTTCTTAATGTTGGGCATGTACTTAATGACCTTAAGAAAAGGCATTTCAAGCAAAAGATTGATTTCCACAACATTAGGATCAAACATATTTTTAATTTTCTAATCTTTTGCCTTCTGCATTGCATAAGGAAATAAAATATGTATGGAATCAAAACTAAAAACATTGTTCTTATTTATATCAGAATTAATGTCCACATATTACTGTATAAATGGATGACAAAAGAAGTACAATCATCCATAAAAGGCATGCGTCCAAAACTATAGGCTCGACTTCGTTACTGGCGTAGTGTCCTTTAGCTGCTGTTCTCTTTTTGGTCCTTTTGATTTTGTTTTTTTTTGGATTTTTGGGTTTGGTGTTGCTCTTCTGCCTTCTTCCTCACCTAGCCTGAATGTTGGATCGACTGTTGCAAAAGATGATGATTCGTTAGAAGACACTTTATTCTTCCACTTTGTTGTGGCAGAAGGCTGCAAAGTCCTACCGCTCCTGAGAGTGACAACATTAGATAAGGAAATATGAAGAACATCGAACTCTATGAGACCCAATGGAAAATCACAAACTGCATGCTCTCTCTTCCTGAAATTGTTGGGGTTTACCTAAACTTCTGCTTGGATAAGTGTTTTGGTAGTGATGAGGTCATCAAGCTTCTGATTCATTTCTGCTAAGCTCTTCACCAATTTAGCCAAGCAGTCAAGGGATGGGTTCACAGGATCAGCCTCGAATGGTTCAACGTGCTGGCCACCATGAGTTTGGGAATGGTGTGAAGGCTACTAGTAGGAATGCTGAGAGTTGTACTAAGGAGAAGGTTGATGCTGATAGTGCTGAGGAGGATGATACTGCTGATATGAAGCAGATGCGTAATGCTGATGTTGATGGTACGCCGACTGCTTATAAGATTCTATCTCTAGTTGTTCTGGTATGGTGGGGTTGATGATGTTGAGGATGAGTACTATAGACAAACTCCCAACATAGGTGTGGGTGATATGGCTGAGTGGTTGAAGACTGGCCCTACTGATGTTCACCTGTACATGCAAGTTGTGCATCATTGGTCCATATGTCATTCGCCTCCTGAATAAGGAGTAGAGGTAAGAAACCTTGATTAAGAATAAATTGAGGCTCGGGCTAGTAGATGACTAACCGTTGTTGCGGCTGTTGGGGCACTGTTTGCTCAATGGCTTTCACATAGTACACATGTTGAACTGGCGGTTGCCCATGACTCTGATGAAGAGGTTGAGGCGATGGTGGATCCTTCGTCTCTGTAGGAGTCGTGACTGATGGCATGATTGACTAGAATGAAGTAATGAAGGATATAGAGAGATCCTTAAGCACATCACATAAGTGTGATGATATCATCATATGTGATCGAGAGCGACTAGTCATATTATTTTCTCAAGGCAGAGGAATTTAAAAAAAAATTAAATGCGAAGAAACCACTTGATCCAAAAACACTTCTCGAAACGTTTCATTTAAACCACAAAGAGATTTAGGGTTACGTCTTGAAGCGTGGTTGCGATCAAAGTCTCTAAAGGAAGAGACCTCTTGTCTCAAGTCTGACCCAACGGAGGAGACACCTGCGAGCGCATTGATGAGACTCATGCTTCTCACAATCCAAGATGATTGTCCAAGTGGTGAATCTCACGATTTATCTAACGAGATTCGATCTCTTCTTCACGAGTGAAGCACACCGAAGGAGATGAAGATCCATGAGCAGTCGAAGCGGCGACACGACAATGTGATGACGACAACGATTCTTGCTAAGGGCACAAAGTGGACAGTCACATAGAGGGGGATATGGGGCATGTAGTATGAGAGTGAGACACACACACACACACAGAGAGAGAGAGAGAGAGAGTATTTAGTTGTGTATTCAATAGAAGAATAAGGTTTGCCTCTTCTTTTATAGTATTTTGGGAGTCCGTGGATAACAATCCACATGAAACACAAAATCAATAGTTGAGATTGATTTATGTTTCTATTCAATGAGCATGATTTTGTTGTATAAATACAACAACAATTAATTTAAATTAAATTAAATATATTGAATCTTATAATTTAATTTGAACTATATCAATTAGCACAGAAGGATCCTTAAGAATAAGACGAAGGGTGGCCATCCACCATACATTAAATGGATGGTGTTAGCCTTCTAATATAATCCTTCATATATATATATTTACAACAATTTTTGTTGAAAATTAATTCAAAAAAATATTTCCAAATTAATTTTATGAATATTGCAACCATGCCATTAAATAATTGTGAATCATATTCACAACCCAAAATAAAATATAAATCGTATTTCCAATTAATTTCCAATGTAAATCCAATTCAAATCAATAATTAATTTGAAGATACTATTTATAATAAGCTCTCTCTAACATATTATAAATCATATTTATAACATATATACAAGTAATATGGATAATACTATACACATTATTCATATCCTTGATAATTAAATGTTATCTTGGATCATCATTCTCATGTGTCTAAATAACATGAATCACATTCATATTAGTTATGATAATTAAATCACATTTAATCAAATTCGCAATGTTCATGTATATAATTCATCAATGGAATTATTTTTGAACTCTTTCAAGAATAATGTGCTTTCTCTATGGATACTTGGAGATAAGGATAGGGCAATTGTATATTCCACGTATAGTCACTTGGATATAGATATCACATCTCACAATCCATATATTGGGGACCTCTCATAGATAATTGATTAAATCAAGTCTGTAGATCTAATCTTCTCATTACATCTGAATCTCATTCAGATCAATGTCTAACATTTGGACTAAGATCATATTACTTCTCTATTTAAGAATGTCACTAAAATCCAGACATGTTTCATCCCTTCCTCGGAATGGAAGCGTCATGGTTATACAATTGTTTATGATCACATCACCCTCGAGTATTCCTCATACCCATACTGTTAGCATTGTGAGCCCGGGGAAAACCACTCCCGCAATAAATGTTATTGTAATAAATGATTTATCAATAAAAGTTATTGATTATTTTTCACTCCCTTTCTGAGATTGAATGAATGAATGCACTATAAGATCTCTCTATACAATAAGGGTTATGTACCATGGCCAACTTGATGATCATACAGCTGTTGATTCATTGGTTGAATCATAGAGGCTGATGCTTGGATGAATATCTAAGGAGTTAGATAGAGGACTCATCAAGCATCATCAAATGATTGTTAAGTGACGATCTCCAGCCTGAGTAGGAGATGGCAACCATTTTTCATCTGGCTGATATCTGTCTGGCCTCTTGATGCAGGTCCTCTGCATGAGAATAGTGATTTGGAGGTGTCAGATTAGTTGAGTCAATGGGTTGACTTAACGAGATCGAGATAACCAAAGACCTATGTTGAATGCTGTCATAGTATAGGCATGCATCCTCCGACCAGAGACAGATGTGTTGCTATTTGTCTGAATGTGTACATTTGGCAGACCGATAGGTTGATGACCTAACCAAGGTCTATACACCGACGAGCTGGTGTGCATGTAAGGACATATGAGTAATACGATCACTCAAAGGGATCATACAGGTTCATTTATGAACCTTAAGACATGAGCTCACTCATGAGGTATTGGGACTAATAAAATTCCATGCATGGTCGTCATGCTTTGGAAGCATGACATGAATTTGAAGGTAAGATATATGCTTTGGGAAAGCATATGATCTATACCAATTTCCAATGACCAAGATTGAGAAACTTAATGATCAAACCCTGAAGATGACAATGTAAAAGTGATCTATATCTTCAGGATGATCATAGGTCTTCAAGTATGCAGGATGTACATGTATTGGAAATACCTGAGGGTGATGTGATCATAAACGATTGTATAACCATGACGCTTCCATTCCGAGGGAGTGATGAAACATGTTTAGATTTTAGTGACTCCTCTTAATAGAGAAGTGACCTAATCTCAGTCCATGTATTGGACATTGATCTGAATGAGATTCAGATGCAATGAAAAGATTAGGTCTATGGTCTTGATTTGATCAAGCATCTGTGGGAGGTCCATGAGATCTGGATTTGAGATGTGATATCAACATCCAAGTCACTATACGTGGAACAATACAATCGCCATGTCCTTATCTCCAAGTATCTGAGGAGAAATCGCATTATTCTTGAAAGGGTTCAAGATTAATTCCATAATCTAAGCATTAAAGAATCGATGATTAAATGTGATCTAATTATCTTGATGTGTGTTGAAATTATCCAATATAATTAAATATGATTTAATTATTGTAGATAAGAATAATGTGGATAGCGATATCCAATTATTCATAATATATTATAAATGTGATTTATAATGTATTAGAGAGAGCTAATTATAATTTATATTTGTTAATTAATTTTTAATGTGTATTGGATACACATTGTGTAATTAATTGAAAATGTAAAATATATTTTATTTTGGGTTGTGAATGTGATTCAGAAATTTTCAATGACAAGATTGCAATATTTTCAAAATTAATTATGAATTATTTTTGAAGAATAAATCTCAACAAAAGTTGTTGGATTAAATAATGGAGATTTCCAAGGAGATATGCAATCTCATGAAATCTCATGAGATTGATTCCACTTGCAATCAAGTGGACGACCACCATAACAAATATGGAAATTGGTGGCCGTCCACCATGATGAATGGGAATGTAATCTCCAAGTTGGTCAATCTCCCCTATTTGATTAGTTTAATTTAGGATTGATTTATATTTGGTTTGTCAAATATATTGATCTAAATTAAATCATAATTTACCAACAACAATCTTGACCATTAGATTGAACATAAATCAATCTCATCTATTGATTTTATATGTCCCATGGATTGAGATCCATGGATCCCAAACTATAAATAGAGAGGCAAACCATGCTCTCTAAGGATATGCTATTGGAAGCACATCTCTCTCTCTCTCTCTCTCTCTCTCTCTCTTTTCTCTCACACGTCAACTCTCTCTCCCTCTCCTTGGTGGCTGTCCACCAAACCCTAGAGGAGAGAGCCATCGACGCCTTCGCCACCGCGCCACCGCTTCGATGCTCCTCGGTTCTCCATCTTCTTGGAGTACTACGCTCACAAAGAGGACGTTCGATCTCGTACAATGAGATCAAGAGTGTGACATTCATTCTAGATCAAATGTTTAAGTACTGGTTATAAATATACATATATATATGTCAATTGCCATGTACAGAGCATATGATTTTAGTTGTAGATGCATGTATTGACTGATGGAGATAAAATGTTACCATAATCATTTCTGAGATGGATAAAGATCTATATATCTACAGACACATATATCAATAAACATAGAAGGGATCGGGGATGTGATATATGGATATAGTCAGTTACCTTTCCTGTTTGTACTGTAATTGAATGTAATAAGCTTGATCTCTATATATGCTCTAAATTAAAATTAATTTTATATTATTGCAAGGAATAAAATTAGAATTAGAAAGATAGAAGAAGACACGTTAGATTAATGGGAAGAATGAGATATGTTACAATTAACTTATTTTAATATTAATGGATCCAAAAGATCTAGGGTCATAGACGTAAAATTACTACCTTGAACGAGATATGTAAATTGGACTGAGGTATAAACTAAGAATTTCATTTAGAATTGAATAGATGGTATGACCTGTACTGTGTGCACTGTTGTATTGTTGCACGAAATATAAGTCGGCAAGTACAACATCTTAGATATGTACTCAGGTCTACATCCAAGACTGTTCCATGTGACGTGTCAGAGCATGAAGGTTATGACACTATGTATATATATAACCCTTCCGGCAATTTCATCTACCCTGACCATTCGTTAACTTGGAAGCCTCTTGATAGTATAGAAAGACCTCTGCTGAAGTAAACCTTCCGCGATCCCTAACAGGGAGGTTCTCAGGTACTGATTTTATAGAAAATGATTTTGATGGTGTTCTATGGATAAATTTGTTAGTATAAATATTCTTTGGGTTGGATATGGTCTTAACTAATAACGAAGATGGTATAATTTTAGATGGGATATGGTAGTGTTTAGATGAGATTTTGAGTAAGTACTAAAATATATGAAAGGAGAACATAGAGATGATGCTTTTACTAAGTAAAACCGTTAGTGGGGATATAAATAACGTAGGGTGATTCTGGTAGAGGTATATTTTACACTCTTAGAATTGTTAGTCCTGAGAAGATAATGCATATGGTCATCATGTTGTTTAACTCTCGTATGTGACTCAAGAAGAGAGAATCCGATCTTGGATAATATTTTAGTAACATGAAATTTTCATCCAAGCATTTGGTTTTGTTTTCAACGGATAATCCTTAAATTTCATAGCTATGGGAGATCATTACACTTCACTCCAGTGACACTATGCATATTATACATCGCAAGTCATTACATGGAATAAATTAGGATAAGCTGTTAAAGGAGATTTCCAGTTCGTTGGTAGGGTTGGTTTCATTGTGGATAGTTTGAATGGTATAAGTTCCCTACCAAACCATACTAGTGAGTTGTAGTGGGTTGGCATCAAAAAGTTCTTGACTAATGAATGTACGAAAATATGAAATAGGCATGATATTCTAATATCTTTCTAATTACCTTCGACACTTTCTACTAGGAAAAAAATATAAATCGGGTGATCGATGGAGGTTGGGCATATGCGAACTGCTGGATACATGCAATAAATAGGTGAGTGGTCTCAAGCCTATTTTCAGTTTTAACCAATATTTTCTCAGGTACATTGCAATGTTAGTCTTTGGTTTACATATTGAATGTTGTATACTAGTTAAGATTTTTGGTATTCATTAATGTTTCTCTAGTAACATAAAAGTTTTCAAACATTACAGATAAGTTCAGTATGATGATATGATTCAGATATCATAAATTTCTCCATTTACAGTTATATTGCTATGGATCAGAAAATATGTCAGAAATAATGACCACCACAGTAGCTCTCAGATATGGTCATGAACTAGCCATCAGATATGGTTATGTCATCAGATATGACCCTGAAACATGCCATCAGATATGGCATCAGATACGATTCAGAGGACTTTGGGTCCACATTCTGTATACATGCAGGCTTTGGTCAGTATGCAGGGTGTTCTTTGGCCTTTGGGGCTGTTTACGCGTATGACTCAGTTTGTTTCAGTGTTCATGGCTATAGTATGCTAGCCACTGTGGTGTGGATAAAATTGCTAGAAAAAAGAAATTTCATTTTGTTGTACTTCCATTTATTGAATTAGCTTTCATTTTGTTGTTCAATATTTAAATCTCTTTGCAAAGCTGCAATTTATATTCTTTCAGAAAATGCTATATTGTAGCAATACATTTTATTTCATTTAGGAAGCAAAATTATTTTCAAAATAACTTATATTTTATCTTACAAAAATGCTTGAGACCCACTCGCTGGGTCTAAGCTCATTTTGAGTTTAGACTCAACCCTCTATAAATATTATTTACAGACACATCTGGGAAGGAGCCATAGGAGAAGCGAGGGAACGAACTAAGCCTTTTGCAGATAGTCTTGGGACATTCACTCCATTTCTGTTATATTGTGGCGTATTTTTGTGTACTTCAGGTAATATTTAACATACGAGAAAACTTTATGTTTTGTTAAGTTAAAGGAGTTGTATCCGAGCTTGTGATAGTAGCTGACAATTGTATATAAGGAACTATGGAGATGTTTTTGATATTACAGATACAGATACTGACTTGAATGGTAGTGTTAGTGAATGGTGTGGATTTGTTTATGAAAAGTCTTATATGAATTGTTTCAGGTACAGGTCAACGTTTGGGAGTTCCATAATACGGAGGAATTGCTATCGAATTTTTAGTGTGCTAATTATGATTAAGATGATCAGACCGATTTAATGTCGCACTCGTCCCTGCTAGCGGGGCGGATCATGGCATTCTGGTGGTATCAGAGCAATGATTTATGAAATTCGATCAAAATTGATATTCGAGGTCGATATATGAATCCCTTGGTGGGTATGATTTATGTCTTGGACTTGGATATGAAATGGAAATGATATTGGAATACTGATGTTCTTGTTATTGAGAATTTATCTATATTTTACCATGAGATTTGAGGATTTATAATTTTAGGAGAGCTAATTAAGGAATTTTATTTATGTAGGATATAATGGCAGCTGAGCAACCTTCTCAGACCTCACAAGGACCAAGTGGTGGACATGATGGGAGTAATAATAACAATATGCAAGAGACATTGGCGTTGATAGCTCAGACCTTGGGAAGCATGGCTGCTCGATCAGTGAGACTGCCTGAATATGAAAATCAATTACCATTTGAGCACGTTCGGAAATTAGGTGCAAAAGATTTTGTAGGCACGACAGATCCGAAGGTGGCAAGAGACTGGTTTGAACACATGGAGAAAATATTTGAATTGATGGAGTGTACCGAAGCACAAAAGTTGAGATATGCAATATTTCTGTTAAAAGAAAATGCTGATGATTGGTGGAAGTTGGTGAAGATGAAATACACGGATCCATTCGAGATTACTTGGCAGATATTTGAAAAAGAATTCATTGAAAAATATTATCCGAGAGAATATCAACAAGATCGATGCAAAGAATTCTTATTTCTTACTCAGGGAAGTTTTTCTGTTGACGAATATGAGAAGCGTTTTACGGAATTACTAAAGTTTGCAGCATCTTTAGTGAAGACTGAAGAAGATAAATGCCGATGTTTCGAAGATGGCCTCCATATAGATATTAAGTCAATGGTCTCAGCCAATGGATATACTGAGTATGGTAAATTAGTGGAAGCTGCCTGTAGATCTGAACGTGTGGTGCGGGAAAGGCAAAGATGTAATTATCATAGTTGGAAAAGATTTGGGGAAAGACCACCATGGAGAGGATCCGAGAACAAAGAAGAAATTTTGAAAATTCAAGGCAATACAACTTATCTGCTCAAAGATATAGGGGAAACCAAATGGGTAGATTTGCTCCAGAAAATTTTAGAAATGCAGGATTTTCTTATTCGTAATGTTCTATATGTGGGAAGCATCACCCGGGAATCTGTCACAGTGGATCGTCCGGTTGCTATAATTGTGGCCAGACAGGCCATGTACGTCGAAATTGCGCAAATCTTATATCAAACTGGGGAAATACATGAAGACCGGCTGCACAGAATATACGTGCTAGTGGCTTAACTCAAGAACCCCATCCAAAGAAAGAAGAAAAGAAAAATGATATTCCAAGGAAAGGCGATAAAAATGCACAAAATCAAGGAAAAGTCTTTGCAATGACACTTCAAGAAGCCATCTCTACTGAGGATGTGGTGTCAGGTACCACTATTATTTTTGGCAGAAATGCACATACTCTTATCGATTCTGGTGCCAGTCATTCATTTATTTCTCGAAGATTCTCTGTATTTGCGGATAAAGAAATGGATACACTCGGTCATGCATTATCAATCTCCTTACCTAAAGGAGAGTCTGAGATTGTTTGGAATGTCTTTAAAGATTGTTTGATAGAAATAGGAGGAGGTCAGGTTATTGTGAATCTTATCCCTATGGAAATTAAAGAATTTGATGCCATTATAGGGATGGACTGCTTGACATCATACCATGCTTTACTAGATTGCTTTCAGAAGAAAGTTATTTTTCGAATGCCAGGCGAGACAGAGTTTGCATTCTATGGAGAAAGAAATGTATATCCTACCCGTATCATTTCCTGCATAGTGGCACATAAATTACTCAGAAAAGGATATTCATCTTGTATTGCCCTAGTATACAATACAAAAGCAGAAACCATATGCTTAGAAAATATCCCAATAGTAAATGAATTTCCTAATGTATTTCCTGATGAACTATCGGGACTTCCGCCAGATAGAGAAATTGAATTCAATATTGACCTAATACCCGGTACCACCCCAATTGCATTGACTCCTTATAGAATGGCTCCATCTAAACTTATGGAACTTAAGATCCAATTGCAGGAATTAACAGATAAGAGATTTATCCAGTCTAGTATTTCTCCATGGGGGGCTCCTGTTCTTTTTGTTAAAAAGAAAGATGATTCTTTAAGACTTTGTATTGATTATCGAAAGTTGAATCGAGTGACCGTACACAATAATTATCCTCTTCCTCGAATAGATGATTTATTTGATCAATTGCAAGGGGCTTCTGTATTCTCTAAGATAGACTTAAAATCAGGCTACCATCAATTGAAAATTAAAGCCGAAGACATCCCTGAAACAGCTTTTCGCACTCGTTACAGACATTATGAATTTCTGGTGATGCCTTTTGGCTTGACGAACGCCCCTGCCGCCTTTATAGATTTGATGAATCGAGTATTCCGTCCTTTCTTGGATAAATTTGTGATCGTGTTTATGGATGATATTTTGATATACTCGAAATCAGAGGAAGAGCATAAAGGTCATTTGAGGATAGTATTACAGACGTTGAAGGACCACCAATTATTTGCAAAATTTGATAAATGTGAGTTCTGGTTGAAGAAGGTTGCATTTCTATGCACATTATCTCAGGAGAAGGCATATCAGTAAATCCAAGTAAAATAGAGGCAGTTGTGAATTGGAGACAACCTGCAAGCGTATACGAGATTAGAAGTTTTCTTGGCTTAGCAGGATACTATAAAAGATTTGTGGAGAATTTTTCGAAAATTGCAGCACCATTAACAAGATTGACTCGGAAAGAGGTAAAATTTATCTGGGATGATGAATGTAAAGAGAGTTTTCAGGAACTTAAGAATCGCCTGACCTCAACTCCCATTCTTAGCCTTCCTTCAGGGAATGGTGGATTTGTAATTTATAGCGATGCATCACGACAAGGTTTGGGATGTGTTCTAATGCAGAATGGGAAGGTGATTGCATATGCTTCTAGACAGCTTAAGCTGCATGAGCTGAATTATCGTACACATGATTTGGAATAAGCTGCAGTAGTATTTGCCTTGAAAATTTGGAGGCACTACTTATATGGTGAGACATGTCAAATTTTCACTGACCATAAGAGCTTGAAATATATATTCTCTCAAAGAGAATTGAATCTTAGACAGAGAAAATGGTTGGAATTGATAAAAAATTACGACTGTACTATTGAGTACCATCCCGGAAAAGCGAATGTAGTAGCAGATGCTTTTAGTAGAAAGTCTAATGGTGGATTGTCATATATAAAGATTGGTCGACACCCATTATTGACACAGTTAAGGGGATTGCGTGCAAACCTGACAGTACATGATTATGGAGTTTTATTGGCTACCCTACAAGTTAGGCCTATATTATATGATAAAATACGAGAGGCTCAAGAATCTGATCAAGAAATTAAAAGGATACAAGAAAAAGTGGAGAATGAAGAATTGCCTGATTTCACGATTAATGAACATGGAGTATTATTTTTCAAGCAAAGACTGTGTGTCCCACAACTCGCAGAGCTTAGAAGAGAAATTCTCGAGGAAGCACATAACTCTATGTACGCAATGCATCCAGGAAGCACAAAGATGTATAGAACATTGAAACCATGCTATTGGTGGTCAGGAATGAAAAGAGAGATTGCAGAATATGTATCGAGATGTTTGATTTGTCAACAAACTAAACCAAAACATATGCGACCAGCTGGTGCATTGCAACCTCTCCCTATACCAGAGTGGAAATGGGAACATATTACCATGGACTTTTTACTGGATTGCCCAGGACTCGTCGAGGTCATGATTCAATCTGAGTAATTGTTGATAGATTGACCAAATCCTCTCATTTCATAGCGATCAATATGACTTATACATTGGATCGCTTGGGTAAGATTTATGTGGATGAAATAGTAAGACTACATGGAGCACCTGTCTCAATTGTGTCTGATAGAGATCCACGTTTCACATCTAGATTTTGACCTAGCTTACATAAAGCGATGGGAACAAAATTAGCATTCAGTACAGCTTTTCATCCACAAACTGATGGACAATCCGATCGAACTATTCAAATTTTGGAAGATATGCATAGAGCTTGTGAATTGAGTTTTAAAGATAGTTGGGATGAACATCTATCGCTTATGGAATTTGCTTACAATAATAGCTATCAGGCAAGTATTGGGATGGCGCCATATGAAGCCCTTTATGGTCGAGCATGCAGAACTCCTGTTTGTTGGACCGAAGTAGGAGAGCGTAAATTAGTCCAACCGGAGTTAGTACAAAATACAGTGGAGAAAATTAAAGAAATCAAGAAAAATTTGAAGGTTGCACAAGATAGACAGAAAAGCTATGCAGATAAGAGAAGAAGAGATCTAGAATTTCAAGTGGGTGATCATGTATTTTTACGAGTATCTCCTTGGAAGGGTATAATTAGATTTGGAAAGAAGGGAAAACTAAGCCCACGATACATTGATCCATATGAAGTTATAGAAAGAGTTGGTAGTGTAGCATATCGTTTTCGACTTCCGTCTGAGCTCGCAAGAATACATGATGTTTTTCATGTTTCTACTCTTCGAAAATATATCCCTACCCCATCACATGTCATACAATCACAAGAAATAACTTACATTATGGTGAGAAGGATTTGTATATTACTCAAGTGATGATAAATGTTGCCTTGGCAATGATCAAAACAACAAAAAAATCAAAGGGGATATATCTTGATAAATTTCGAATCATGAAAAATGTTAAAAAGGAATGCGAAGTAGCAAAATCATCATTTTCACATGCTAGGAGAAAGGGCACCATAATCTATAGTTGGTATTTAAGGTCCCTGGTAGATAATGATATGGAGAATGTAAAAGGCAGTGTAAGGAATGTGGGAATATGAAAATAAATGTGTGGATGAGGATTTATAAATGTGGGAATATGAAAAGATTCTAATCAACCCTGAGTGGTTGTTACATGTATATATGTTTACTTGCACAAGCAAATTCAGAAAAGATCCTAATCAACCCAGAGTAGTTGTTATATGTTTATATGTAAATATGTATGCATTATATGTATGTATATGTATGTTCTATGTATATAAAAATACATTGTTACATATATACATATATGTATGGATATAAAATATCAAATCAAATAGAATTATTATCGAACGAATTCAAGTAAATTCATATTCGATTCATTTAGGAATCAAATCCTCAAGTTGAATTCAAATTCAGTTCATTTGGTTTCGAATCGAATTTTTTTCAAATTTTTATCGAATGAATCCTAATCGAATTCGAATGATTCAGTTCAATTAGCAGCCCTAGTTATTATTTACAATTGAATATCCTTACCCATTATAGTATATTAGCAATATTATTGAAAATATGAAAATAAGAGTTATGACTAACGTGTGTGTGTATATATATATATGCATATACATATATACGACCCCCCTATACATAGCTCGAACTATGTCCTCATAGTGATCAAAGAGCAATAAAGGAAGACATAACTCATCCCTCCTATACTGAGGATCAATTAATGACTGAAAAATAAAAGAACGAGAAACCGATCGTTCCTTCTATACTTAGGATTAATTAATCCTGAGTTTAGCGGTCTGTACACAAAGTGGGATTGATCGAGGATTTGAATTCACAGAAATCAATGACTCGACTAGTCTCCCCTTCTACTTAGGATAAAAATATCCTTACGTATAGAATAGATTACCAACAAGCTAGATTTTTGGCTATTAACAGGTTGCCTAGTTGTCGTATTGGAGGTGCATCGTCTGAATCTTCTGGTGATGAGGATGAGAGATCTTCATCAAAAATCACATTTGGACAACGGACAGGAATGTGTCATCCTATAAATACGGCTCTTATGTAAGAGAAAAACCTTATGGGAAAATTACATAAAGGAGAGAGGGAATATGAGATATGAATAAAGGACAAATAGAAACAACTATCTCAACACTCCCCTCAAGCTGGAGCATATATGTCTATCATGCTCAGCTTAGAACAACAACGATGGAATGAGCCTTTAGCAAGTGCTTTGGTTAACATATCTGTAGTTGGATCTCCTAAAGTAACATGAGAAGTGGAGATAAATCCATTTTGAATCATATCTCGAGTGTAGTGACAGTCAACCTCAATGTGCTTGGTTCCTTTCATGAAAGGTAGGATTATTGGATATTAACAGGGTGGCCTGGTTATCGCATCGAAGGTGCATGGGAAGTGGCACCTAAATAGTCAGGCTAGTTAGGACGGATCAGATCCACATCATCTCGGTGCTACCTTGTTCCATGGCTCTATATTCCGATTCAACACTAGATCTAGCAACAACCGTTTGTTTCTTACTATTTCATGAAACAAGTGAACTCCCAATAACGACAATGAAGCCTGAGGTAGACATCCTGTCTTTGGGGGGACCATGCATAATCTACTTCAGCACACGTTGTAACTGCAAGGGATGCATCTCTGCTGAACAAGAGTCCTACACTTAGAGTAGTCTTCAAATATCTCAAAATCGTGTATCTAGCATCCATATAGACCTGCCTGGGTTGCTCCATAAACTGGCTAACTTTACTCATTGCGAAGGATATATCAGGTTTGGTAATGACAAAACAAAGAAGCTTCTCCATAAGTTCTCTATATCGTATGCTACTACTCCGATGGATCCTAATGTTAAACTCTATGATCATGACACTAAGGATGGTGCCTTTTCACAAAGGATGGTAGAGGGCATCCGATTGATTAGCTAATGAGTTGTTATCACAACATCACCCTAGAAGGAATGAGGAGCATGACTCTGTATGAATTAAGTCTTGGTGATATCCAAAAAGTAACGATGTTTGCGTTCAACAACATTGTTCTGCTGAGATATATAGAGACACAAAGTCCTATGAATAATGTTGTAAGAGTTAAAAAATTGAAACAGTTGTGTAGTATAAAACTCAAGAGCATTATCAGAATGAATGTCTTTAATAGAAGCAGAGAAAAGATTCTTCATTTCAATCACATAATTCGAAATCAATGTACACGCATCAAGCTTATTCTTTAACAAAAATACCCATGATAGTCTGGAAAAATCATCAAAAAAAAACAAATTATAATCATATCCCCGATGGTCAGGAACATGACTCAGACCCTACATATAAGATGAAACAACTCAAAAAGACCTTGATCCAACGACTGGTGGCATGATCTCTCTCAGACGGACAACAAAGTCATCATAATGATATTCAGTAGAATCAAGAGCAATCTGAACAAGCTCAGTAGTACGAGCTGATGGTGGAAAGCCGTGCTTGGAGTAGCACATGTCCTATGAATGACCTGACTGGTGACAGTATGAACAGGGTTGACATAGCTGAGAGGGAGTTGAGTCGTATTTAGGGTTAAGTGTTACCAGAAAGATCGCAATCATAACTAAATCATGATAGACTTCGTGTTGCTTTGATGAGGTCATTAACGGTATGTAGCTATGAAGTTTCTCAAACATACCCCTACGAAATGTGTATAGAGAATAAAGAGGATGATCACCATGTTTGATCGTAAAGATATCATGCTAAAGTTGCAAGATCATCGACTCATTCCTCGCTTAAGAATAAGTCCATGCAAGGATGTCCCACATCGCCTTCACTATAAGTTGACTCATAATATCAAGGAGGATAGTTGTGGGTGTAAACTCATACCACAACCAACCCTAAGCAATCTCATCAGCGGCAGGGCTTGATAAAGGCCATAGTTGCCAGATTTCGGCCTAACCAGACCAGAAACGGAACAAAATATGACCAAAAATAGGTCAGACCGGACCAATTAAAGACAAATAACGTCGCAGCCGGGGTCGGTGTGGAACCTCGTATATATTTTCTTTTCCAAAAATTTGACCATTGTTGACATTCAAAAAATTCAAGCAGTCAATCCATTTCGTAGATCTCATCGAGATCTTTCCAACGAGCCCAAGAACGTCCAATTCCGACATTCCTAGCTCAAGTTATTGTTGTTTTAAGTATTATCATCGAGATTCATATATGGATCCAAACCGGATCCGAATTGGGATCCAATTTCACCTCTTCTTCTATTAATAGGAGATGGTAGGCTACTCTTTCAAAATCCTAGCCACCACCATCCTTCCGTCTCATTGGAGCACTATCGTCTTGGCTAGTTTAGTCGTCGGAGGGTCGTCATCGACGTTGGAGAAGGTACTCCGATCGAAGACCCATGACCACGATTGCATAGGGGAGCTCAAGGTCAGCATAGTGTATGTATTCGCGTTGTGATCAAGTGACGAAAATCTTATTTCCGTGCGAGAGGAGATCCCGAGGGAACATCCTCGGAGTAACAATGTTATACCTTCCTCTTGTTGTTGGTTTCACGCGATTCTCATTCCTATGTGCTTGAACATTTTTAAGCCTTAGATATCCTTATACCATAAATCTCAATTTGTAACGACGTTATACCTTCATCTCGCTACTAGTTTCATACAACTTTTGTGCCCATATGTTTGAGCATGTTTAAAGCCTTGATTATTCTGATGATGTGCTTCATATGCAAGTAACGATAAATACCTTCCTCTTACTGTTGGGTTCCACTTAATTGTACTTAACCTATATGCTTGGTGATCCATAAAACCAAGGGATTGGAATTATATGGTCTTGGAAATGGTTGATTTCATCCATCGTAGTTTTCACTTATGCTATTAGTGACCGTTTATTACCTAGTTATTGATATAAATATGGAAATGTTTGATATCGTGATCACCATCAACTGTTGAATAAGTTTTTTTAACCCAGTCTACGGCTTATATCTTTTAGATTCTTACGTGAGTATCTCGTGCAATTAGATTAGTTTCGTTCGTTTTTGCTGCTGGAGAGATATCATCTCTGATTATTAGGGAAAAATAATGCTTCACACCTTGCATGAAAATATCCTGCCATTAAACTTCTTTTCTCTCCTAAGGCCGTTTGAAATGATATTATAAGCATTGAAATGTGACTCTTCTATCTTATGGATATGGACTTTATGATGATGCACGTTACATATTTATGGAGTATTTACACCTTTTTCCCATCTATTTTAAAGCTTAATACTTGATGATTAATATTCCATTCAAGATGTGGTCCTTGCTGGAATGTTTAGGAAATTATCCAGTCAAGCACGTTATTTGCTTTAAATTATGGGATACACTTATTATCACTTTTTTAGATAAAGAAGACGTAACGATTTATTTTCTAACATGTGCAAAGAAAAGAGGTAAGATGCATAATTTATAACGTGAGTTCCTGACTAAAGGAAGAAGATGAGAGGACTTGTTTATTTCATTGATGGATAGTAAAGGTTTGAAATGTTGAAACGTATTATCCATTGATCATGATATTAAGTAAAGTAGTGGCATGTCATTAATTGTTAGTTTTTGTACGCCACATACTTCATATTTCCAATGTATATATGTGCAAATGGGAATCCATTACCAACGACCTGTAACAAATTAAGATTACTTGGTACTAAGATGGAAGGACATGCGTATGTCATTAATTAGGGAAATAAGTTTATCCCTAGTACCATTATATTCATCCTAAATCATTAAAGTTTCAAAAGGGTTATACGATTAGAGTAATAACAAGTCAACTTCATAGTAACATGCTAAATTCTCCTCTCTCTCTCTCTAGCTATATTATATATATAACTTAATACCTATGTATTAGGTCTATGGGACCACATTCCGTTGGTAAACTTTATGCAAAACATTGACATCAAGAAATTATCTCACATAAATCTGGGTTTGAAAATGAAAGGAAATTATTAGTCTGTTGTATGCATCTCATAAAATATGTGAATGTTTAAATAGGTATAATAGTTCGGAAGAAAAAAAAACTGATCATCCATCTTGAGATATCCATTAGTGATCAAATGACTTTAACAAGGTAATAATAAATCAGTGGGTTAAATTCCATGATAACTAGGGAGATGGAGTTAAATGTCGCAGGAGATTGGGCATGCATCCTTGAGTCACCGGGTAGATACCATGAAGGTCGCAACCCCAACGGACGAGTTGGGTGACATTCTGCACCTAGCAGCCTGATAGGGAGATGGAGTTAAATGTCGCAGGAGATTGGGCATGCACCCTTGAGTCACCGGGTAGATACCATGAAGGTCGCAACCCCAACGGACGAGTTGGGTGACATGTTGCACCTAGCAGCCTGATAGCATCTGGAGTCACTCGATGGAGTTGGCAGGTGATGTGGTTGGCATTCTTGGTTTCACACTTTTACACGATATTAGGACTCAGAATAGAATTTAATGTGGCCGCATCAAATTCTATTTCGAGTAATAGTATTGTGAGAAGTGTTCTGGGATGTGGTTTGAAGATGGAGATTTAGGTTTTCAAACTTTTCTTGTTCCGATCGAAAAGTGATTCTTGAGAGTTACTCACCTGCGAGTCGCTACTTGCGTATGCTAAAATAAATGCGAGAAATGTTTCATGATCGAATATCAAAAATTTTGTATTTATATATCGTTGTGAGCTCTAATTAAGGGATAAAAATATTAAGACCAACGTGGTAGTCCTCAATCAATGATTATATTAATAAATGACCATGTAATTCCTTATAAGTTAGAATAATATGGTAGATTTTATTTCTACAATATACGTAAAAGTCACTAGATAGAATAAAGTATACATGCCTTATTACTTTTGCATTAATTATTATAGTGTTTATCTCGTTACTGGGCAATTGCTCATAACGTTACCCTCGTGTGAACCCAACAGGTATACCCGAGCAGCAGCCGCAACAGTAGCAGCCTTTTGAGGAAATCAGACTTTCTACTTCATACTTGCACAACACAGGGTGCATTCTATTTAGAGTAATTTATTTATTTATGCAATATTTTATGTTCTTTTTGAGAGACATTGTAGTGAGATATTTGGAGAGATTCTTCTGCAAAAAAAAATTATAATTATATGATGTATCTCATATCATGGACATGGACTCGAGTATTAATGAGAATGGATGTTGCATTTTACTTTCCATTTCATATTATTCTCTTGTTGTTAATTATATTTCAAATGTTAATCTAATGTACATAAGATGGTTTGCTGAGTATCATAAATCATGGACGTAATTAGACTGTAGGTCCAACGCTCCCATCTCATCGGTTTCGGTAGCCGGAGAGGCGGGGCATTACATCAGTGTTGTGCACCAATGTTGTTTCCATAGCACCGCAACCAAGACTGGCAATCGAGTGTCATTGCAGCTCAGGCAGCAATCCCAAGAAGACAAGAACGACAACAACAACATCCAAAAGAAGGGGAGGCAACGACGATGCACATAAGGCCTACAAGTGGGGAAGGATCTAGGGCACATGCTCCAATTGAGGATCCTTGCTCCGATACCATGTCGAGGGGAATAGATTTGTCATTTGGTCCTCTTATATAGAGGCGAAACCTATTGAACAAATTATTTATAATGGACAGAAAGAAAAGAGAATATATGAAAGGATAAAAGATAATAAATATCTCAACAATATGTATATTGAGTTCCTCTTGTGTAATGATTCAGTCCGAGAAAATTGATTATTTTGACATCAGCATCGGTTTGCATCAAGATTAAACTTTGATTTCATTCTTTTTTACTTTGATTTCATTCTCCTAACCGGTACATCAGCTGATCTTCTTTGCAAATGTCCAAACCATCTTAAGCGGTTTTCTCGCATCTTATCCTCGATCGGAGCTACACCAACTTTCTTCCTGATTACATCATTACTAATCTGATCTTTACAATTGTGTCAACACATCCACCTTAGCATTTTCATTTCTGCTACATTCATTGTCTGTACATGTCTATGGTTCACAGGCCAACATTCAGATCCATAAAGCATAGCAGTTCTCACAGCCGCTTTGTAAAACTTTTCTTTAATCTTTAAAGGAATTTTCTTATCACAGAGAACAACAGAGGCTCCTCTCCACTTCAGCCAGCCAACATTTATTATATTAGTAACATCTCCAATACCGCCTGAGATACACACGGTCTCCTGAAGTCATCAACCTGCTACTGCGCTAAAGGCTCCTTACCTGCCATGCGTGCAAGGAAGAAGAGGCATCAACGGTTGCTGGTACTTCCCATAAACTTATAAAAATAAATCGGCATTAATATGTTCAAAAGCAAGCAAGTAAAAAGGCAGGAACAAGTAAAGTTTTCATCTACTTGCGTAAGTAAAAAGGTTTTCAAGTCTCTTGTAAGCATCTCCCATAAGCACCCATTATTCCAACATTTTTCATATATAACATATTTATTTTGTAATCAAATGTTCATAATTGTATGAGTGTATGTATATATATATATTATCATATTGACCATATATCACATCTGTGGATTTTGACGATGTGAAAGATGAGATTGGAAATGTTTATGGTTTTACTTGATTCCTAAGTCTAATGGGTAGTCATTTCCTACCAACACAACTTTTGATTGTAACTTCTCCAAATCTCAACTTCAACTGTCTCAAATGCAACTTTAGATGACTTAGATTTAGATGCAGATAAGGATGATTTAGATGTAGAATCGCCAAGTCTGCTGGCGAAAGAAAAACTCAAGCGGTGAGGTAGCCTACAAATAGCTCTTCCGTCTTGCCCTCTAATTGGAAGTGCGGTCCAATAGAGGGATAGGTCTACTCCAAAACTACGACACTGAGACGGGTGAGAGAGACTCTCTAGAAAAGTCGCTCTAGAAAACGGCCCGACTAGCACAGGCAAACGAGCTCGTACGAAAAACTAAAACCGAAGATCCTCCACCTGGGTATCCTAAAACAAAGGGGTCAACGGAACTGGTCAAAAGTCGGGATCTCAACGAGGCGTAAACACTGCGAGCTCGCGTAAAAACCGTGAAGGGACTGGGATCCTAGACCTGCGCACTTGGCGGCCGCTGCCCTAACTGGACTTCCTTTCCTCTGCCCAGTTGAGGGTCACCACGCCCTCGCACGGTCAGGTGAAAGAGCACCATAACCGGCAATAATATCTATCATTATTGGTTCTCATCTTAGATTCTAACTCGTACTAAATCATATCTGTAGCTTATACCAAAAGAAAAGGCTCCCTACATGCATATCAAGATTATAAGGCTAGAAATTAGGGAAAAACTGGTTGTCTAAAAGATGATTTTCCAAAACAAATGGGACATAGGTGACAAGTTCAATACTCCGGGGCCAAAGGTTTAAGGGTAATGGATGCATCATGCACGTCCACAAATCCACATGAACCAGCTTAAAACTGTTACTTAGTTATATATGTTAAATCAACTACCAGACAATGAGTGGTATAGAATCTCATTCGACTCCTTATCTGTATTTGTTTCAGAGATTTTTCCCATAAAATTTTTGAAGAGATGCATGAAACATATGCTTGACATGGTAACCATTGATACGCACATATCTACTTATTCAGATGCTTTATATTAGTTTGTGAAGGTCAACGGTAATGATACAGACTATAACTTGTTTTTGCTCAAAAAATACTTTTCTATATTATTCAATTATGAACAAAGATAACCAATCCAGAATGCCTACGCACAAGTTCTCTCGGTTCAACTCATGTGGTCACGACTCAGAGCTTCCTTTGGTGACCGGTGGCACCAATTCGATTGTCAATATGTATTTCCAAACTATTGATAAGAACCTATAGAAAATTAACCTGAATGTTGTAAATATCTCTTCATGATGCAATTCGTTCCTATTTCACCCTTTCTCCATATAAACCTCCAGTTATTCTTTGTTTTACAGAACCCATATTACAATATGTTCAATCTTGCATCAATAGACCAAATCCCCCTACATTCCAGAATGTCACTCTAGTGCCCAACCGTCTTTTTGTTTTAAACACTAAATAGTAGTATAGTAGAATAGTAACAGACTTTTTAACTTAAAAAAATTAAACCAATATATTATTTAAATTAAATTTTTCTATAGCATAAAATCTGTGAAATCTTCCCAATGACTATCCCAAAAATTTTAACATTTCGTTGGAGTAAATATGCTCCTAAATATTCAAATAATATAACAGATTTCAAAACCTTTCATACAGATGATTGGTTCCCATGATGACATGCATTAACCATACCTGCAAAGAGTAGAGACGAGATAATATAGGTGCCCAAATTTAGCTCATCCCTTTACACACATTTTCCTTTCTAAATCAATTGTCCAGCAAAACTCCTGCAAGAAAATCATAACCATACCCATGTCCCCAAAATCTAAGGGAAATCCCTAATATTGAATTAAGATTTGTAGAATATGTGAATGTCAACAAGAGGGTTGATCTTATACATGCATGGCAGCAAAAATGGGCTGGGTATGGTACCTAATGTTTGCCCCAAACTTGGAGAAGAGAAGAAGAAGCTCCCAACTGTTGGTCTGTAGCTCCAGCAGTGGCTTCACTAGGTATTGTAACTGTGGCTGGAGCAGTAGCTATGGCTGCATACAGCAGCCAAATGGAGAAGAAACAGGGGTTTCCAGGAGCAGAAATTGCAGTCTTCGGTAGTACCAAAGAAGAATTATTGGAGAGAATATAGAGGGGTGGAATATAGGGAAAAGGAGATGTATATAAAAGAAGAGACGGGCTCTTCTTGTTTGCCAAATGTAACGAGAATAATAGCCAAGTGGAAAGGAACCCAAAACAAGAGAATCCACGGTGCTACAGAAGACTGCATTGCACACAGTAATAATGCTACAGCAACAGTATATAATTTATTTTTATTTTATATTTTTACTTTTCTCTTCATTTATTTGAGATACTTAATTTAACCGTATTCGTGCCTTAGGCTTCGGATTTCGATGCGCAATACCTTGATTTTATCGTTTCTGGACGACGATCAAAATGAGTATAATATTGATATATTTTCGATCGGATTTGGATGCCCGAAAATTCGAAATACAGATTTTGATTTCTGATTAAATTTTGTAAAATTAAAATATCAAATGACCTCCGATTGACGAACGATCGATTCCGTTGGTCTTGTTTCATCGAATTGGATCTAATGATTAGTTCATTTCACGGTTTTGGAATTTGCGTCGCGGCTTTTCCGCAGCACGCATTACGATACAACCAATTTTTGACCGATTTCGCCCAAACGACTTTTGATTCCCAATCAATTGATCATTTTGAGTTATCAAATGCCAACTGACAACTTTAATTGGTTAAATGGACCCTAATTGAGTCGGGTTCGGTTTAATGCGGATTTCGGGCGTTACTGATACCACTGCCAAATATCTACAAGGCACTCGACCAACATCAAGCCTAACTTGGACTAACAGTTCTTTTGATTCGACAAAATGCTTCAACAGTTGTCCATTGACCAAGTGATATCAGTTATATCTACACTTCTATTGATGTATACATCCTTCACTATGTAGGGACATGTCCACTTAGACTTAAGTTTCTCATGAAAAATCTTCAGTAGCGTTAAACAATCATACATTTTGTCCTAGAACAAAGTTCTCAAACCTAATGTACTGATCACATTATTACTTAACCTTTTTCTTATATATCAAATTGTTGACATACACCCAATTTCGGATTTCCATTAGATCGTTCTAGTTTAGCTCACAGCAAAGCTTCCTTAGGTGACAACACCAATTAACTTATTTAATTGCTCATTTTGATTTGTGATATAACTTCGCAAGTAGATGGCATGTCTTGAAAGGTAAAGTATCGAATGGAGTCTTATAGGTCGACCTATAAGCCCACGGAATATGTTCCAATAGTTGGGAGTAATTCTTCTTATCTAAATGAACCAACTTTTGAAGAATGCTCTTCACCTCTCTATTCGAAACCTCTACCATATCGTTCGACTGTGGGTGGTAAGGACTTAACCCGATACTCAAATCCATAGTCCTTAGTTAAAGATCTCATATCTCTATTAACAAAATGGTTGCCTCCAACAGAAATCAAAACTTTTAAAACCTCGAACCTGGTAACCAGGTAAGTGTTCATGGGTCGCACACAAGTAGGGCAGAACTATACTCGATTTTTTAGATGGAAATATTTTTGTGATTTTATTTTTCTTATTTCTTCGAAAGGATTCTTTTTATGGTTTTTAGTTTTTATATTTTTTATTGATTTTATCTTTTTTTCAATATTAAATTAATTTTCAAAGTGATGAATTTTATAATACAAGTGATGTAATATATAGTAAATAAGTGATAGAGATATGAGTGATACTATATAGGTAGATAAAGTTGAGAAAACTCGAGCAACGGACGAGAAAGAACTCAAACAAAACTCAAAATGAAGCTAAGTTCGAAAAATCAAAACTCGAGAATAAAGTGAAGAAAATGCACAAGAAATAAAATAAAACCATGCTAGGGTAATTGGGTGACTACCCTAGAAAAATCAATAAAAAATAAAGTCAAGTATCCAAAGTTCCCAAAATATGTAGGGGTACAAATGCAAAGAAAGTAAAATTGTTCTACAAATGATTCACTAGCCAGGGACCTAGATGAAAGAAAATTTAGTTATTTTGAAATTAAGTCCCCATGCAGGGATCTATTTCCAAATAACCTTCTAAAGGCGACCTCAAATTCTGGAACTGTGAAGGGTTTTTTATGCAATTTTTCCACCATTTTAAAACTAGTGGTGGAGACTAGAATATGGAGGTGCAATCTGGACCACACGATGAAGATGTGTGTCAACAATCTGGAGACCTAGAGCTCGAGTTGTTCTTCCCCAAAAAGAAGAACAGTCCGGAGATTCTTTGCTCAACCAGGCTTCTCCGATGAAGACGGCATTGGTGGTAGCTCACGCAGCAAGGCCGAAGGGGGCCCCTTCCCCTTCGAGCTCCCCTACAACAACGGAGGTGGCCGAGATGGCTCGAAGAAGATGGTTGTGTTGAAGAAGAAGACTACCAGGTTTTCGGGTATGGAATGCTGCTCTTGATCTTGGTTGATCGAACCCTGCGATGAAAGAGGATGCTCCAGAAAGTTGCTCCAAATGAATGAGTCAACCTGCAATATTATAATACGCTCGATTCGAGATGAATCAGTCGAGAGATGTAAAATATTTCTTGCACTAAAAGATGGGTTTTTAAATAGTGTTTCAGATTGATTTTTATTGTGATTCAAGTCAAATTGAAAATGGATTTTGGTTGAAATCAATCAAGGATTAGGCGACGTAATGATGTAATTAACTATGCAAATCAAGCGAGAAATATGAGGAAAAAGAAAAAGGGATGAGTGCTATCACATGGGAATAGAAGGTTTAAACTCTTTGGCCTTCGCTCGAAAGTTGGTGTTGCATGAGCTTTACGCCGCGTACGGTGGTGATTTAAGGCTGAGCGTCACTCAAGAATGACTCCCTAGATGTTCCTCTTCCATGCAAAGTTTCCTCCTTGGTGTAGTCACCACTTCAAATGACAGAGTGAATCTTAGAAGTGGCGGAGGTCAAATAGTTTGAAACTGGAGTAGAGAAGTTGGGATGAAAGTGACAAGGTTGAGTGGAATAAATAGGAAGGAGGGCGTCGGATTGGCGGGGATCCAATGGTAGGCATGTATATAGGTTGTTAGGGCTTGGAAATAGATGGGTTAGATTAGAGTTTGGATGAAGGATGAAGCGTGGATAAATAATTGAATTGAGGTTGTTAGAACAAAACGTAACAACATCTTGAGTTTGAAGGAGACATGTGGTGATGACACTTGTCAGCGCCATAAAAATCCAAACATCAATATCTTTGTAAATTATGGAATAAATATTAAATAATGTTATTTAATAAAGTGTAAAATAAAAGTCATAGATAATTAAATTATATAAATTATGGTATATTTTATATTTATAAAAAATATATTTTTAGGGTATATAAATATAATATTAATAATTATGCTATCGTATAAATAACATGTATTTAATTCAATATTTCAATAAAAAAGGTAACATTTTTATATTTTATTAATTAATATAATATTAAATTAGAGTTCTATGAATTTTTAAAGATTGTAATAAACTAATTTACAGTATTAATAAATATAGGTATATATACCACACTTCAGTTTTGATTATTTTAGTGTTTTGATTTATTTAAAATATTAAATAATGGTTTTAACTATTAGAATTTTTTATAGATAAACTAAAAGATCATGAAAATAATTAAAAATTATAAAATCAATTGTATTATAAATAGTATGTATAGAATAAAATAAATAGCCAGAAAATTTAGTTGTCATTAGGTCTAAAAACTGACTTTTTGTAAACAGACACCAATTTTAATGAAATCATCTTCATTAATTAAAGAATATTATTTTAAAACTTTAAAGGTGAGTAGAGTGAAACTAGAGTTCGTATAAAGAAGTTATTATATTCAGAAGTTGGGAAATTGATATTTGTAAATCATATTTCTTGGCATATACACATGTTCGAATTTTTATTATTTTTATATTTTTATTTTAATTTTATAAATATCTTGGAAAAGAGACTGGTGAAAAATATATACATATGAACTAGCTAAAATTAGTTGAAGATGTATATAAATAATAAATAAATGTTAATTAATGTATGAGGTACAAGGTTAGTTATTTTTGGTGTTTTCTTCCTTATCTCCCCCTACTTTGTTGTTTGTCGACCAATCCATGCTGACTTGGCCTCGAGGGTTATGTTATATATATATATTATATCTTACTGCTATATTTAGATTTAATTAGTCATCATGTATAATATATACATATTTATAGTCTGCCTTTCTTTTCTTCATTTATTTTTTCATATTTTTTATCTTTTTTATGCATAAAAATATTTTTTTATTCATGAAAGGTATTTTGATAAAAGATGATAATTAATGCATATTTGCATGTATTTGTTAAGGATTTTAAGAAAAAATGTGTCAAAATGTTAATAAATCATGGATTTATCAACCCCCTATTACTTAAACTTTGTTAGTCCTTTGGCAAACACTTATTTAAAAAATAACGAAAAAGAAAGAAAGTTAGAATGAGAACTCGTTTTCCTAAACCAATTCAAGAAAACATACAAAGGACATAGCATGATGGGGCCTTAGAATAAGCACTTTGACAGAGCTTTAACTAAGAGTATGATTTTAGTCTCAACAGTCATCAAGTTCCACAAATCCTTTTCAGGTTCACCTCAACAACCAACTCAAATCCACTTATCCATATCGCTAACTATTTCAACTTTGAATTCAATTTGTATAGTATGTGAATTGTGTTAACTCTTCCTGCTTAAAGAAGCGAAGAAACCGTCCACCCTAGTAATACACACCCATTGGTTCCTCATCCAGCTACTCTTTCCTTGAAGAGGGGGGTATTTTCTTCTAAGTTCAGGTTGTGGTGTGTACACAATCGAACATGAGAAAGAAGGTAGAAGAAAGTGTGACCAGAATCGTCTCATCTCCTTGTGAAGCTCAGCTAGTGTAGCCAAGTCTCCACTAAGATGTGCATGATTTTTGGAAACTTAGACCATTGTGGTCATATTTTTATCTGGTAGTTGGCTTTTTTTGGTAGAGTTTGTGGTGTTATTGCTTGCACTGCATCAATCTTTGTGTGCCCCGACAGATATAGCATCTTTTCTTCCATCTACTTTTTGGGGTCTTGGAAAATTTGTGCCAGCGGATCCAATCCTCATTCGAAGCATTATTTCAACCCCACAACTCTCGTCTTTAGACGTCCATGCCACTAGACAAGGATGAAAATGCACCACTAAAATGAATTGGCATTCACAACCCCATGTAAATTGAGCCAAGTGTGGAGTGCATGTGTTCAAAATTGGTCAATTGTAGAAGAGTTAAACGGATGACACCAAGTGTTCTACTTAGGCAAGTTTAGTTGAATTTCTGAACATGGTCTTATGGAACCCAAAGATTTAAGTCTAAGACCTGAAGAGTCTTAATTTTAGTTCCTAACTAGGCTCCTTACAATGAAAGTCAAGGGCCATAATCAAGCTCCATCCTTTAGAATATTCCTAATCTTTAGTTCGAGAAATCAAACTTATTTTGAAAAATGTGAATGCAAATGCAATAATGTTTTTGTAAAGTAAATTGTCTGAATATTATTTTTTTATAGATTTTAAATATTTTGTAATTTTTATGGATTTTAGGACTTTGTATTTTTTATGGATTTTTTCCTATTTTATAAACAAGCATATTTACAAGAATTTTCAAGATAAATTATCAATATTTTATTTTGGATTAAATAACTAATATATTTTACAAGATTTAAATACAAAGATTTTAAAAAGTAAGTTATTATAACATATTTTAATAAATAGAGTTTTAAATAATTATTATACACTTTTAAGTACACATTTTAAATACAAATTTTAAATAAGAATTTTACATATATTTCAATTATTTACAAGGCTTTACTAAGTAATTAATAAGTAAATTTTAAATAAATTTTACCTGCACCCACTTTGTATAGATTTTATAGATATAGAAAATACATAAAAGACGAGTAATGGAGAAAAGTATATATATACAATATATGCACACCCCCTATACTTAGCTTGTGTTAGGTTCTCATGATATCAAAAAGAAAAAAGGACATAACTCGTGTTAAGTAAAAGTCAGCCCCCCTCTATACTTACGATATGGTCATCATAAGTACAGTGGAAGACAAAAATGAGGTCATTGAAGGTAAAGAATATACAAATGAAAGAAAGAAAGAAGAAAAGAAGAAACAAAATCAACATGATCACTCAGTCACCCCTATACTTAGGATCAGGCATCCTAAGTTTAAAAAAGAATGTGCCCGAAATTAGGGACGACGAATAGGTGTACAAGAATGTACATAAAAGAAAAGTAAAAAGATCAAAATATGAAACAAAAATCAACGGAAGCAATCAGACCCTCCTATACTTAGGATCTGGTATCCTAAGTATAAAAATGAGCAAAAATGGGACAATTGGAATGTAGGAAGAATGCACAAGTTGTGTAGACTCCAAAACGAAAGGCTTCAAGGACTGTGTACAAAACAATATGAAGCGGAAAAGTAGTCACAAGTCTTGTACAAAGTAGATCACCTCAACTCGGGCCAAATGCTCTGTAGATTCGACGAAGTACTTCAACACCTACCCATTCACCATGAATGGCTCTGCATCAGGTGACCCTTCCGACTTGCTTTTTTATTTGTCAGGAAAAAGTCTCAACCGTACATTGAACAACTATACATTCTGACCAGGAATAAAGATCTTGTGACGAATGTGTATGTCGTGCCACCTCTTTACTTTGTCCTTATAAATGGTGGTGTTCATACTCTTTGCATATCCAGTAGAATCTCTCTGATAGCTCATTCAGATTTGTGCATGATTTCTATGGGCAAATGATATGATCCTTCACAAACTAACAAACAGTCTTGTTGTCTGCGGCACGGGTTGGGATAATCTCCATCCACCTAGACAGGTAATCAACTGCCAACAAGATATACTCATGTCCTTAGCTGTTGGGAAAGGGACACATAAAATCTATACCACATGCATCATAAACGTCACAAAAAATCACCGACTACATGGGCATCTCATTTATATATCCAACTATCCCTCCCATCCTCTGACAGAACGGGCATGATCGTCTTAAGTCGATAACATCTCGGTGAAGGCAAGGTGTTGGCAGCTTACATCATGGAAGCATGAAAATCACATCATATGCGGCCTAGGTCAACTAGTCATACTAGTTGGCACGGAAGAAAATAAAAAATTTAAGATGAAACCACATGGAACAGGAACCTTTCTCATGTCAATTCATCAAGACCACACAAGTTTTTGGCTTACCTCGTGAAGCACAGTTGTAATCTTCAAAGCCTAAGAAGGTGATGGCAATCTTTACTCCAATGGTTGATATCTGACGGACCTCTTGATGTAAGTCCTCTACATAGGAATTAAGATTTGGAGGTTGTAGAAGTAGTTACATATTTCTATATTCTATATGTACTGATTTCATCATTTTATTTCTTTGTACCCGCTTTATGTAATTTACCCATAGAACTCTCCTCTATATAAGAGAAACGAGGGTTCTCAGAAATACTAAACTCTTATTTTCTTCCAAAATTGTATCAGAGCGGCGGTCCTAGACTAGAGTTCGTATACCCTAACCCTAAACCCCACCAGCCGCCCCTTCCCCCTTCCTTCCTCATCCTCACGCCAGCATCCCCGCCAGCCAGTCCCAGCACTGCAAGCTAGTCCCGGCACCGCCTACCACCTCCGTCGTACACGCATGCACCACCCTCCTTCCCACGCACGTGTACACGCATACGTTTGTGTCGTCAGTCACGCACGTGTGTCGTTTTCTCTCGGCGTGCGTGGTTGCATCTCAAGTCTTCTTCGAATGATGGATTTGATTGCATAAGTCTACATATGCAATCGAATTCTCACATGTTTGTATAGACGTCTATCTTTGGTCTACAAAATCCCTGTGATCTTCGTCCGGCAATATGTCAAACAATAAAGTAGATATACCCGCCACAGGTGCCTTCAGAGGTCTGGCACCAATTGTCAAGATGGATGGGAAGAACTATGAACTCTAAGCCATGCAGTTCATAAGTCTCATGAAGTCGAACGACAGGAAGCATATTCTTACTGATGATGAAATAGGGATTCAAGCCTATTGGGAGGCAGATGACGCAAATGCCAAATCTGGTTGTCAAGTACATTGACGATCGAGATTGCCAATGATGTGATACATCAGCCCACAACCAAGGCAATGTGGGACATTCTGGCTGCAAACTACTCTCTAGCACGGAATGAGACCAAGATTCTTCAGTTGTAGCATGATATCTTCAAGGTCAAGTAGAATGGGAAACCCCTACACTCACTGTACACATCCTTGCGCGGAATGTTGAGAAGCTTCATAGCATCACGCCTCTAACGGCTACTCCTGAGTAGTACAAGACCTACAGAAATGCTACCATGGTTGGTGTATTCCTTGCTGCACTTGATCCAGAATATGATGTTTCCCGCTCTCAGATCCTTGCAGATGCCACTATTCCTCCAATGGAGGAAGCTTTTTGTTGACTTAGCAGAATCATAGTTCTGACTGCTACTACGATCAGACCTCTTTGGCAATGGCAGCATCCAGAGGTAAAGGTGGTTTTTAATCCTTTCGTGGACGTGGACCCCGTGGTATAGGGGGTCGGACCTGTCAGCCATGTACTTATTGTCATGACGTAGTCATTCAGAGGATACATGCTATTCTAAGCACAGTTTCCCAGCATCATCACGAGTAGCAGAGCAAGTTGAATCCCCTGCACCTACAACTTCAAATAAGAGATTTGATGATTTTGTCGCCAGACTTCGAGATATCATGCTTCCTGCCTCATCTTCAGGAAGTCATTCAGATGTGGCAACTTCTACTTCTACTAGTACATCCGCTTTTGCTAGTACATCAAGTAGCCCCTATGCTTTTACCTATTGTTATGGATATGAGATTAAAGACTGGATTATAGACTCCAGAGAAACACACAATCTATATGGCGACAAAGAACAACTCACAGCATACAGACAGGTCCCTATAGGACAGACTGTAGTGATAACCGATGGGACTCACTCCCCGATCACAGAACAAGGGGAGATTTTCTTGACCCCTACAATGCATCTAAAGAATGTGTTAAATGCTCTGAATTTCTCTATAAACTTGTTGTCTATTAGTCAGCTTACAAAGGATCTACACTGTTGAGCTATATTTAACCCATCTTCTCTTGTTGTTCAGGACATTCTTACGAGTTGCGTGATTGGGTGTGGCCGTGAGCAATGCGGACTTTATAAGCTGGTTCACACATCTTTTGCAGGAGCATCCTCTCAGTCAACCGGATCAGTCTCTCCTTATCAGTGACATCCACATTTTGGTCATCTCCCTCTCCAGAAAATGTCACATTTTGATGCAGATTTATCCAGCTTCCTCATTTCAATGTGAAGCGTGTCAGTTGGGAAAGCGTCACCTGTCAACTTTTCGTAGTCGACAGAATCGGAGCAGTAGCTCCCTATTTGAATTATTTCATGTGGATATCTGAGGTCCAAGTCATGTTCCTGACCATCAAGGACGCCATTTTTATCTTGTTGTCGTCCATGATTTTTCTCGTTTATCACGTGTGTTTCTATTGAAGAATAAATCTGAAGCGGGGATGTAATCAAATCCTTCACTGAAGTGTGCAATGTTTTCTCTGCACCTGTGAAGTTTGTCAGGACTGATAATGCTCTGGAATTTTGTACCGTTCTCTTTCATATTTTCTATCCTTCCATGGTATAATTCATCAAATTTCTTGTGCTTATACATCTCAGCAAAATGATGTTGTTATGAGAAAGCACCGGCATTTACTTGATGTCACTCGGACTCTTCTAATTCAGAGTCGTGCACCTCACTCGTTTTGGGGTGATGTTGTTCTTTCCGCATGTTACCTTGTGAATCGTATGCCTTCTCGTCTTGGGTGAGAAAATTCCTTCTCTATGGCTTTCCCTGAGAAGGTATTGTTCTCTCTTACTCCTCATGTCTTTAGTTCAGTTACTTTTGTTCACCAATTGGCTCCAGGTCTTCACAAGCTCTCTTACAGATGTCAAATGTGTGTACGTTGGGTACTACAGGACACAGAAGGGGTATCGATGCTATGATCCTTTATGGAGGAAATACTGTATCAGTGCTGATGTCACATTTTCCGATTCCGTATTGTATTTCTCTCCTACTAGTGACAAGTTAGCTTCTTCATAATCTGATAGCAAGATCTACATGCCACCTCCACCTCCTAGTCTGTTGTCTTCTCCTACATTACACAACCACCAACGTCACCACTGCCATCTCCACCACCACCACCAACTCCTGTGTAGTATGTTCCACCCTTACCCAAGTACTCTACCCGTCGGTCAGCTCCTGCTCATGGTCATGACCAATCATCCAACATGCCCCAGGTTTGTCATGATAACATGTTTTCTAACGATGGAACTGGCGATACTGTACGGGGGTCAGTGCAGGAGGAGGTCCCTGAGGACATGGACATGCCCGTTGCTATTAGGAAGCAAAAGCGTACCTATACTTTGTATCCAATTGCTTCACAAGTGTCCTTTCATCGCCTGATAGGGGATTTCCACAACTTTACAGTTTCTCTATCTGCTGAAGACCTTCTACGTACTTACCAGGATGCCTTGCAAGATAGCCACTAGCATTTAGCTATGGAAGAAGAGATGGCGGCCATGCAATCACATCGTACCTGGAGCCTCGTATCTACTCCTCCAAGTGCCTCTGTTGTCAGTTGCAAATGGGTATTTACCATTAAATATCATGTCGATGGTAGTCTTGATTGGTACAAGGCAAGATTGGTGGTAAGGGGGTTTACTCAAACCTATGGTATAGTTTATTTGGATACATTCTCTCTTGTTGCTCATCACTCCACTTTACCTATTCTGCTTTCTGTTGCTGTGGTATGTGACTGGCCCTTTTTTCAGCTAGATGTTAAAAATGTCTTTTATATGGAGATCTACAAGAGGAGGTATACATGCAGCAACCTCTAGGGTTGCTATTGAGGGGGAGTGTCAACAGGTCTGTAGACTCCGTAAAGCGATATATGGCCTTAAGCAAAGTCCAAGAGCTTAATTTCAGAAGCTCTCAGATCTGATTGAATGACAGGGGTTCACGAAGCCAAATGCATATCATTCTCTATTTGTGCAGAGAACACGTAGAGGGACAGCTGTCATCATGGTTTATGTGGATGATATGATTGTTACAGGTGATGATGCGTAAGGAATAAAGATGGCAGAAGATTTTTTGGACACTCAATTTGTTATTAAGGATTTGGGCACCTTACGGTATTTCCTAGGGTTGGAATTTGCTATGAATGAGCAGGGTCTTGTGATGACCCAAAGGAAATATTTTACAGAAATGCTTGTTGAAACAGGCACGATTGGGTGTAGACCCTATACTACTCCTATGGACCCTAACATGAAGTTGTACGATGATGATACATATGAAGTCGATAAAGGAGATACAGAGAAATAGTGGGAAAACTCCTTTTTGTTACCATTATCGACCAGATATCGCCTTTGTTGTGAGTCGAGTAAGCCTGTTTGTGGAGCAGCCTCGACAGGTACTTATGGATGCTATACATATGATATTGAGATATCTAAAATCGTCTCCAGGTACGAGATTACTTTTTAAGAAAGGAGCAACTCTCATTGTATCCACATGTGTTGATGCTGACTATGCAGGATGTCCTAAGGACAAGAAGTCCACGTCAGGCTTTACAGTATTTGTTGGCAGTTCCCTTGTTTCTTGGAAAAGCAAGAAACAAACCATTGTGGCTAGATCAAGTGCCGAGTCTGAGTATAGGGACATGGCACAAGCGAGTACCGGAATGATATAGGTTCGAGCTGTGTTAGAAGATCTATACATAAAAGTTCCTCTACCTATGCAACTATAATGCGATAATTAAGCTACTCTGTTTATTGAGGTAGATTGCCATTATACAAGATATATGATTTAGAAGGGGTTGATATCTACATCACACGCCAGCTGAGGAGAGCAAACTGCAGATATATTTATAAAAGCATCGTCCCTTCGCGCTTCGCCCTTGGCACGCCACGTGGTGCACTAGGCGCGTTCCGATCATCGCCAAAAACCCTCAATCCTAGCCCTCCATCTCGCCAATATCTGGACCCTTCGATCAAAACCCCAGACCTCATCAGGACCGCCCATCAGCGCTGCGCTTGCAGCCCTCCACGTGGCATACCCGAAACCGTTCGATGGTAGAAATAGTTGCATATTTCTATATTCTTTATGTACTAGTTTTCAATATTTTATTTCTCTATACCCGCTTTATGTAATTTACCCATAGGACTCTCCTCTATATAAGAGAGCCGAGGGTTCTCAGAAATGGTAAGCTCTTATTTTCTTCCAACAAAGGTGCCGGATAAGTTAGGTCAAAGAGTTGAGTTAACATAATCTGATAATCGAGATAGCTAAGACCTATGTCGTATGTTGTCACGAAATAGACATGCATCCATTGACCTAAGACAGATATATTATTATATGTTTATATATGTTGGAGTATTTGATACGTGCGCTGTTGAGTTGTAGCAAGGTAAATGGATCCTGGAGAAGATCCATTTACCCTATCCATGTGTTTAGTCCCACATCGTCTAACGATGGGATGTGGGGGCTCTAGAGAGGCTATATAAGGAGCCCCAGACCTCCTGAATCCATTGAGAAAAGCAATAGAAAAACACGCCCCTTTGAGGGCTTCTCCCGTGGTTTCATCCCGCTCCTCACGGAGTAGGGTTCTACGTTAAATCCTACTGTTCTTCTTTGATGTTTATTCTTTTTCCATGTTCCCTTCTGCATCTTTATTTTATAACATGGTATCAGAACGGGTTCGATTCTCGGAAATTTTTTTCTCTTTATTTATGTTCGAGATTCGATCGATTTTAAAGATCCAGTTATTGCTTGAAGATTATTTCTATGGAAGATTTGTTCAATCAAAGTTCTAGGATTTCTAGTTTGAAACCCCAATTTCTATTACGAAGATCATGTTATTTGTCAAGTTGAAGGGCTTTTTGAAACCCTAGCCCTGCCCTGTCTTAGCAGCACCAGATCCATGGTACGTCGCCAACCTCCTCTCTAGCGTGGTGCATCCCAGATCCAAGTGGCATCTTCTTCAGATAAGCCATCTCCAGCACAGTCTTCAATTGGTGCTCAGGGATCGTCTTCCCATCCCGTGAGTGCGAAACTTCCAACCGCATGCCAGAGCCCTACTCTTGACGGGCTCCAGGCGGCGCAACTTCAAAGATCCTGGCGGCACGACGCTGGCGGCGCAGCCCGTACCTCCGCGTTCCGCATCTGACGCGACTCTCCAAGAGGGCGGCAGCGCCTCCCTTCTCAACCCGGCTCCAAGGGGATGGCGATCCTAGCAGTCGCGAGTCCCGGCAAAGCAGAGAAGCTCTCCCGCGATCGGCATCACCTTATGAAGAACCATCTCTCGAAACCCGACCTCGGGTGGTGATGCCCTCAGTCTGGCGCGATCTCCAGGCCCTTCCTTGGCGCATCTCCTCCACACGATTCACGATGGTCCCCTGCGGTTGTCTCTGCACGATTCACGGTGGTCCTGGCGGCGTGATGCCACGACCAGGCGGCGTCCATATCTCGCGAGCGGCATGCGGGAACCACCGAGCCGGGGACCTGGCTGCCCTCGACTCTTCCTCGCGGTATCTTCAACGCGCACATACCCCTCAGCACGCAGCGACCTCTCTCCACCCCAGCCGCAAAGGCAACACCTCCTCTCCCGCTGGGCGGCGCCCCGAGCTCTCTCCCTTCGGGTTCCATGGAACCCTAAAGGGTCTGCGGCAGTATTTAAAAAAAAGAGGGGGATTTGGGGGTCCAAGTGAGTCGTACTGCAAATAAAAAAAAGGAGGGGGGTAAAAAAAGGAGAGGGAAAGTCTGTTTTAAAAAAAATGGGCCAGTGGCTTTTTCGGCCCATAAAAAAAAGAGGGTGGGATATTTGGAGCCTACTTACGTGAAAGCCCACGTGAAAAAAAAGAGAAAGAAAGAAAAAAGTAGGTACAAATTTAAAAGTTGTAAGCAAAGTATTTAAAAAAACGCATATAAGAAAAGCCGTATGCAAAAATATTCGAAAAAAAAGTTGCAAGCCGATTAAAGAAAAAAAATTCAAACGGCTTATAAAAAAATGATGAATGTTTTGAAAAGCCGACGAATGTGTGATCGGCTTATTTTCATGTCTCCCCATTTTGTTGTCTTCTCCCAACTTTATCGATTTCTCTGTTTTCCAACAAGTATGGGAGAAAGGGAGAGTATATATGTAGAGTCACAGGTCTAGATCCAGATTCCAGATTCAGATATCAGTCTCCAAACCAACCAGATGATCAGACTCTACGGTTATTCAGACTTGACATCCGATATTTCCGAGTCTCGAGATTCAGACACGCACGAGTTTGCGGTCATTTTCAGACGAGCATATGTTGCTATCATTTATTCGAGGTCTCCATCATTCTTGTGGTTGTTTCGGCCAGAGTCTTCATGTGAGCCATAGGAACTCCAGAGTAGAGGGCCATTCCCTATGCCATGTTGGCAAGGGTTTTCATGTGGTATCATAGGTACACCAAAGTAGTGCACCATTCTCTGAGCCAGATGGGAGAGACCCAGTTCTCCGACGAGGAGACTTTTTCAGACTCCATTCTCCAACGACTGTGGACTCCGACAAGGATTGCACAGCCACGACTCTTTTCAGTTAGGCCTTTTTCAAAGATGGAGCCGTTGTCCACATTATTGTGGCGGGCCAGAGTACTCCGACGAGGAGACTCATTTTCAGTTGTAGTGACTCTGACAGGAGATTCAGCAGACTCACACTCCAGCCCGTTTGTCCTCCTCACCTGCACGACATGAGAAGCAACGTCCTCGACAGCAACACTAGTGCGCGTTTGGTTGATATTGTCCGTAGTGTCTTGTAGCATTGAGTTGAGTTTCTTTCTGTTTGTCCAAGCTGAGCATTGCATGCTCCAGCTTGAGGGGGAGTGTTGGAGTATTTGATATGTGCGCTATTGAGTTGTAGCAGGGTAAATGGATCCTGGAGAAGATCCATTTACTCCATCCATGTGTTTAGTCACGCATCGTCTAGTGATGGGACTTGGGGGCTCTGGAGAGGCTATATAAGGAGCCCCAGACCTCCTGTATCCATTGAGAAAAGCAATAGAAAAACACGCCCCTTTGAGGGCTTCTCCCGTGGCTTCATCCTGCTCCTCACGGAGTAGGGTTCCACGTTAAATCCCGATGTTCTTCTTTGATGTTTATTCTTTTTCCATGTTCGCTTCCGCATCTTTATTTTATAACAATATATGTACATTAGATAGACCATTAGGTTGATGACCTAATCAAGGTATATACATCGGCAAGCTGGTGTGCATACACGAATATATGAGTAATACGATCTCTCAAAGGTACCATACATGTTCACTACTGAACCGGAAGACATGAGCTAACTAATGAGATATTTGGGTTGTCTTGCTTCGGAAGCATGACATGATTTATAAGTATGGTATATGCTTTTGAAAGCATATGATCGATACTAGCTCCTAGTGATCGAATGAGAAACGTAATGATAAAATCCTGAAGGAGACAATTCAAAAGTGATCAAAACTACAGGTTTATTATAGGTCTCAAGTATGCAAGATGTACTGGTGCTAGGAATACTTAAAGGTGATGTGATCTTAAATGGTTGTATACCATAACGCTTCCATCCCGAGGGAGTGATGAAAAAGGTTTGGATTTTAGTGACTCCTCTCAGTTGACTAGATATTTGATATTGATCGAATTGTTGGATATTAATCCGAATATGATTCAAATGCAATAAGAAGATGGGATATTATGTTTGATATGATCTGACACCTTTGAGTTGTCTTCTAAATCTGGATATGAGATTGAATCTCACTATCTAAGTCACTATACATGGCATATACAGTCGTCCTGACTTTATCTCCAAGTATCTTAGGAGAAGGTACAAAATTCTTAAAAGAGTTCAAGAATTGTTCCATGAGTAATTTTATCTAAGCATTGGAAAATTAAATAATTAAATAAGATTTAATTATCACAATTATTAAGGATAAAGACATCAAGAATAAAGTAAATTGGATCTAATTATCATGGATATGATTAACGTGGATAACACTATTCACAATAATCATGGATAATGTGGATATGATCCACAATATCCTATAGAGAGTTAAATGTGAATGAGAATAACAACTTATATGTTAATATGAATTGGATTCCATTACATAATTAATGTAAATATGATTTACATTAAATATTGGATGGAAGAATTTAATTCTTAAATAGTCAATGGTATAATTGTAATTATCATAAATAATTTGGAATTATTTGGTGATTATTCAACTATTAAATTAATTAATAAAGTGTCTTGATTAATTTGACGCATTCCATTTTGATCTAGAGTAGACATCCATGGGGTCAAAATCATTGTGGACATTGTCTCGTTGATTCAGCCATCAATCGTGCCTCCTCCGACCCTCCATCGCATTGTAACCCTTCAGGAGCCTTCAACGACCACCAACATCCTCGAAAAACCAGGAATAAGCTTCCAAGACTCCACCGGAGCTCCACTCGAGAGTTGCCTCCTGCGCAGGAGGGGATCCTTCTCGATACACAGATACTATCAAATCAAATATTTTTTATTTGATTATATGGTTTGCAAAATGCCTGGGTCCTGAATCGAAGCAATCCCATTACTCCACATGGCCTGAGCCTCCTCCCTACCCGAGCCTAGCCGCACGCCTACAACACATACCGCCTGGGGAGTTTTGCATATCAGCCCCATTAGGTCCTCAATATTCCATTTCTACCCTTGTATGTGGATATTTACAAGATAATATGGCTTAGCTTTATGTATTAACATGTTAATCCATATCAGACCAGGTTGTGATGCTATATGTATTTTAATTAAGTTTCTATTACATTTATAACCATGTACTGTATGTTTAATATCTTTTACCTATGGAGTTCTATTTTAATGAAATTGGTATCTTAGAGTTCGTAATTTATTTTAAAAGAAATTTGACTATTAATTTATAGAAAAAAGTCCATTCTCAGTGTGTGAGTCATTCAATTTGCATTTAATTCATCTTGAACCATAAAATCTACCTAGAAAAAGGCAAATTAATCCTTATTGTTTGTATTACATGTTTAAGTGAGTTAAGATTTATCTTGATGAACTTTGTACTCTGATTAAATAGGACTCATAGATGCTTCAGTAACAACATGATTAATCAATCAGGAATCTAATCATTGCATTATTTGTATACTTAATGTTGCAGAATAATTTAAGATAATTGTATCTTTTTAATTCAGGACCATTTTTATGTGTTTTGTACGCTCGTCTAGTATATCATTCGGATTCATATATTTGCCCTATATTTTGTAGCATCATTATGAGTAGCATATAAAAAGACAAAAAGATCATGCATTCATCCACCTTGACCTAGATACCATTAAATCATTTAACTTAGATATTTAACCCTAACTACAATTTAACCTATTTAGAGTAGTAACTTAGCACATCATCAGGCGACAGCGATCAGTTTTCTCTATTAGGTGGAGAAAAGGAATACATAAAATATTGAGAAGATGCAATTATGGGATGAAGATGGGGATACAGTATGTGGTGGCCCCAATGCCCCTTTTATATCGTATTGGAAGAAAAGACTACAAAGATGTTTATTCCAAGGAATCCTAGGCTCTCTTATATAGAGAAAGCCTAAGTGTAAATTACATAAAGCGGAACAAAGAAATAAACATAACAGAAAAGTACATAAACTATAGAAATATCTCTACACTCCCCCTCAAGATGGAGCATACATGTCAATCATGCTCAGCTTGGAAGAACATTTCTGAAATGGCCCTCTGAGCAATGGCTTGGTGAAGATGTCTGCAGTCTGCTCTCCTGAACTGACATGGGAAGTAAAGATCGACTTTTTGAATCATACCTCTGCTATAGTGGCAGTCTACCTCGATATACTTTGTTCTTTCATGAAATGTCGGATTATTACGAATAAACAATGCTACTTGATTATCACATTGTAATTGCATGGGTAGAGATACATCTATATGCAGATCTTCTGATACAGCTTGAACCCACATCATCTCTGTACTTGCCAGAGCCATGGCCCTGTACTCAGATTCAACACTAGATCTGGCTATCACTATCTGTTTCTTGCTTTTCCAAGAAACCAAGGAGCTGCTAACGAACACTGCAAAACCTGAGGTGGACTTTAGATCCCTAAGACATCCTGCATAATCCTCATAAGCACATGCAGAAATAGAGAGAATTGTTTCTTTCCTGAACAAAAGTCCTGCACCTGGAGATGACTTTAAATATCTCGGTATCATATATATGGCGTCCATATGTACTTTGTCTAGGTTGTTTCATGAACTGACTCAGCTTGGACGAACATTTCTGAAATGGCCCTCTGAGCAATGACATGGATAGAGGTACATCTATATGCAGATCTTCTGATACAGCTCGAACCCACATCATCTCTGTACTTGCCTGAGCCATGGCCATGTACTCAGATTCAACACTAGATCTGGCTACCACTATCTGTTTCTTGCTTTTCCAAGAAACCGAGGAGATGCTAACGAACACTGCAAAACCTGAGGTGGACTTCAGATCCCTATGACATCCTGCATAATCCTCATCAGCACATGCAGAAATAGAGAGAATTGTTTCTTTCCTGAACAAAAGTCCTGCACCTGGAGACGACTTTAAATATCTCGGTATTATATATATGACGTCCATATGTACTTGTCTGGGATGTTTCATGAACTGACTCAGTTCAGAAGAACATTTCTGAAATGGCCCTCTGAGCAATGGCTTGGTGAAGATGTCTGCAGTCTGCTCTCCTGAACTGACATGGAAAGTAAATATCGTCTTTTTGAATCATGCCTCTGCTATAGAGGCAGTTTACCTCGATATACTTTGTTCTTTCATGAAATGTCAGATTATTAGGAATAAATAATGTTGCTTGATTATCACATTGTAATTGCATGGGTAGAGGTACATCTATATGCAGATCTTTTGATACAGCTTGAACCCACATCATCTATGTACTTGCCTGAGCCATGGCCCTGTACTCAGATTCAACACTAGATAAGGTACCACTATTTGTTTCTTGCTTTTCCAAGAAACCAAGGAGCTGCTAACGTACACTGCAAAACCTGAGGTGGACTTCAGATCCCTAGGACATCATGCATATTCCTCATCAGCACATGCAGAAATAGAGAGATTTATTTCTTTCTTGAACAAAAGTCCTCCACCTGGAAACGACTTTTAATATCTCGGTATCATATATATGGCGTCCATATGTACTTGTCTGGGTTGTTTCATGAACTGACTCAGCTTGAAAAAACATTTCTGAAATGGTCCTCTGAGCAATGGCTTGGTGAAGATGTTTGCAGTCTGCTCTACTGAACTGACATGGGAAGTAGAGATCAAGCCTTTTTGAATCATGTCTCTGTTATAGTAGCAGTCTACCTCGATATACTTTGTTCTTTCATGAAATACCGGATTATTAGCAATAAATAATGCTGCTTGATTATCACATTGTAATTGCATAGGTAGAGGTATATCTATATGTAGATCTTCTGATACAGCTCAAACCCACATCATCTCTGTACTTACCTGAGCCATGGCCCTGTACTCAGAGTCAACACTAGATCTAACTACCACTATATGTTTCTTGCTTTTCTAAGAAACAAAGGAGCAGCTAACGAACACTACAAAACCTGAGGTGGACTTCAAATCCCTAGGACATCTTGTATAATCCTCACATGCAGAAATAGAGAGATTTGTTTCTTTCATGAACAAATCCTGCAACTGGGGATGACTTTAAATATCTCGGTATCATATATATGGCATCCATATGTACTTGTCTGGGTTGTTTCATGAACTGACTCAGCTTGGAAGAACATTTCTGAAATGGCCCTCTAAGCAATGGCTTGGTGAAGATGTCTGCTGTGAACCCCTAAGGATCCGGGTACCCGTTTACGATATTTTCACGGCAATTCATTCACTAGAGGTCGCATAAGTTACAGAAAAGCAGGAAAATTTTTCGCGTTGAAACTACAAATAACATTCACATTCGCATTCATAACCACGAGGCTAATAGAGACAAATGCCACCAAAATTCCTTTCATTAACTTCCAAATGTTTACAATATGTACAGTGTCTGATAATACGTACAATATCCAAAAGAATCTGGCTGAACAGAAGAGAAGCATTTTACATTATCAACCGAACCAAAAACAGAAACAAAATAAACCATATCATATGGTGTAAACCCTGTCTCCTGGAAGCATGAACAACTATTGAAGAGCAGGTTGTTTTCCTGCCAAAACATGTTAGGAAAGAAAAGGCGTCAGCGGGCGTTGGTACCTCCCAAAAACTTATAAACATATACAAGGATTTAATATGTTCAAAAGTAACAAGTAGAAAGGTGGAACAAGTACAATTTACATCTACTTGCTCAAATGAAAAAAGATGGTTTTCAAATTGTGTGCAAGCATCTCTCATTATCGCCCATTAACCCAACACTTCCCATATATGACATATTTATATTATACATGAATATTAATGAATGTATGAGTATAAGTGTATATCATCTTTTTCTTCAGAGATCATGTTCGTGAGTGATGATGGAAAAGTTTGAGATTGGAAAGGTTTCTTGATTTATTTAGATTTTTGAGTCTATTTACTCTTTTGAGTTAGTGGATAATTTGTGGTCTTGGTCTTTATATAACCTCACACTATGACTCTAAGGTATTAAAAGTGCCTTACGGTTGGGGTGCCTCCGTAGGCATGTGATGGTGTATAATGCATCCTAACTAAGTTCCCAACACGTCCACTAACTTAATGGGATTTCGAATCAGATTATAGTCACTATCTAATCAACTCAATTTAATTGTGATTTCCTCCAAACCTCGACTGTAACTCTCTTTGATGCAACTCTTGATGATTTAGATGTAGATATGGATGATCTGGATGTAGAATAGCCAAGTCTGTTGGCGAAAGAAAAACTCAAGCGGTGAAGTAGCCAACAAAAGGGCTCTTCCGTCTCGCCCTCTAATTGGAAGCGCGGTCCAAGAGAGTGATAGGTCTACTCCAAAACTACGCTACTGAGACGGGTGAGAGAGACTCTCCGGAAAAGTCACTCTAGAAAACGGCCCGACCGGTAACGGGCAATCGAGCTCGTACGAAAAACTAAAATCAAGGATCCCCCGCCTGAGTATCTTAAAACAAAGGGACAGCAGAACTGGTCAAAGTCGGGATCCCAACGAGGCGTAAAAACACTGCGAGCTCGCGTAAAAACCGTGAAGGGACTGGGATCCTAGACCCGCGCACTTGGCAACCGCTGCCCAAACTGGACTTCCTATCTTTCGCCCAGTTGAGGGCCACCGCGCCCTTGCATGGTCAGGTGTAAGGGTCACTATGACCGGCAATATATCTGATATTACTGATTTATCACCATGTGAAAAATATTACAGGAACTATTCAGAAGGATATGCCACTTGTATGTTTAAGACCATGAGGTACTTAATCTATATAGGTTTGAAGACAACGAATTCGTTTGGTTGACCTCACTTTATTGTCATATTTTAAATTTAATCAAAGTCAAATACATTTAATTCCATACCTAGATATTGGTTTACTTTAGGTTAAGATTTTCCTCATCAGAAATATGAACTCATGCAAACCCCCCCCTTTTTTACATGATAGTGGGAGTTGTTGGAATAGCCAAGTAATTCCTTAGAGGAGAGTGCGGTCATTTGGATAACAATAATCTCATACCATGAACAAAAGTTATTGGTTTCAACTAATAAACCACTGAAGTCAATGCATCCCGATTTAGTTGATAGACATGAATCACAGAGAGTAAGAGATGTAGATGTATTAAGAGTCAACGTGCTATACTAGTGAAGTGCTCCCAGCATTCAATTGCCCTAAAGGTGCCCACTCTCTACTCCTGGCAACTAAGGACTGTCATACTAAGATAAATCAAACTTCTTAGGAAAGATGAAGATGACTGTATGTTATCGGTACTCCCTAGTCCTTTAAAAAGTCGATGATAGAAGATCTTGCAACATCTTTTCCAAAGCAAAAATAATAACTATAATAATTGTTGTACTACTTTTGTTAACATTCAAAAGGGCTGGATTATATTTTAATATTTAATAAATTATGGGAAAAAGGAAAATATAATACAAAAATAATAATAATATGATAGAAATGCACTACTATCGGAATTTAGATTGATAGAGATTTCCTAATTGGTAGCATTAGAATTTATGTACAGAATCCGACAACATCATAAGAAGACTACTATATCTAGGATTTGAGAAGTCATTAACAGTCCCGACTCCCAATGACCAATAATCATGGGGATAATGATGGCCAGTCACCCGCAACAAGAGTTATACACTGGAGGCAATAACATGAGGCAATTGGCTACAACACAAATATAAATATGAGAGTACTAGTTCGATCTCAGCAGCTTCAGATTCTTTTTTTTTAATTATACATTGAAATCATTCTGCAACCTATATATTGGTCAAAATCTGCAACACATATCAACTTATAAGATCTGCTTTTTAACAAAAATATAAATGAAAATATGAATGATAATTACATATTGAAAACACTGAAATAGTAGCATTGGTCACTGCTCAAATTCTGCAACGCATATAACCAAATGAAGTTATGTTTCTGGAAAAAATATTATAATAATTATATATTGAAAATATGTACACTGTGGTCCTATCATTAGTCAAAATCTGCAATGCAGATCACCAAAAAAATGTCTATCGACAACCAGGACAAGATCTAATACCCCTTGATTAACAAGGCCTGCAAGCTAACCGAAATATACAAACAATTACCATGCTGTGTATAAACTATAAAGGTGAACACCTCCCTAATCTCTAATTGATTAATGAGTGTAATATTTAAGACCTGGAGTTCATTATTCAAGCAAATGAATTAATATGGTCTGCAAATGCAGTATAGGATTCTTCCCCTAAGATCTCATGATTTGTTATATAATTTTGATCGAGAATTAGATATGGATTTTACATGCATGGCATCAAAAGTGGAGTTTAATGATACATGTAAGGCAGCAAATGAGAGGAAGAGGATTGTACATCTTTTGGGTTTCTAACTTTGAGCTCTAAAACTGATCTCATTTCAGATCTAAATACATAGTCATTTTTTTTACACTGCATGCAAAGGCCCAAATTTGAATTTTTTAAATCAGACATTAGGAGCTTCAGAAGTTTTGATCTGAGTTTGGAATCATGTGGTGTAAAAGCACACATATGATAACAAAGGAAGAGAAGGGATTGTACACATGTATGACAGCAAAGAGAAAAGGGGGGAGATGTACCTGCATGCAGTTCTTGAAGAATTGGAAGAGAAGCAGCAGCTCCTTGCTTTAATGGAGCATTTGCATTCTTCTTGGCTGGAGCTTTTAGCAGTCGGCTGCTCCAGGAACACCACTTGTTGTTTGGAGACTGCTGTAGCAGTTTTGAATTTATAAGAAAAACAACAATGGCCTCTACAGGCTGCTTGGAGAGAGGGGAAGCAACTCCGGTGGTTGTGACTCTCGTTGGAACTTGAAAGGAAATGGCAAGAAATAAGAAGAGGGTTGATATATATATATAGGGAAAGTAAGGCTTAGTTTAATGCCAAGTGGTATTCACAAGAAATCCAAGTGGAGAGGAGAGAAACCCACCGTGGAAAGGAAATGGGACAGCCACCTGTGACAGCCTACAACGTTCTGCTACAGCAGAAATGATTTTTTTTTTTTTTACATATCTAAAGATGGACTGTATGTGTACCTGGGGACTCGGATTTTGACGCATAATATCTCGTTTTAATTGTCTCTGGACAACGATCAATATGAATGTAATATTAATATACTTTCGATCGGGTTTTGAATACCCGAAATTTTGAGATACGGTTTCGGTTTGGGTTTAAATTTTACTAAATTAAAATATCAAACGACCTCCGATTGACGAACGGTCGATTCCGTTAGTCTTGTTTTGTCGAATCGGATCTAATGACGGTTTTGATTTCTTTTGCGGTTTCTGAATTTACGTCGTGGCTTTTTCCGCAGCACGCATTACGATGCGACCGATTTTTGATCGATTTCGCCCGAACAACTTTTGATTCACGATCTATTGATCGTTTTAGGTTATCTAATGTTGCCAGATAACTTTATTGAATTAATCGGACCCTAATCAGGTCAGATTCAGGTTTGTGCGGACTCTGGGTGTTACATCTGCAGTATGCTCTCCTGAACTGACATGGGAAGTAGAAATCAAGCCTTTTTGAATCATGTCTCTGCTATAGTGGCAGTCTACCTCGATATACTTTGTTCTTTCATGAAATGCCGGATTATTAGCTAAATAATGTTGCTTGGTTATCACATTGTAATTGCATGGGTAGAGGTACATCTATATGCAGATCTTCTGATACAGCTCGAACCCACATCATCTCTGTACTTGCCTGAGCCATGGCCCTGTACTCTGATTCAACACTAGATCTGACTACCACTACCTGTTTCTTGCTTTTCCAAGAAACCAAGGAGCTGCTAACGAACACTGTAAAACCTGAGGTGGACTTCAGATCCCTAGGACATCCTGCATAATCCTCATCAGCGCCTGCAGAAATAGAGAGAATTGTTTCTTTCCTGAACAAAAGTCCTGCACCTGCAGACGACTTTAAATATCTCGGTATCATATATATGGCATTCATATGTACTTGTCTGGGTTGTTTCATGACTGAATCACCCGACTTACAGCAAAAGCGATGTCCGATCTAATGATAGTAATATAGAGATGCTTTCCCACCATTTCTCTATATCTTCTCCTGTCAACCTCCTCACTATCATCTTCATATAACTTCATGCTAGGATCCATGGGAGTAGTCGAAGGGCGACAACCGATCATGCCCATCTCAATAAGCATATATGTAGTATTCTTCCTTCAGATCATTACAAGACCATGTGCATTCCTAACAAATTCCAACCCTAGAAAATAGCGTAAGGTACCAAGATCTTTAGTTAAAAACCGATGGACTAGAAATACTTTTGCTATATTTATCCCCTGCATGTCATCTCCCCTAACAAGTATATCATCAACATATACCATGATAACGACAGTACCTCTGAGGGTCTTCTAGACAAGTAAAGAATGATCAACATTTGATCTTTTAAACCCTTGCTTCTGGATTAGATTTGAAAGCTTCTGAAACCACGTCCGTGGGCTTTGTTTAAGACCATATATGACATTGTGAAGTCTACCTTCTGACACTCCCCCTCAGCAGCAAACCCCGGAGGCTGGTGCATGTAGACTTCTTCTTGCAGATTCCCATATAAAAGGCATTCCTAACATCAAGTTGGAACAAAGGCCAATTACGTACCACATCAACTGAAAGGACACGTAGAGTGGAGTGGCATGCAACCGGAGAAAATATGTCCATATAATCCACGCCATAGGTCTGAGTGAATCCACGTGCCACTAGCCTTGCTTTGTAACGATCAAGGCCGCCATCAGCATGATATTTGACAGTAAATACCCATTTACAACTTACAACAGAAGCTCCTGGAGGAGCAGCAACCAAGCTTCATGTGCCACGAGACTGCAGAGCAGCCATTTTCTCCTCCATGGCTAAACACCAGCAGCTATCCTTCAAGGCATCCTGATAATTCTATGGTATCTCCACGGTAAATAAGACCATAGCAAACTTCTGAAAATCACCAGTGAGGCGATGGACTGAAACCTGTGAAGCAAATGGATAGGATGCACATGTTTGCTTCGGCTTTCGTCAGGCAATAAGTACATCTAAATCATCAGTAGTGCCTACTGGTATGCTATTCTCCTGCAAGGATCCATGCACTTGCACATTTTCAGACCCATCGTTAATAATACCACCTGGACATACTTACGGCGTGGAGGATGAATGATGACTTCCGGGAGCAGGGATCGAACGATGGCTATAAAATCTCGATAAAGGTGGTACTGGTGGTTGTGGAGGTGGTAGTGGTGGTGATGGTGGAGCAGTAGGAGTGGGTATGTGAACAAACGGACGTAGAGGAGGAGGTGGTACATAAATCTCATCATCAATAGTAGACGAAGTCAACCTGTCGCCTATCGGCGAAAAATACATCACAGACTCAAAGAAGGTGACATCGGTACTAACATAATATCTCTTGTTCACAAGATCATAGCATATGTAATCCTTTTAAGTACGAGAGTACCCAAGAAACACACAATTGATAGCCCTATGTGAGAGCTTGTCAAGTCCTAGAGTGAGCTGATGAATGAAAACAATTGAGCCAAAGACCCAAAGGGTTAGCGAGAACAATTCCTTGTCAGGAAAGACAACTGAAAGAGGAACTTTCTCACCCAAGATAGCAGAGGGCATACGATTCACTAGATAACATGCCAAAGGGACGACATCACCCCAAAAAAATACAGGAGCACAACTGTGGATAAATAAAGTCAAGAAGATGACGATGTTTTCTTTCGGCTACACCATTTTGTTGAGACGTGTAAGCACAAGTTGTTTGATGGATAATGCCGCGAGACAGGAAGAGTCGTGAAAGAGCATGAGTGCAAAACTCCAAGGCATTATCCATACGCACAATTTTCATAGTAGAAGAAAAAACATTCTGAATTTCATTTATAAGATTTTTGATTACATCCCCTACTTCAGATTTATTCTTCAATAAAAACACCCACGACAATCTGGAGAAATCATCAACCATGACTAGGTAAAACCTGTATCCCTGGTGATCAGGGACACGACTCGGGCCCTAAATGTCAACATGCAATAGTTCAAAAGGGGAGCAACTGCTCCGAGACTCACGACTAGGGAAGTATATATGTGGTGCTTTCTCAACTGACACGCTTCACACTGAAAAGAAGAACTCGGTGGAATCTAGGGCAAGATATGACGCAGCTTCTGAAGAGGGAAGGTGACCAAAGAGCATATGACAAGTAAAAGGAGAGATTGTCCCACTGGATAGAGATGAGACACCAGCATAGGGAGTTCGGACCAACCGATAGAGAACATCCTGCTCACAGTCACATCCAATCACCTTGCCCGTAAAAACGTCCTGAAAAAGAAGAGACGATGGGTCAAAAATAGCGCAACAGTACAAATCCTTCGTAATCTGACTGATAGATAACAAGTTCAATGAAAAATCTAGAGCATGCAAGACATTTTGTGGACATATAGAGGGTATCAAACTGATCTCCCCATGTCCAATGATGTGGAATGAGTCCCATCTGCTATCACTACCGATCACCCTGGTGGAACCTGCTTGTATGATGTAAGCGTATCTTTGTCTCGACAAAGATGATGTGTCGCACCGGATAACCCAATCTGAAACATCAGAACTATGACAGGACGTAAAAGCATAAGCATTATCTGATGTACTAGTTGGAGCTGACGTACTGGCAGAAGCTAAAGTTATTATGTCCGAGTGACCTCCTAGAGAGTCAGTAGAGGCAAGAGGCATGATGTCACGGAGTCTGAAGTAGATGGCTGCGAAGATGTCATATGCTCAGCTACATGGGCTGATGTACGAAAACCATGCTTTTTTTAGGCTCAAAAAAAGGTGGAGACACTCAACGGTGTTCGCCCCAATATATTAAAAAGTTAAAGTGAAGAAGAAGAGTAGAGAAGGGAAGAGTAGATAAGGAAAACCATGCTTAGAATAGCATGTATCCTCCATATGACCAAGTCGATGACAGAAGGTGCATGGCTGACAAAAGCGGCCACCTCGACTATGAGGACCATGGCCACGGAAAGAAGAGGAGGCTCCTCTGCCTCTGGAAGCTGATATCGCCGAAGGAGATGGAGTAGTAGCAGTAGAGGGAACTGTGATTCTGTTAAGCCTTCAATACACCTCCTCCATTGGAGGAATAGTAGCATCCGCTAGAATCTACGAGTGGGCCGCATCATATTCCAGGTCAAGCGCAGCTAGTAAGACACCCACCATTGTAGCATTGTGGAATGTCTTATGCTGCTCCGGGGTTGTCGAAGGGGAATGATGTTGTAGAGCTTCTCAAACATCCCTCGCAAGGATTATATAACGAATGCATGGGCCAACCAATCTGCTTGACCGTAAATATATCATGCTGAAGTTGGAGGATCTTGGTCTCATTTCTCATATGCGAGTATGTCACGACAAGGATGTCCCACATTGCCTTAGCAGTGGGCTGATGGAGTACATCATTAGCAATCTTAATCGTCAGTGTGCCTGAAAGCCAGACCTTGGCATACGAGTCATCAAGAACCCAATCTTCTCTGTCGGCTCATCTTCAGTAAGGATGTACTTCTTACCAATAGACTTCATGAGACTCATGAACTGCATTGTCCAGAGCTCGTAATTTTCCCATCCATCTTGACTATGGGCACTGGACCTTTGAAAGCATCGATGGCAGGCATGTCGACTTTGTTTTCTTACATTGATGCCGGAGACGAAGAACTAGGATTTGTAGGCCAAGTAGTAAATGTTCACATAAACATCTAGGGATTTGAGTGCATATTTAGACTTATGCACTCAAATCCATGAGTGACGAGAGAGAGAAGGTAACGGCACTGTGTAGAGGGTGGGGGGTCGCCTGCTAGATGGTGATGGGGCGGCGCCGGCTAGATGGTAATGGGGCGGCGGGAGGAGGGGTGGTACCAGAGATGGGGGGATGATACCGGAGGAGAGGCGGCAGGAGGGTGGCGGTGCCAACGGAGGGTCGACGGAGGGTGGCGGCACCGACGAGATGAGGGAGAAGGTAGCAGATATGGTTTTAGGATGGTGGCTCGGATACCATGTTAGGAGAAAAGCCTACAAAGATGTTTATTCCAAGAAACCCTAGGCTCTCTTATATAGAGAAAGCCTATGTGTAAATTACATAAGGTGGAACAAAGACATAAACATAACAGAAGAGTACTTGAACTACAAAAATATCTCTACATATCGCAATAAAAAGAATATCGATTGTATTCATCAATACTACCCAACAACCCTCAGTCAATTAGGATTCAGGAGGAGAATCAAGCATCTCAGCAACCCAGCCTAATGTCTCTCAGCCAATTAGGATTCAAGAGGTGGATCAAGTATCTTAACAATCCAGTCCAACAACTATCAACCAATCAGAAGGCAAGATCAAGATCAACTACATCAGCAATCCAACAAATGGTTAGGATTCAAGGCATATCAATGATTTTAAAACATGTCTTACAAGTTCGATGTGGCTTCAAATTCCCAATGAACATGTAAAATTTTGTTTGCTCGTCTTCAATTTGAGCGAGCATAAGTGCTCACTAGGTCCTGGCAAAGTGCTAGCCAACACAAATCGGAAGCGAGCGCTTAAGCATGTGATGGCGAGGATGTGACATGGGCTCATGCTCACCCACATGACTTAGCATCCAGTCAAATTCTAAGCATGATAAGAGATCATAGGTGTATGCTCCCATACAGAGGGCACATGGTGAGGGGTGAGTGAGGACTTAGAGAGGTATGTCGTGCTCACCAAATCACATTTTTTCTTATAGTGCATATTGTTGTATTTGTCGTAGAAGTGAAATACATAAACAAACACAGATAAGCAAGCAAGAAATAAACACACAAGATTTACAAGGTTCACTTGTAAGTGCATTATGTCTTTGGTTGTGATGAGGTATCTCTCTCAATATGGTAGAACAAAAGTACAATGGATAATTCAAAACTCTAGTAATATGGGTATTATATGATACAACGTATATATGGATCCTCCTAATTCCAATACATATAGTATTCATATTCCAATACAAATAAGATTTGGATCCTAATATAAATAGGATATACGAGTTTAAGGAATTATCAACACTAAGAAAAATCTAATCATGAATTATACGGAGGAGTGGAATTATATGGAGTGAAATGTTTTGAGGATAGCGAAGACACATAAGTATGTAGGCATGTAGAAGATGCGTGGTTCATAGACACAATTGATGGGCATTGCACAATCTGCAATGCCCAAGTGTGATTGTCAAACACAAGCATTATAAATTGATTACAAGATAGGGAAACTCGTAAATAATAGCTCACGTGCTCGCTAACTTAAGCGGAGCATGCTAGAGTTGGCTCATCAACCAGTTCGAGCTCGATGAGCAGAGAATGAAGCAATTGTTCTGAGCTAAAATGAGCTTTGTATTGCTTGAGTCAACATCGACCTGACCTGATAGGTTAATCATATTTAGTTTGGCATCTCTGTTGTAAAAAATATATCTTGGTTAAAAACTGGAGTTAAAAGAAATGACCATTTAAATATGCAAGACAAACAAGGTAGGACCACAACTAATTTGCCAACACATGTTACACTTAGCACTAACTTATGTGCTTTAGGTCAAAATGGTACTAAGATGGTGCAAAGAAATAACAAACTGAACTTTCATTTCTTTGTTTAAGACGATTATATACTAATTATTGAGAAGAGGAACGAATGAGATGTTTATTCTATAGAGCTAGGGTCCCTTATATATAGAGAGAAAACCCTAGAGAGTACAAGAGTTACGGAACCCGAAGGGCCACAGGGGGTTATGGAACCCGAAGGGTCACAGGGGGTTACGGAACCCAAAGGCTCACAGAGGGTTATGGAACTCGAAGGGACATGGAGTGTTACAGAACCCGAAGGATTACAAATATAAATGTAAATATAATAATTCTAACACTCCCCTAAAGCTGGAGCCGAGAAAGATGTAGCTTGTAATAAAAAGAAAAAATATACACCACATCTTCACATGATGCATCATAATAGCATATGTCCGCTGCTGATAGAAGATCACGCTCGAGGACGAGTCTGCGACTTTCAGGTCACCGGAACGTATATTTGTCGTGTATGCAGGTCACCGAAACATATCTTTGTCGTGCATGGAGAAGAACCGTTGTAAAAGAAGTCCAGCGAGGAGTAGTAATCAGGTCGTAAAAGAAGTAAATACCCTGACGAAGAAGCTGATGCTCAATGAAGACGGATAATTTGAGTAGTAGTATGGAGTGTCAATCTATTAATCATGGTAGGGCAGCAGACGTCTTGAAGAGTCATCTCTGACTCATCCTTTCTCCCATACTTGATAGAATAAAGATTATGGAACATCAAATTGGGAGAAACAAAAAGTTGGGAGAAGCAAGTCGTAGTGAAGTAGGGGTTGTTGGAGAAGGGGGGGCTCCAGGAGATGTCGATGACGCAGGAGGTGCGGCTGGAGCTGTTGGAGCCTCGGGCAGTACTTTAGGTGCTGTTGGAGGTGGCGTTTGGTGCTGCTGGGGACTCGGATTGCCTTGCGCTAAACCATTGAATCCACGAGCGACGCAGGAGGTCCAGCTCTCTCTCCTTGTCAGTGGAGAGAGGGATGGCGGTGGCGATGTATTTAAGATATTAGGCTCTGATCTAGGATCGTCACTCTGATACCATGTTGAGAAGGGGAATGAATGAGATGTTTATTCCATAGAGCTAGGATCTCTTACGTAGAGAGAAAACCCTAGAGAGTACAAGAGTTACGGAACCCGAAAGGTTTAGAGGGGGTTATGGAACTCGAAGGGTCACAAAGGGTTACGGAACTCGAAGGGTCATGGGGTGTTACGGAACCCGAAGGATTACAAATATAAATGTAAATACAATAACTCTAGCACTAACAATGGATAATAGGAATAAATCATAGAAAATGCTTGTTCAAATACGACGCATTTTCTATCTAGTGGGTTGTCCAATGAAACTATGACAAATCAACCTTCTAAGTATTGATTGGTAAGGGAATCGACAATGGATCAGTTTTATAGCAGACAGAGGAAAACTTCTACATAAGAGGACAAATTGATGGACGCTACTAAAATGTAAGAAGATGGATTAATATGGCGGCATTAATTTCAATGGTTTAAGTGGCTTCTAAAATCTATGATCAGGGGACTTCACCCCCCTAAAATATATGATCAGTGATTTCAGGTTCACCAATCTTAACTCTAGTACTATCAGTCAGTTTAAGAATGAAATGGCTCTAAATTGTTTCTTAATAAAACATTGTTGTATTGATAATTGCATTTGAAATGTAAGTGGGGTGCTAATAGTAAAAAAGTACAGAAAGAAATATTATGTATTTGAAACAGTCACAGATGAGGTTTAAAAAGAGATATGTGTATTCTAACCATAACATGGAATCCCAATGCAGAAAACCACCATGGCCTCTACCATTTGTAAACTTGTAAACGACTCTAGAAACTGCCAGCAAGAAAGAAGCCAACAAACAATCATTATAGGACCAATGTTCTAACTGGAGAATTGAATAATGTTACGCAATGATCATACATATATGGGTGAGTAAAACACGGAACTTATAAACTAATACAAAATATAGCTTGCTGCAAGAATATACCTTTATAACCTCCGAATACAGGATCTTCTGCTAATAAGAGCAGGGTGACAAGATCAACAAAACTGCACGATGGAATTAAGAATACTAAGCTATGCAGAGCAAGGGAATATGCAAAAAAAATCCAAAAGGCAGCTTGAATCCATTAGGAACATTTTTTTGTTAGAAGTCACCATTCTGAACATATTAATATTTTTTTGAGATGACAATGGGTCCCGATTGAGGGGGGTCACCGCCGAACGTTATATTAATAGAAGTAATGGTACATTATCGAAGCATCCATTGTTTATACAAGGCATTGTAATGCGAGATGATATTCTCTACGTAGAAATGCTGATTTTTTAATATTGTGTCGTTTCTACCGATCCAAATGGCCCAGATGACCGCGAAAGGTTTAGAACAGTCATCGGTCGAGTTGCCGCCCATTGAACGAATGGATCTCCAAAAGTTAGATAAGCTCTCTGGCCGTACCCATGAACGTGCCGTCTCTGACCAGACCGCTGTCGATGAAGGAAACCTAAAAAAGAGGTGCTCAGCGTCCTCTTCCGAAGCCCCATTTCTGTCGCAGCTTGTGTCAATGGCACCCAAAATGCGTCCCCTCCGAGCCTTATCGCATATGCAGTTCCTTCTCAAGAACCAAAGAAAGATCTTTATCCTTGATGGAATTCTTGCGCCCAAATGATGTTGACGGTCCTGGCAGAGCTCCCTATCTCTCTCATAAGCCCGCCTGAGTTCTTTGTACGCATTTTTCACGGAAAACTTGGTGCCCATCCATTGGAAATGATCCCCGCCGCTAGAATCCCTCCCCATGAAGGACACCTAAAAAAGAGGTGCTCAGCGTCCTCTTCCGAAGCCCCGCTTCTGTCGCAGCTTGTGTCAGTGGCACCCAAAACGCGTCCCCTCCGAGCCTTGTCGCATATGCGGTTCCTTCTCAAGCACCAAAGAAAGATCTTTATCCTTGATGGAATTCTTGCCGCCCAAATGATGTTGACGGTCCTGGCAGAGCTCCCTATCTCTCTCATAAGCCCGCCTGAGTTCTTTGTACGCATTTTTCACGAAAACTTGGTGCCCATCCATTGGAAATGATCCCCGCCGCTAGAATGCCCCCCTGTTTGGGAGTAGTGCTTGCAAATTCATAAACTCTTCGAACCGTTGATCACTTAAATCCGTGACGAAATTAGGGGACCACAGCCCGCTCTCTACTTCGACCTTCGAGATTACTGCATCTTTGGCCACTGCCAGTGCAAAAGGCCTTGGGAATCTCGTCTCCAAGGAGCCATTGCCCAACCAGTTGTCGCGCCAAAATCTGAATAAATTTCCATTGCCCACCTTGGCGCAAAAACGGTGGGCCAGATATGGAAGTACCTCATGAATACCTCCACAGTGAGGATTCGAAAGGGATTCTCGCCGCGGTGAGTCTCCCCCCCCCCACGCCGTATAATTTCCGCATCAGTGTCGCAGCCAGAGAAGTAGATGGCCCCCAAATTTTAATGATCCATTTAGAGATGAGCGCTTTGTTCATACAATTTAAATCTTTGACTCCAGACCACCCTCTTTGCAACCCATTGTGATCTCTTCCCATTTTACTAGATGGAGGTCGTTTCTTGTCTGTTTCCCGTCCGACCAAAAAACCGCTTCATCATGGTTTCGATTGTCTTCCTACCTCCGGTCGGCATGATTCTAGTAGAGTAGAAGAAGATCGGAATCGCAGAGAGAACATGTTTCAGTAGGACCAGTTTACCTCCTTTAGATAAAGTGATAGCTTTCCAACCTGCCAGACGTTGTTCAATCCGGCGCACCACGGGATCCCAGTCACCATTCCTAAGTTTCCTCGTGGAAAGAGGAAGACCTAAGTAGGATATTGGCAGATCTCCCAAGCCGCATCCGCATATCAGGGCTATCTCCGTACGATCAGACTCCTCCATCCCGAACGTAACCACCGTGGATTTTTGCCTATTTATCTCGAGGCCGGACAAGTCACTAAAGATCTCCACCAGATGGGTCGCGTTCCTGTTCTGTTCGACCGTACCTCCCAAGAATATAACCGTGTCATCAGCATATTTGAGCAAGGGAATAGAGATTTCATCAGCATGGAATCCCTTGCACCAATCCATCTCAACCGCCTGCTTAAAAAGGACACCCAAGGCGTCAACCTTGTCTAACTCCTCATTGGGGCTAAAAGAAACCCCCTTCGGGTCTGCCGTTGACCAAAACCGAGAGGGAAGCGGTAGTAACACACCTCTTCATCCATGAAACCCGTGTACTAGGAAAGCCTCTCTTCTCCAGAGATTGCCAGAGAAATTTCCAACGGACGTTGTCATAAGCCTTGGAGTAATCGATCTTCCATAACACTGCTTTATCTTGTTTCCTTCTCCAATCCAAACAGATCTCCAATGCCAAGACTAGTCCATCCGCCATCTCTCTCCCGGGAATAAAAGCAGATTGGCCCTGCGTCACGACCGCCTCCATAACGCCTTTCATTCTGTTAGCCCGCACCTTAGCAATAATTATGTAAATGGTATTGGATATAGCAATGGGCCAATAGTCGTTTACCCCCAAGGGGTTGTCTTTCTTCGGAAGCAAAAAGATTAGGGAGCGGTTAATCTTCTCAAACCCATGGTTGTCGTAGCTGAATTCATCAAGTACTGCCATGACTTCATCTTTCAACAAGGGCCAGAATTCTCGATAGAACAGGACCGGAAAACCATCGGGGCCCGGGGAAGCCTCCGCGTTCAAAGACTACACAATCCTTCTCAATTCCTCTTCCGTGAATGATGTTGTGAGCTCGACCACCCAGGATGGCGAGAGGGATTTCACCCCATTTCCCCGCCAACCCCAACCACTCCCAACACATCTTCTAGAGGCTCCAACAAAGTGTCCCCGCAACGCCCCCTATCACCGCTTCACCTGAAAACCGCTCGCCTCCCACCTCGATCTCGTGAATATAATTCCGTCTCCACCTCCTCGATGCCATCGAATGGAAGAAACGAGTGTTGGCGTCTCCATCCTTCAGCCGTTTCTGTCTCGACCTTTGTTTCCATTCCAATTCCTCCTTCAAATCTTCAAGCATGAGATCCTCCAAGAGGCATTGTCGACTCATAAAGTCGGACTCAAAAAGTCCTGCCTCATCATCCACGCCGTCAAGGCGTGCAACCTCGTTCTGAGCCTCCGCCTATTTCAGTTTATGACGCATCCTCAATTCTTTCCCGAAAGAGGAAAGAAGGGCTTTCACGGATCTAAGTTTAGCTGACAAGCACGCAACTGTGGATCCCTCGGATATCGTCTCTCGCCAATGATCAGCCACCATCTCCCGAAACACTGGTTCCAATAGCCAACTTCTTTCGAAATGGAAAAATACTTTTCGCGCCTCTCCTTACCAGATGACCACATAATAGGAGTATGGTCCGACAGAATCTGAGTCAAAGCCAATGCCTTGGAGAGAGGAAAAATCTCAGCCCACCGCTGGGACATGAGAAACCGGTCAAGACGGGATCTGTTATTCTTGTTCCTCCATGAGAAGGCGCACTCGGCGGCATCCACAATTGAGAGACCTAGCCGATGAAGCATCTCGCGGAAGGTAGAAGGGCCCGGGTCCATGCCTTCACGTCCCTGTAGTCGGTCATCCCGTAGGAGGGTGATGTTAAGATCTCCCCCAATCATCCACGCTCGTTCGCATCTACATTGCCCAGAAGTTCCAATTCCGCTATGAGAATGGTCCCACTTCCACCGCTCAGGCCATATACGTTCGTTACCATGAATTCCAGACCATCAGAACGACGGCTAAGAAGCGTCGATAAACAGTGTTGAGATCTATTAACCGATTGCATTTCGAAGAGGTCCTTCTTCCACCCCGTTAGCAAACCGCCAGAGGAACCTTGGGCATCGAGTGCCACATTCAGGAAGACCCCGCTTCCAGAGCCAACATTGCTCCCGAAGAAGCGGAGTCGATCTTCGTCTCCTGAAGCAGAAAGATGTCCGCCCATAGTCTTTTATGTGATTGATAAACCCCTCCTCTTCTCCAACCTACCCAGACCCCTCATGTTCCACGATAGAATTTTTAAAGACATTAACAACCGATTGACCTCCTTGGTTGGACTAGTCCTAAGCGTTCTGCCACTGCCCTGTCTAAAAGCTTGAAGCAGTCTTTGACAGCCGCTCCGTGCTCCCGATGCACCGCCATGGCCAATCCGTTCTCTAATCTCTCCGCCTCCTCCAGCATTATCGCCCTCCTCCTTAATCTCGCGTTGGGAGTTTTTCTCAAATAACAAGCCCCAAATCTTGCAGTGGTCGTGGGGGGGACCTACAGCAAGTTGGGAGCATTCTTTCTCCACCAGCACCGGGGTTTCTCTGCCCGTTTGGTCCATCCGAGATCGTGCATCCGCACCGCCATCCGCTAGATCTGGAACCGGATTATTAGCCAAGCCCAAGTTATGATTCTCCTCATTGATCGGTTCGCCGGGTCGGGCCTGACGACCCATTTTCGCAGCACGAATTTGATCCGATATCGGAGTGGTTTCAAGTGATGGATCTGGGCACTCGTCCACTGTATTCGGATCCTTCAAGGGCCCTCTATCAGATGTGCCCGCTATAGGAACATAATCCTTGTTAGCGCTCGGGCCCACCGCCATACATGCTGGACGGGTGGCCAAATCGGGAAAGGCATACCATTCCCCTAAAATCAAATTCCCAACGTCGAAGGAATTATGACCACCAATGAATGCACTCGAGAAAGACCTGAATTGAATCGGCCACTTAAATAAAGGGTTCCCTTTCGGCTCTTCATCTCCCAAAAAGTCTCTTCGGCTGCCCTCTGCCTTTTCGCCCATGGGAGCGTCTCTTCGACTGCCCGACGTCGATCCCAAGGTTTTAAAAAACGTGAGGCTTATCATGGCGTTTTCCTAGTATTGCATCGAGGCGTAAGCCTCGAGGCGTATCGAGGCGTAAGCCTCACTCATTAAAGAAAATTTTTCATAAAATATAATAATTAGTCATACTTACAATTTTCATGTTCTAGAAATTAAATAGTTATGATTAAATACATAACTTTGTGATATTTCAAGGCTAACATCATGGTTTAAACATCCAAGTTGTTATTGTGAAATTCCGTATTTTCTTTTCATAAAATCTGAAGTATTTTGGACATCCAAAAAAATCAAATAATTACGTCATTACGTAGATCTCGTCGATATCTTTCCAACGAGCCCAAGAACACCCAATTCTGACATTCCTAGCTCAAGTTATCGATGTTTTAAGTACAATAGTTGGGACCCATACATGGATCCGAGCCGGGTCCGAAATTGCACCCATTTTTACCTCTCCCTCTATAAATAGAAGGTGATAGGCTATCCTCCCAAAGCCCTAGCCGCCACCATCCTTCCCTCTCATTGGAGCACCACCACCTTGGTCGGATTGGTCGCCGGAGGACCATCGTCGACGTCGGAGAAGGAGCTCCGATCGAAGATCCGCGGCCACCATCACGTAGGAAAGCTCGAGGTCACCTTCGTGCACGCATTCACGCTACAATCGAGAGACGGAAATATCATTTCTGTGTGAGAGGAAATCCCGAGGGAACATCCTCGGAGGTAACGATATTATACCTTCCTCTTGTTGTTGGTTCATATGGATTTTGATCCTATGCCTTGAATATTGTTAGAGCTTTAGATATCTTTATATGTAAAACTTAAATTGTAACGATAAATACCGCCCTATTGGTAATGTTTTCCACATATTTTTTTTATTCCCATATGCTTGAACATCCTTAGAGGCTTGTATATTCTTGTGATATCGTTCCCTTGCCTCGTTATAATTTTTAATCTTACAATTGAAATATGTGTACTTCAAAAAAATGATAGGTACTTCCCTGCTTTTTGAATATTGTGCGCATGGACCTTTGGTGTTAATCATTGACCATTCAAGAACGTGTGATTGCATAGGATACAATTTAGATTAACCACTGTGATCTAAGTTTTACAAAATCTCACGAATGTGCAGTGGATATGAAGGGACACATGTTGAACTTTATAATGCATGTATTGCATCCGTTATCAAATTAACTTCGCATGCAAAAGATATATATACTTTATTTTGATTAAATAATTCATTAATACAATATCTTATAAGTCTCCACGTTGGCATTTTGTCTTGGATGTTACATATTTAAGTATGGAATTGCCATTGAATATTTAGGATTTAAAGAAACCTATGAATTATATCGAGTTATAATTACATGATTAATTCTATTGATATTTATTCCTTTTTATCCTGGTAAACGATCAATCCTTACGAAACCATCATGGCCTTTCTAGTATGGATTGTATCTGCTTAAGAATATAAAAAAACTAGATTAGTTTCTCACTCTTTGCTGTTAGGGATTACACATCCTTCTTCATTTTGTTAGTATTAGTATATCATCGTATATGTGTTATCTTTTTCGAACACGCATCGATAGTTAGTTTCCCATCTATAAGTACCAATTAATAGGTTTGTTACCGAATTCTTTCAATATACTAATGTGGATTCCTGAACAACTTTAGCGGTGAAGTTTCGTATAAGGATTTACGATGTTTACGTATTTTTTTCTTAGGTAACATCATGGTGGATGGAATTAAGTCATATGTTAAATATTACAGATTCTTACCTCGCATCCCCACTATTATAAGAATTACATAATACATTGTACGTCGAGCAACTATGTGATAATATCGTGATAATATCCACATACGTCTCATTGTGTGCGTATATGTAAAGAGATATCTTTCATAAATAGAGTATTCACTGAATTTGTGTCATATTTTCCTTTTAGGATACGTACGACTGGTATACTAAAATAATCGAACTTTAGAATTCTATTAAAATTTGGGTAAATTGTGATAGACCGCCTTGCCGAATTATTGCACCAAAAATTTCACTTTAATTTGGCAGGAGAGAGAGACGAAATATAATTGGTCACGCAATACCCTAATTAATTTATAAATTATCGCTTACAGATGAAAAACTATCTCACACCATATATATAGTGAATAGACTATCTACACAGGGTTCGTTCTAATTAGAGTAATTTATTCATTTCTGCATTATGTTATGTTCGTTTGAGAGATATTGTAGTGAGATACTTGGGGAGCTTTTTCTGCAAATTTATAATTATATGATGTATCTCCTATTATGGACATGGACTTGATGAGAATGGATGTTGCATTTTCCTCTCCATTTTTTTAATCTCATGTTGTTGTTTATGTTTCAAATGTTAATCTAATGTGCATAAGATAGTTTGCTGAGTATCATAGATCATGGGCGTAATTGGACTGTAGGTCAACGCTCCCGTCTTATCGGTTTCGGTAGCCGAAGGGGCGGGGCATGACAGTTATATAACTCTCTTTTTTTTAAGCTCTAAATCTGTAAGGAGTCAAGTAAATATGGATATGTAAACACAATAATGGGTAACTCTCCGCAAAATTTAAAGTTTTGAATAAAATTTAACTAAAAAGACTAGACATAACATACCATTTTCAAAATTGGGTGAGATATGTATCATTCAATTGAGAAAAATAAGAGAGTAAGAAGTGAATCTGTGATCACTTTTTACTTTACCATAATGATTGGGGGATAAAATATTTGAATACTGCATGTTATGATGATCTTTGTTCATGCATGCTTTGATGTGTATTAATTTAGTCCCGATTGAATAGAAGAAAATTTGAGACATGTTTATAAAATATACTTTTTCGAAATTTAGGTCAAAGTAGGGGACTTGAATCCAAACATTTAAATAAAGAAAGCATTTATGCTTGATTCATACTAAAGAGTAGAGGCATTAGATTTAAGGACTCAAGACTCATTTTTTTATTCATGTTGATTTATAAAAAAACATGCATAACAAAGTAAAAATAATCTAAATATGTTAATAAATTTAAAAAAAATGCATTTCGGTGAATCATGAGCTTAAAGAATTGAAAACACTTGTCTACGAAATATGAAAAGCTCACAATCAAAAAGAAAAAGAAACAATATTGCATAAAAATGGAAAAAAATAGCCCATACATGAGGCCACTTGTCTACGAAATATGAAAAGCTCACAATCAAAAAGAAAAAGAAACAATATTGCATAAAAATGGAAAAAAATAGCCCATACATGAGGCCACTTGTCTACGAAATATGAAAAGCTCACAATCAAAAAGAAAAAGAAACAATATTGCATAAAAATGGAAAAAATAGCCCATACATGAGGCAACGCCTCGAGGCGCACGCCTCACTGGGGTTGAGTGAGGCTATAGCCTCGAGGCCTTTTTCCTTGAAAAATGCCTCGAGGCGTACGCCTCAATGCCTCGAGGTGAGTTTTTAAAAATAATGGTCGATCCTTTCGGACTCGTCGGCAACCAAACTGACGCCGATGGGCTCCTGTTAGAGCACACCTTCCCACCGAGGTTGAAGCAGGGACGAGAGAAAACGACCATGGATCTTTTTTTTCCAAAACAGAACCATCTCGGCCCCAGCGACTCCGGTATCAGATTGGCCACCTCAACGAGTACATCCTAGGGATCTCCTAGACCGCACCCCGTGGAGATGATATGGAAATCGCCCAAAATTTCCCTCAGGAGTCGCCTCAGGTAAACCGTCCCGCGCCAGAGATAGGGAATGCCTCTGATCGAAAGCAGAGATGTGGACTTCAGCTGGAGTGCTCCGTTTTCCTCCCTGGGACGGCGCCACTTTAGTTTTGTACAGCCTTCATCAGACCAGCGCTGGAGCTCCGTCGTGTCTGACTCCTTCAGGCAGTGAGCCAAGATTCGCCATTGAGTAATTTTTGTAATGTCTCCCTCAAATAAACCCCCGTGATCATCCCCACATCGGAGGTTCCATGAAAAAGCGCCTCCTCTGCTCCCCCGCCTTCACCAACTACTACTCGCAAATCGTGTTCCTTAGCTTTGTACATTGCAATCTTCCTTACCGTAGAATGATATCCCCGCTCCGGTCACCGTGGGCAATTTCGACTTGTATGCGCATAACCACAGCAGCGATAGCATCTGATAGGTTCCCGACAAAACCTCGCCCAGTGAGATAGGGATCCGCAATGATAACATCCTCTCCCAAATGGGGAGGTGGATGTGGATGGTACGACAACCCGATGCGCTAAATCCTGGCGACTTCGTGATCGCCTTCTACAGACGATAGTCCACCCGCTCCCCGCAACTTCCATAGGTGGTCCGTGCTGGTCAAAAGGTCAAGAACAAATATTGCCTAAAACAGCCCAACCCAGCAGCTAGATGACCAGAAAATCCCATGGCAAGTCTCGCTTCCACCATTCCGTTGATCATAAGAGAGGCTAAAGTTATGTACTAGCTCAATTACCTCAAGTGCACTAACCACTCCTAGTTTCACTAGCTTTATATTAATAACATGAGCAAGATTTCCGTTTACAATTTTATGTGCATCTTGCAAACTCCTACAACTTTCATCTGCTGCAATAGACACACCAAACATGCCCCATGCAATCTTACCAACATGAGCAAGATCTCCCCAATCATCCCTGTGAACAGGTTGCTCGAATAAAATGAGAGTGGTCTTCTTCAAAGTAAAAAAGGACATTAACCGAGAGAAAGTTGACAAAAAAACCCGACTTCCTATTAAAAACCTTCTTAGATTATTAGCTTGATTTACCATATTCAAAAAAAAATTGAGCACGTCCATGACTTTGAAGAAAAAATAACTCAATTTCAAATATTAGTATATATATATATATATATATTTAAAAATAATATTTTCTAACCATGCAATTGCTTTAGCACTTCTATAGTCTCCATTGCAGAATAAGACCCATTTGCATCCAAGATAAAAGAGCAATAAGGATGGCCTCGTCGTATGGCTTTTAAAACTTCAATATCTTCATTCAGTAGCTTCAGAAGGTGTGACTAGGAACCTAAAAAAGAATAAAATGCAAAACCATGAGATAATATGCAAATGTGTTCTCCTAACATAAAAAGGTAAAACGTTTTTAAAGGAAAAGGTTCAAATATTAGTAAGTTGTAACAGTATTCGATTTTCCACCAAATAATTTATAAAGAGGAATCCTTATACTAGTTGCTACTGCATCTATTGTCATCTGCACTTGCTCTTACCTTCAACAAGAGAGAATTTTGTCAAAAACAAGAGATTTATGTTCTTAAATGTGATGGAGATTTGTGGAAATAATAACAGCATAAGAAATCTACAAAAAACAAAAATTTACGTGGAAAACACTTCTTAATGGAAGGAGAAAACTAAAATAATTAAAATAATTTTCCTGTATTAAATCGAATCACGAAAAAAAGTAAAGTAGATAAACGAATCATGTAAGGTACAGTAAATCCAAGGAAACTGCAACCACGAATAAATCCAACCACTGAAAAATCAATCATAGAAGCTCAGGGAACTTTTAACGTGGAAAACCCCAAAATGATGGTAGAATATCATGTTCTTGATCGCAATCCAAAATCAAGCACTATAATCAAAACCAATCTCCCATGAGAGGTCTATACAAAGAAATAAACTATATGGTGCTATATCACAAAACCCAGCGCTATAATCTATACCACGTTTTATACATGCTATAGATTACCAAACAATAGATAAAAATCGATAAGAGAAATATCACCAAAACAATAATTTTGTTTTTGCTTCAAAATTTTCCACAAAAAATGTCAAAAAGTAACAACTCTAAAGACTGCTTCCCTCCAAATTTGTTGCAGATCCAAGGACATTTTTTCACCCTCTTTCTCTCTGATTTATTTCTTGCACTATGAGAATTTGTGAAGACTTGTACCGGCAACTTCTCTTCCTCCCAATTTATAGTTCATGGCGAGCCTTGAGCATCTATAAAAAATCTTTCATATGGTAAATTAGGAGAATATCATTTTTCAAAGAGAGAATCCAAGAATAATGGTATTCTTTTAATAAACCTTAGATTGCAAATGAGTAAATCAATATTTGATAAATTTTCCGAACGATCGTATAAGATTCAAATTAGGATAAGTTCGTGCATGAATAGGAACATAGCCTATAGTTCTCCGCCTTCACCAACTATATGGAAACTTCTCTGAGTTGGATCTACAAGGTGGATTCGTATTCAAGGAAGAGCCCCTTCCTTTTAATTGTCAGTGGGAGCATCTACCATGTCAATATTGTCTTCCTCAAGATCGAGAGCCATCTCATAAAAGTTATTGAGAACTGTATATTGTAAATGATGTAAACAAATAGGCGCTTCATCAACTAGTTTGTAGCTACTTTGAGATAGATCCCTAGTTATCTTCTGAATGTCTTTAATACTGACCCTTGGCAAATATCACATCCCAACTTCTTGTGAACTTCTCTACAAGATCATATAACTCATAGTAAAACTAGTCATGACCATATCTGGAAAATACAAAGTATATGGCCTTTGATACCACATTTGATCTCTCGACTTTTGGAACATGCACAAAAGTTTTGCAACGAAGTATACATAAGTGCTAAAAAACATCTTTTTCTATACCAGATTATATTAGATTTGTCCCCGTCCAAAGCAATGTGTAGGGACATGTTAATCATATGAGCTACAATATTCAAAGCTTCTTCCTATAAGGAACTGCTTAGCTTTGCCTCAAAGCGTATGCACCCGGCTCTCTTAATGACAATCATTTCATCCTCATAAAAACACCATTTAATTGAGGAGTCCTCGCAGGAGTAGTCTGATGTTTAATCTCATAAAATATATATTAAAAAGCCTCGCATATTCTCCACCATTGTTGCGACAAATGCACTTTTGCTTCTTCTCAACCTCTCTCTATGAGTGCATGAAAGTCCTTGAAGACTAGAACACTCCAAGAAGCCAATCCTTCCTCTTTTGGATATATAATCATAACTTCTTGGAAAAGTCATCAACAAAAGTGATAACATAAAGTGCACCACCACGAGAGCTAACCTTCAGAGGGATACATAAACATATGTAAACCAACTCCAGTATTTGTGCTTTTTTAGGGTGAATTACTTTTGAACGTAACCTGGCTACTTTACAATCAAGCAATAAGTGCATCTCTTTATCTTTTCGTTCTTCATGCATGAAAGAAGATTCCTCTTGATAAAGGTGTATATGCCCTTCAGACTTATATGATTAAGATTCATATGACACAACTCAATTCAATTATCATCATAGGTCACATTCATTGTATCTTGAAAATTAATGCTACATAGATAGTATTGTTTCACATCTTCTCTTGTAGTAAAATCAATGCTACATAGATAGTATTGTTTCACATCTTCTCTTGCACTACAGGAGAAGTAGCCTTGTAAGCTTTCACTATCCAACAACAAATATGTTGAAATAACCTTCATAATCAAGTTTTATCCAACAACAAATACGTTAAATAACCTTCATAATCAAGTTTTTCTGTAAATATAGTTCAAATGCAAGTTAAGAGTGTGCCTTACCTCCTTCATCTTTAAAAAGGTCTTCAGTACCATAATGCAAAATAACATTACACATGCCATTAACACTATATCAGGAGCCATTACCCATTATAAAAATGACAAAATCACTAGAAGTATACGATGCAAAAAAACCCATCGTTGGAAACCACATAGAGGGTTAAAACATTGGAAACTAGCCAACATGTGTCATCTCTAGCTATGTTCGCCATACCTATATCAAATGCAATGAGCTAATCATGATTAACAATGATAATAGCAAGATTGTCACCCTTGAACTGGACTTGCTTAGATTTTTATCTATTCCAATATCACTTTTGAATTTATGTTTCCCCTAATTTATGAGACCAAATCTTTTTTGTTGGAGTATATGTGTCACTTATGTAGATGGGTAATTGATTCCTTCCAAGATCCTTACCACATATAGTGTTTAGTCCCACATCTACCAGTTGTGGTATGTGGAGACTAAGTGGGGGCTATATAAAAAGCCTCGCATTTCATGTAACAAATGAGAGAAAGTGCAATAGACACATCATCCCTTTGAGGTGTTCTTCTACGATTTCATCCCGCTTGTTAGGAAGCAAGGCCTGTCGGATTTCGGTTTCGTTTCGGTGAGTGACCGAAAGGAAATTTCTACCGAATGTCGATCGAAGTTCGACCGAAATTTCTGTCGTTTCGGTCAATTTTTTAACATGGCCTCCCAAATTTCGTCCGATATAGAGGCCATTTCAGCCGAATTTTGCCGAAATTTGAGGCCATGTTAAGTAGGATTCCACTAAAAATCCAGGTGTTCTTAATTCTTTATCTCTGATTATGCTTTTGCATTTCATATTTCTAACATATTATCAGAGCGGGTTCGATTCTCGAGGAAATATTTTCATCATTTATTCGAGATTCGATTTTGTTGCTATTCTCTTAAAGACTATTATGTTCAAAATTATTATATCCAAGTTCTAGGGTGTGACGCCCTCGAATCTTGGTGCTTGTTTACGCCGCATTTACACTATTTCATCCACATGTCATCACACTAGGTTATGAAAATTACCGATTTTTTCGCACTGATGTTGCATATGGCATTCATATTCAAGTAATAATGTATCAATCACACAATCAAAACACCAACAAATGCCACCAACCTTTCTTTTCATAAATTTTCACATGTATGTAAAACATGAACATGAGAGATGACAGATATACATATATCTCAAATCTGACTGAAGAGGAAAAAAGTAAATATTACATCATGACTAAACAAAAATTTAAGACAAATGAAACTATATCGTCTAGTGTAAAAATGATTTCCAGAAGTCATCAACAACTAATACAATGTTGCAAACTCCTTACCTACCAAAACATGGTAGGAAGAAGAGGCGTCAGCGAGCGCTGGTACCCTCCATAATCATATTAAAATAAACAAGCATTTAATATGGATACAAAAGAAACAAGTAGAAAGGCATAACAACCAAAGGTTAAAACTACTTATTTAAAAAAAAGGTTTTCATGCTACGGTAATGAATGCTTCAAGTTTCTCATTTCCTCCTATATGTCACATTATTTTATAGTAATTAATGACATATGTAATAATTTCCTCAATTACCATATAACATTATGTATATTCATGTACTAGTTGATGATTCATATCTATATATATAACTAATAATGTCTTACCATTTAGAAACCTTAAATATGGATTTTTATAATGAGAAAACTTTGGGTTTTGAATGACTCTTGATTTTATTTAAATTCTTAAGTTAAATAGATATTTTGTGATCTTGGTCGGTGTGTAACCTCACAGTATGACTCTAAGGCGTGAAAAGTGCCTTTAGGTTGGGGTGCCTCCGTAGAGATGCGATGGGGTATAGTGCATCCTAACTAAGTTTCCAGCACGTCTACTTAACCTAATTATAATTAACTCCGGCCAACACAATTTATGCTTAATTTCTTCTCTTAGATAAGATCCATGCTGCTCCTCTCTGAGTTCAACTGAAACTCCCCCAAATGCAACCCTAGATGATTCAGATGTGTCATCGTCAAGTTTGTTGGCAGAAAAGTAACTAAAACTCAAGAGGTGAGGTAACCTCCAAAAAGGTTCTTCCGTCTCGACCTCTAATTGGAAGTGCGGTCCAATAGAGGGAAAGGTCTACTCCAAAACTATGCCCCAAAGACGGGTGAGAGACTCTCCGGAAAAGTCACTCTAGAAACCGACCCGACCGGTAACAGACAAACGAGCTCGTACGAAAAACTAAAACTGAGGATCCCCCGCCTGGGCATCCTAAACAGAAGGGTCAGCGGATTAGTCAAAAGTCGAGATCCCAACGAGGTGTAAAAACATTGCGAGCTCGCGTAAAAACCGTAGAAGGGACTGGAATCCTAGGCACTTGGCGGTCGCTGCCCAAACTGGGCTTCCTATCTTCCGCCTAATTAAGGGTCATCGCACCCTCGCATGGTCAGGTGTAAGGATCATCATGACTGGCACTATTCATTGTCTGACATCACTAACTCACGACCTTGTGGATGTATTTGATTTTAGATTCCATTTTTTAATAATACCTATGAGAACACAATTTCTATAAGGATATGAACCACTTGTAAACAGTTGGGTTAAACTCTCAACTATTATATCAATATTTACAATGACATGAACCTTTAACTACTTTCCCCCATTTTTATAAATTAACGAATTATGTTGATTCAAGATATATAAGGTGTGCCCCTTATATATGTATTAAATTAATAAGGCCTATCCAAGAATTTTTTTTTTAATCTGATGGTTACTATATCAAGAGGTTTTCATAACAAATAATGATTTAATATAATTGAGAAAAAAAATAAAACTCTAATTCAGATCCTATACTAAAATCGAGCTCTGCAAATGAATCATCATGAGAATTCATCTGCTAACAGTTCCTCAAATATGTGCCACCTAGGTTTGTATATTCTTTCTCCCCACAATATGACTAATCGTAGATTATACCATATAATTGTAGAACAATTCTGATAAAAGTTGTACTAGGAATATAAAAGCTTATTGATATTACTATGACCAATACCAGATAAAATATGCATTATTTCGTAATCTGTTTATAATTTTTTTCTTTAAAATAAAAATGAAGATACAAAATAAAATGAGTGATGATCACTAAAGGTTAACAGACATTCTAGGATATACTGTAAACTTGTAAGAAATTTAGAAACTAATGCATTTTAAGCAAATCGATAATCCAAAGTCTCCCAATAACATAAAATAATTAATAATGCTTCACTGCCTGGTCGACTATCTATGAAGATATTATTATTATATATAATTCATGAGGCATGATCACAATATACACTTTAACACTGAAAGGCAATTATACGAATATGAATGATGTTTAAGACAAATAACACTTCAATCTCTACCATTTTGAATAATCAAACATTATACTTATTTAAGTTTTTTTACAACTTTTAATAACATCATAATAATGACTAGATAGATTCTCATATCCCACAAGACAAAACCACAAACATTTGATTTAGACTTAATAAAAAGCATAACCTTGTAATATTTTCAGGATTAAACGAATAATATAACTGATTAATTTGATATCAGACTTGTAAATAATTGAATCTTAAAGCAATATTTCAATCCTGGAAAAACCGGATATATTGAATCTTAAAGCTATATTTCAATCTTGGAAGAACTGGACAGATGCATGTAAATGATGGAATTTAAGGTGGTATGTTAAGTCTGGAAGAACTAGAACTGGACAGTTGCATGAGAGATTTTTATTTAGGTTGTTATTTACTTCAACCCATATAATTATAAAGCCCTATATTTACTCTGGATCCATGAGAAGATTGAATCTCTTAACTATACCAAGAATGGAAAAAATCACTGCCTGGTGAGTTACAGTGCAAATAAAAGACATATAGGTAAGATTCCTTTTTATTGATTAATGTTGAAAGATGAGCTGACAATGGCAGAATTCTAAAGGTAATTCCCCAAATATCTTAATAAAAAGTATAAATTCTACGGGTAGAACATGCATGGCAGCAAAGAGAAAGGGAAGGGATTGTACTTGTGGATTTCCAGAAATTTGAGATCCAATTGCATGCAAGATCAGCTCCAACTTTGGCTTCAATTACTGCTTGAGTCTGGAGCATCAAGGGGGTTAGAAGCAACAACAATTGCTTCTAATGGGAGCAGAATTTACAGCTAGAGCAGCTGCTTCTTGTGTGAGCAAATGGCTCCAATTGCAGGCTCCAAGGGAAGGGAAGAAGAGCTTTAGAAGTTGCTGCAAGCAGCTTCACAAGAGCTCCAGTAATGGGGATCTCTTTGAAAGGAATGGCAAGAAATTTAAAGGGAAATTGGTGGGAGCAAAGAGAAAGAGAGGACATATTTATAAAGGAGAGGGAGGTTCCTTCCAGGAACCTTCCTCCATAGATATATTAATTCTTTTTTTTACATCATTAATGACATCAGCATGCTGATGTCATAATTATAAATATTATAAATATTTTGTTGATATCAGCATGTGAATGTCATAATTATAAATATTTTTTTAAAGTTTATAACACATCCTTTGCTACAGTTAGAGTGACAGAAGGAGAAATTTAAATTTTGTTTTTATATTTTTTTAAAATCAAATTTTCTTATTTATTTAACATACTTAAAGGAGACTGTGTTCGCAGCTCGAGTGTGAGATTTCGACATGCAATATCTCGATTTGATCATCTCTGAACGACGATCAAAATGAGTATAATATTGGTATACTTTCGATCGGTTTAGAATGCCTGAAATTTTCGAGATACTCAGTTTAGGTTTAAATTTTGCGAAATTAAAATATCAGGCAATATCCGATTGATGAATAGTTGATTCTGTTGCTCTTATTTCATCGAATCGGATTTTATGACAGTCTCGAATCGTTTTTTGGTTTCCGAATTTGCGTCATAGCTTTTTCAGGCACGCATTACGGTGCGACCGATTTTTGACTATTTCGTCCCAATGACTTTTGATTTACGATCAATTGATCGATTTAAATTGTTTATCATTGACCAACAACTTTATTAGGTTAATCGGATCAGGTTCAGGTCTATGCGGATTTCGTTTGTTACAAATATAAAAACTCAAAGGGAGTCTCGTCCTCGAGACTCGAGTCAAGGTTCTTAGGTGTCTTGTTTGAATCGCATATGGCCGTGAAAACCTCAAAGGATTTTTGAACCCATAAAAACCTCAAAGAGAAAATAAGTCCTATATTTTAACATATATCTAATTACAAATATCAGACAATATCCGATTGATGAACAGTTGATTCTGTTGCTCTTATTTCATCGAATCGGATTTTATGACAGTCTCGAATCGTTTTGTGGTTTCCGAATTTGCGTCGTAGCTTTTTCAGGCACGCATTACAGTGCGATCGATTTTTGACTATTTCGCCCCAATGACTTTTGATTTACGATCAATTGATCGATTTAAATTGTTTATCATTGACCAATACCTTTATTAGGTTAATCGGATCAGGTTCAGGTCTATGCGGATTTCGTTTGTTACAAATATAAAAACTCAAAGGGAGTCTCGTCCTCGAGACTCGAGTCAAGGTTTTAGGTGTCTTGTTTGAATCGCATATGGCCGTAAAAACCTCAAAGGATTTTTGAACCCATAAAAACCTCAAAGAGAAAATAAGTCCTATATTTTAACATATATCTAATTACAAAGCTTGTTTTGCTTATTACCTCAAAAAAGCTGTGGATATCGTGCCTGCATGCTGGCTTCGGTCTCCCACGTCGCCACTTCAACGCCGTATCGATGCCACAACACCTTGACCAAAGGAATCTCCTTGCTGCGAAGCTTCTTCACAACACTGACAAGTATCTGCACTGGCCTCTCCTCGCTGTCAAATACGGCTCCACGTCAAGATTCTCATAGCTGATGACGTGTCGAGGGTCGTACACATACTTTCTCAAGTTGAATATATGGAATACATCGTGTATTGCTGAAAGATGTGGACGAAGGGCAACCTGATAGGCACCTTCCCTACACGAGCAAGAATCTCAAAAGGTCCAACATATCACGGCGTCAGCTTGCCATGAACACCGAATCTTTGTATTCCCTTCATGGGAGATACTCGCAAAAATATGCAATCTCCAACCTATAATTTATAGGAATGACATTAGTATGACATTAAATTAAATTTGTAATAGGTTGGATACCTGAAACTCCATACCTCTTCTCCAACAATCTGCATAGCTCTTCTAGCGACTCTGTGCCGTCAGAAGCCTCGTCTCAAAAGATCAACAACCCTCTCGGTCTCCTTTAGGAGATCTACGGAGTAGAGAGCATGATCACCTACCTCACGTCAAATGAGAGGTGTGGGGCATCTCCGCCCGTATAGGACTTCGAATGGTACCATGTCGATACTGGAATGATAAATTTTCTTGTACGTGAATTCCACGAAAGGCAAAGTCCATGAACGAAGTAAATCCTCAAGTGTCGAAATGGTACCTTCACTCTACCCATCGGTCTGCAGATGATATGCAGAACTCATCTTCAGCTCTGTCTGTAGTGATGACATGAATTTATGCCAATAGTGCGACGTAGATCGTGAATCCTTGTAGGATACCACCTCTCGTGGTATACCATGTAGTCTGATGATATTATGCACATATAGCTTGGCCAATCTGGATAAAGTGTAAGTCGTGTTGACAGGTATAAAATGGGTTGACTTGGTCAACCTATCGACGACCTAAATGAAATCATGGCCAAATGGTATCTTCGGCAATCCTGTGATGAATCCATAGAGATACTATCTCACTTCCACTAGGGAATGGGGAGAGACTTCAGTAATCCTAGTAGTCTCCAGTGTTCGGCCTTAACCATCTAATATTTCATGCATCTGTTAGCATGTTGTGCCACATCGTGCTTCATTCCGTCCCACCAGAAATATTGATGCAGATCACGATACATCTTGGTGCTGCCCGGATAAATGGATAATCGTGAATTGTGAGCCTCATCAAGAATATCTCTACGCAACTGCTCGTTAGTTGGCACAACAACCTGTCCTGCCTTCCATAAAATGGATTCTGTCACCACAAAATCATCAACCTCATCCTTGACGGCATACATGTATATATCACGAATCCATGGATCTGTCTTCTGACCTTTGATGATGCGATCCCACAAAGTGTTGAATTATGGAGGCACGACGGTAGAAATATATACGCTCACCTGAGGATGCCAATCGGTTAAAGCTACAAGAATATCCTACATATATAGCCAGTTCGTCCTACCATCTACATGAGCTCTCCTGCTAAGTGCATCGGCCACCATGTTTTCCTTACCTGGATGGTAAGAGATCGTGCAATTGTAATTCTTCAGTATCTCAAGCACCTGTGTTGCCTCATGTTCAGCCCCTTCTGATCAAAGATATACTTCAGGCTCTTATGGTCTGTGAAGATCTCGAAATTCACCCCATATAAATAGTGGCACCAGATCTTCAAGGCAAAGACAACTGCCACCAACTCCAAGTCATGTGTAGGGTATTTCCGCTCATGCGGCCTCAACTGTCGTGACGCATAAGCAATCACATGTCCTCTCTGCATCAATACAACTCCTAGACCTTCTTCCGATGCATCTGTGTAGATTGCATAGTCCTGGGTACCTAAAGGAAGATCTAGAATAAGCGTTGTAGTCAATCTCTCCTTCATTGTCCTGAAAGCGTGCTCACATAAATCATCCCAAATGAATGAAACTCCCTCCTACGTCAATCGTGTCAAAGGGCAAACAATGCGTGAAAATCCACTGACGAAGCGTCCGTAATAACCTGTTAGTCCAAGCTCTGAATCTGAGTAACTATCTTAGGCTGCTCCCAAGATATGAACGCCTCAATCTTCGCAGGATCAACTGCGATACCTGCTCCAGAAATGACATGCCCAAAAATGAAACCTAGGAGAACTAGAATTCACACTTGCTCAACTTGACATATAGCTTGTGCTCTCGCAATGCGTCCAAGACGATCTATAGATTATTTTCATGATCCCATTCATTCCGAGAATATATGAACACATCATCAATGAGCACCACCACAAATTTGTCCAAGTATGGAAGGAATATCTGGTTCATCGTATCCACAAAGTTGCAGGTGCATTGGTGAGCCCAAACAGCATCACCACAAACTCGTAGTGTCCATAGCGAGTCTTGAAAGCGGTCTTCGGAATATCAGACTCTCGAATCCTTAGTTGATGGTAACCTAATTGAAGATTGATCTTCAAGAACATCGAAGATCACTGGAGCTGGTCGAACAAATCATCGATATGCAGCAAAGGATAACGGTTCTTCACCGTTCTCTTATTCAGTTGTCGATAATCAATGCATAGTCTCATGGATCCATCCTTCTTCTTGACAAATAGGACCGAAGCACCCCAAAGTGAAGTGATCGGCCTCACAAATCCCAAGTCAAATAACTCCTGCAACTGCACCTTCAGCTCTCTCAACTCGACTTGTACCATGTTATATGGTACCATCGAGATCGGTTGTTTATATGGTAGCAAAGTAATCTCGAACTCTATCTCTCTCTCAGGAGGTAATCCTGGTAGCTCGTCAGGAAACACATCTGAGTAGTTTGATACTACACGGATATCTTGTGTCATTGGCTCATGATCAGATACTTCTCGAACAAATGCTAGATAAGAATCACCACCCTGATCAACAAGTCGCTCAGCTCACAACACCGAAATGTACTCCATTTTGGAGTCATGTAATGTGCCCTCAAAAGTGAACTCAAGTAAGTCTGGAATCTAGAAGACAACCGTCATCCTAAAGCAATCAACAAGAGCATAATGAGCTGATAACCAATGCATGCCTAGAATCAAATCAAACTCATCAAGTTGTAGTAATAAACAATATGCAATCATCTCATGACCACCAACCAGTACTGGCAAGTGCATGAATATCAGGGAAATGACGAACAACTAACCACCTGACCCCATTGATGTGCTATGGAGAAGATAGAGTCTCTGCGACTCTACCCAAAGAAGCTAATAGCATCGAAGCAAGAAAAGTATGTGGCACTCCTGAACAAAATAAAACGCGGAAAGGTCAGCCCAAGACAGAGACCATACCTTTCACCACAGTAACTGTTGAGCGTACCTACTCCTCGATCACTGTGTGTAGCAAACCCTACCTAGTTGGTGCATTACTAGAACATGACACACTCTATGTCTGTCTCTGTTGCTGCCTCTTGAAGTTGAAGTTCCCACCACAGAAACTCCCTGAACGTTGTGCTTGAGGCTGCAATTGTGAATATTGTGACAGAGGCTCACCAGATCTCCGGAGACACTGATGCCGGTAATGTCGCACTCATGGAAAAGTAACATTAGACTGGCCGGGTAGATGGAGTAGTCGTGTCTGTACTCCGAGTCGATCCTACTGGGGGTTTGTCTGCTCGCTGCAACCCAGATGGACGAGTGAAATCTGTACCACGTCCAGCTAGTGATCCTCCTAAAGTAGTCGATGGAGATGAGCGAGCACTGCCTGAGAATGTCGAACCCGTAGATCGAAAACGCCAAGTTGACATCTACTGCTGAAATGATCGATGAATTGGCCCAACAGATCGTTGTGGTCTACGCGCGGCTCCAGACGAGCTCCTAAAGTGTCTCTCTCGTATGTCCTCAAATTTCTCTGTTGCGTCAGTAGCCTCGGAGATAGAAGTGGTATGCAATCCGAGAAGCTTCTCCTACACCTCTTCCCTCATGCCTCTAATGAACTTGTCCATATTCTCCTTTGGAAATACGGCAACTGCTAGTGTATGTTGACACAATTCAGTGTATCTGACGATGTAGTCTCTAGCTGTCATCTGTCTTCAACGAAGCTCTGCAAAAATTCTGCATCGGGACTCCTTCTACTCTGCAGAAAAGAAGTGGGTCCTGAATCGTGTCTCCAAATTATCCCATGTAGGCTCACGACCCAACACGGAAACTACAGCATCCCACCATCTCTCAACGAAATATGTGAGTACTCCATGAAAGATAGCCATGTGTCTCATAGCGTGTGAATCATCCTCGGCATCTTCATCACTCTCTTGAACCATAGCTCAGCAACATCTGATGTATCGGTGCCCTCAAACATGGACATATTGGCCCGCTGGTAAGAAGTAAATACTTATTGATGCTTGTGGATAGCGGAGTACTCATATGCATCTTCATCTGCAAAGTCAACATGATCTTGCTCCCTGTCAAGGTCTGCATCATTAGCTTCATGCTCCGGTATTTCCTCAATTGGATCATCGAAATGAGGTTGTTGTACCTCAATTGATTGAGGTCGGTCCTGTCTGGTCCCAACCTGAGATGGATGGTATGTGAAATCTGACAGTTGTACCAGAATCTGGTCCTGTTGGCCTCTCATAGCAGTCTGTTGTTGCTGAAGGTCGATGAGAGCGATTAATATGCGTACTAGCTTATCAGTCGTCTTTTGGTCTGGTCGGGATGCCATGGCTCTACATAAGAACCACATTTAGTCATAAAAAGTGTCATTCGCAAATACTTAGCGTATATACTTTCTCTCTTCTTGAGATATAATATGAAAATTAATGAAATTAGTGATATTTATGGTGATTGAATTTGAATGTCATATTTCCCTTCTCGGAATTACGATAATTTGGAAGATTGCTGCTATCCGAGAACTTAATACGATAAAAATTGTAATACTGTGAATGTGCGTATCGAGGCACCACGGCTCTGATACCAAACTGTGACGCCCTCAGATCCGGGTGCCTGTTTACGCCACATTCGTACTATTTTCATTTACATATCATCATACTAAGTTATGAAAATTAGGGAATTTTTTTCCGCACTGTTGTTGCATATGGCATTCATATTCAAGTAATAATATATCAATCACACAATCAAAACATCAACAAGTGGCAAGTGCCACCAACCTTTCTTTTCATAAATTTTCATAAGTATATACAACATGTACATGAGAGATGACAATTATACATATATCACAAAATCTGACTGAAGAGGAAAAAAATAAATATTACATCATGACGGAATAAAAAGTTAAGACAAATGAAACTATACCGTCTAGTAAACACGATCTTCGGAAGTCATCAACAGCTACTACAGTGCTGCAGGTTCTTTGCCTGCCAAAACATGGTAGAAAGAAGAGGCCTCAGCGAGCGTTAGTACTTTCCCATAATCATATTAAAATAAACAATCATTAAATATGGATACAAAAGAAATAAGTAGAAAGGCATAACAACTAAAAGTTACTACTTGTTTAAAAAAAGATTTCATGATACAGTAATGGATGCATCAAGTTTTCTCATTTTCTCCTATATGTCACATTATTTTATAGTCGTTAACGACATATGTAATAATTTCCTCAATTGCCTTATAATATTATGTATATTCATGTACTAATTGATGAATTATGTGTATATATATAACAATTAATGTCTTATCATTTAGAAACCTTAAATATGAATTTTTATAATGAGAAAGCTTTAGGTTTTGAATGACTCTTGATTTTATTTAAATTCTTAAGTTAAGTAGATAGTATATGGTCTTAGTCGGTGTCTGACCTCATACTATGACTCTAAGACATGAAAAGTGCCTTAGGGTTAAGGTGCCTCCGTAGACATGCGATGAGGTATAGTGCATCCTAACTAAGTTCCCAATACATCTACTTAACCTAATTATTATAATTAACTCTGACCAATACAATTTATGCTTAATTTCCTCTCTTAGACGAGATCCATACGACTCCTCTTTGAGTTCAACCGAAACTCCCCCAAATGCAACCCCAGATGATTCAAATGTAGCATCGCCAAGTCTGTTGACAAAAAAGTAACTAAAACTCAAGCGGTTAGGTAGCCTCCAAAAAGACTCTTCCGCCTCGTACTTTAATTGAAAGTGTGATCCAATAAAGGGAAAGGTCTACTCCAAAACTACGTCTCAGAGACGGATGAGAGAGACTCTCTGGAAAAGTCCCTCTAGAAACTGATTCGACCGGTAACGGGCAAACAAGCTCGTACCACAAAACTAAAACCGAGGATCCCTCTTGGAAATCCTAAACAGAGGGGTCAACGGATTGGTCAAAAGTCGAGGTCCCAACGAGGTGTAAAAACACTGTGAGCTCGCGTAAAAATCATAGAAGAGACTGGGATCCTAGGCACTTGGCGGTCGCTGTCTAAACTAGACTTCCTATCTTCCACCCAGTTGAAGGTCATCGCGCCCTTGCACGATCAGGTGTAATGGTCATCATGACCAGCATGATTCATTATCTCACATCACTCACTCACGACCTTGTGGATGTATTTGATTTTAGATTCCATTTTTTAATAATACCTATGAGAATACAATTTTCTATAAGGATATGAACCACTTGTAAACAATAGGTTTAAACTCTCAACTATTATATCAGTATTTATAAGGACATGAACCACTTATAATAGTAGGTTTAAACCTTCAACTACTTTCCCCCATTTTTTTATAAATTAAAGAATTATGCTGATTCAAAATGTATAAGATGTGCTCCTTATATATATTAAATTAATAAGGCCAATCCAAGAATATATATTTTTTAAATCTGATGGTTACTATATAAGAGGTATGTCATAACATATAATGATTTTAATATAATTAAGAAAAAAATAAAACTCTAATTCATATTTTATATGAAAATCGAGCTCAGGAAATGAATCAACATGGGAATTCATCTGCTAACAATTCCTTAAATATGTGCCACTTAGGTTTGTATATTCTTTTTCCTCAAAACATGACTAATCGTAGATTGTACCATGTAATTGTAGAACCAAAAATGTACTAAGCCTTCTCCCACTACAAGTAGGGTCGGTTACATGGATTCTTGCTCAAATCCATGTTGAAAGATTCAACTATTTTTTACGCTGGCCATCAACTACCTAACGCAACCACTGCAAGAGTGGGATTTGACCAGGTGTAATGGTCATCATGACCAGCCTGATTCATTATCTCACATCACTCACTCACGACCTTGTGGATGTATTTGATTTTAGATTCCATTTTTTAATAATACCTATGAGAATACAATTTTCTATAAGGATATGAACCACTTGTAAACAGTAGGTTTAAACTCTCAACTATTATATCAGTATTTATAAGGACATGAACCACTTATAATAGTAGGTTTAAACCTTCAACTACTTTCCCCCATTTTTTTATAAATTAAAGAATTATGCTGATTCAAAATGTATAAGATGTGCTCCTTATATATATTAAATTAATAAGGCCAATCCAAGAATATATATTTTTTAAATCTGATGGTTACTATATAAGAGGTATGTCATAACATATAATGATTTTAATATAATTAAGAAAAAAAATAAAACTCTAATTCATATTTTATATGAAAATCGAGCTCAGGAAATGAATCAACATGGGAATTCATCTGCTAACAATTCCTTAAATATGTGCCACTTAGGTTTGTATATTCTTTTTCCTCAAAATATGACTAATCGTAGATTGTACCATGTAATTGTAGAACCAAAAATGTATTAAGCCTTCTCCCACTACAAGTAGGGTCGGTTACATGGATTCTTGCTCAAATCCATGTTGAAAGATTCAACTATTTTTTACGCTGGCCATCGACTACCTAACGCAACCACTGCAAGAGTGGGATTTGAACCCTGGTCTTTTGTGTGGTAGACACCCTGTACTACCACTAGACCATTAAGTGGGTTTGTGTAATTGTAGAACCATTTTGATAAAATTTGTATTAGGAATATAAAAGCTTATTGATATTTCTACGACCAATACCAGATAAAATATGCATTATTCCATAATCTATTTATAAAATTTTCTTTAAAACAAAAATGAAGATACAAAATAAAATGACAAATGATCACTAAAGGTTAACAGACATTCTAGGATATATTGCAAACTTGTAAGAAATTACAAGTTGTTGGGAAAACATAAAGAGCTGTTTATTCTGTGAACCCTAGGCTCTCTAATATAAGAGAGTAGCATATGGGTAAATTACATAAGACATCCATAAGTACAGAGAATTAGTAAATAGTACGGAAACAAGAAATAACTAATGTAAATAAACATATCTCTACACTCCCCCTCAAGATGGAGCATATATGTCAATCATGCTCAGCTTGGACGAGCACTTCTGGAAGGGTCCTCTGAGTAAGGCCTTGGAGAAGATAGTTGCAGTTTAATTCCCATAGCTGACATGAGATGTGGAAGTGAAGCCCTTCCGAATCATATCTCGTATATGGTGACAATCAACCTTAATGTGCTTTGTGCGCTCATGAAATGCTGGATTATTTGCAATAAATATAACCGCCGGATTGTCATACTCCAGTTCCATAGGAATGGGAACTTCTATACATAGATTTGTAATGACACCCGAACCCGCATCATTTCTGTACTAACTTGGGCCATAGACCTATATTCAGAATCAGCACTAGATCTGGCTACAACAGTTTGCTTCTTGCTCCTCCATGAGACAAGTGAATCTCATACCAGCAAATCCAGTAGTAGATTTCCTATCCTTCGGACACCCCGCATAATCTGCATCTACACATGCTGAGATGATAATCTCCTTGCCTTTTTCTAAATAGTAGACTTGCACCTGGAGATGATTTAAGATACATGAGTATCATATGTATAGCATCCATATGCACCTGACATGGTTGCTTCATGAATTGGCTTACCCGAATAACAACAAAAGAAATATCGGGTCTGGTGATGGTAACATAAAGTAGCTTTCCTACCAGTTCTCTGTATCTCCTCATATCCACCTCATCAGTATCATTATCATATAGCTTCATGCTTGGATCCATGGGAGTGGTAGCAGGCTGACATCCAAGCATTCCCGTGTCTCTCAGCAAATCAGTGACATACTTCCTTTGGGTCATTACAAGCCCTTGTTGATTTCTGGCAAACACCAACCCCAGAAAGTATCTAAGAGCTCCAAGATCCTTCGTGACAAATTCACGACCCAAAAGTTCTTTTGCCATTTTTATTCCTTATATGTCATCTCATGTAATAAGAATATCATCAACATACACCATAATAGCAACCATACCTCTAGATGTCTTTTATATGAAAAGGGAATGATCTGCATTCGAACGTTTGTATCAATGCTTTTTAAACAAGTCTGAAAGCTTCCGGAACCAAGCTCTAGGGCTCTGCTTAAGGTCATATATAGTCTTATGAAGTCTACACACCTGTGAACACTCCCCCTCAATAGCCAATGCCGGTGGTTGTTACATGTAGACTTCCTCCTGAGGATCACCATACAAAAATGCATTCTTGACGTCTAACTGAAATAAAGGCCAATCTCGGATAACAACAACAGAGAGGAGAATCTGTAAGGTGGAGTGACGGGCAACTGGTGAGAATATGTCGAGATAATCCACCCCTTATGTCTGTGTAATCCCTCACGCAACCAGGCATGCCTTGTATCTGTCAATGGTACCATCGACATTCTGCTTAACTGTAAACAACCATTTACAGCCTACTATAGAGACTATAGTGGGAGCTGGGACGAGGCTCCAAGTGCCTCTCGACTGAAGAGCAGACATCTCTTCTTCCATGGTCGTTACCATCGACCGTGCTTTAAAGCATTTTTATAATCTCGTGGAATATCCATGGCTGATAAGGCAACTGTAAAATCTCTAAAAGCACGTGTTAGATGATCAAAGGATACCATGAATGCTATAGGATATGAAGCACAACTATGTTTTGGCTTCCAAAGTGCAATGGGCAGATCCAAGTTTGCAGTCTCAACATATGTCTCCTGTAAAGAATCTTGCACCGGTAGAACACTAAACCCATCATTAGAAACACTATTATCAGAACGTACCTCATACGTACTTGATGATGGGCAGCTGACCCAGGCCGACGTGTATAATGGTGAGGCAAAGGTGGATCAGGGACCGTTATAGTAGGTTGAGGTGGCATAGGAAGTGGTGAGGGTGGCGATGAAGGAGGTGGTGGTGGTGGTGGAGATGTGGAAGGTAATGGTGGTGGTGGTGGCATGTATATATTATCATATGTATCAGAAGACGTCAACCGATCACTTGTAGGAGAAAAGTACATCACGGACTCAAAAAAGGTGACATCGACACTAACATAATACTTCATATGCAATGGATCATAATACATGTATCCTTTCTACATCCTGAAATACCCAACAAAGATACACTTGACAACTCTAGGAGAAAGCTTGTCAATACCCGTAGACACTTGATGGACGAATGCGACTGAGCTTAACACACGAGGAGTGAGTGAGAACAATTCCTTTTCAGGAAAGGCAAGAGAGAAAGGAATTTTCTCACCTAAGACAGACGAGGGATGCAATTAATAAGATAACATGCTGTGAGAACATCGCCCCAGAAGGAATGAGGAGCATGACTATGAATGAGAAGTGTCCCTGTAACGTTAAGCAAATGGCGATGCTTCCTTTTTGCAATGCCATTTTGTTGTGAAGTGTAAGCACATGATGTTTAATGAATAATTTCTTGGTTGAAAATAACGAGAAAGATAATGAATACAAAATTCCAAGGAATTATCAGTTCGAAAAATTTACTGAGGCAGAAAAGACATTTTGTATTTCGATCAAGAAATTTTTGTTAACATCTCCAACTTCATATTTATTCTTTAACAGAAAAATCCAAGACAGACGACAAAATCACCAACTGCGACTAGATAAAACATGTGCCCTTGGGAGTCAAATTCCTAAGTAGTACCTGGGATTTACTTAAATACCCAGGTTGTACGAAATCTTTTCTACTTAAAAACTACAGAGGTCCTGAAGTTTTTTCTACTTAGAAACTACAGGTGTGTCGCATCTTTAATATGTGATATGTCATGATCTCCCTGGATTTGTTCCAGGAACTTCCTCGTATAGCGCATTTTGGACATGCGTTATATGAGAAAGTTCCTGGAACAATTACAGGGTTTTTCTCATATAGCGCATGTTCGACATGCCTTATATGAGGTTCTCCCTGGAATGAATCCAAGGAGTTTCTCATATATCGCATATTGAGCATGCGATATATAAGTTATTTCCTGGAAATTGACAGGCCAGGTCTGGATATATGAGGTTTTGAAGCTCTTGTTTTGGCCCTTAGCCTTCTTATGACAAGAGACCAAATAAGAGCAAAGATGAACCTTCTCTCATGCCAGACTGAGACCGTGCCTGTCAATTTATATGCTTCTTTCATGTCGATGAACACGCATTCAAAGATGTATCCACAATCACAAATGTGGGCTATGGATACACATATATTCACAAAAGAAAAATATTGTGATGCAGAAAGACAATCCAAACATTTTACATATATAGAATTGTCCACGGATATACACTACATTTTTATATCATATTAGCAACTACAAGGTTTACAACTCAACGCTTTCTCCTCCGCTGATATGTTATCGTTGAATCACGAGGATGGAAGGGTAACAGACGGTTTTCCTCGTCTATCATGAAACATCTTCGTCGAAGGTTGGCATCGGCGGCGGCGTGAGCGTGCAGTAAGTGGGCTGTGTTTCTCGGACATCCAATCCTTGCCTCAACGGTGCCTGCGGCGTCGGCATGTCGTCACGTGGTCGCTCAGCAACAGGTGTGATGAAGTCTGTCCCCAATTCTATTGGTGCAAGGTTCTCATCAACCGCAGCGGCTGCTTCATAGTCCATGGGTTCTGCCACTTGTTCACGCGCCCTTCCCTCACCTCTTCATCTTGCTCTTCCTCGCCTTGCCTCCGCCTGAGCCACATCAGCATGGTCGTCATGTATTGTGACGGCATCTGCAAATTGAAACGACAACCACTGCGCCATTTCCGCCTTTGCTTGTGTCGCAATCTCACGGCATTCCTCGTATCCAATATCATATACACGACTCCACTTGGCGAACTGTATACAAAAAAAATATAGAGGTAAATCTCTAGCAGTCTTCTTAAATTAATTTCCCACAAAGTTTATCCGAGCACTTACGTTGCTTGCCAGAGTTGCACCTAGTCGTCCAACAAATCTTCTAGTAATAATCCGATACCATTACTCGTATGCGGACGTCGCGAATATCCCATTGGACCGATCGATATCAACGATTCTATCTTCCCGCTCATCCCATTTATCTAATATACAATCCGTGTTTCGCCCTCCAATCCACATGCACATTCCCCCTCAAGTCGATTGCATGGAGTTCCTCAAAGGAGAAGCAAGGTCGTGGAACATCTTGAAGGCCGCCAAATTGTCTCAGGAATCGGTCGGGGAAGTAATACTCCACAATGTGGAAGTATATCAACATTACACGCGCTCTCCAAATGCGATCGCCTTCAAGACAGTTGGCAGGGAGGCCTGCGCGGATGTCATCGGTATACGACGTCTACAATATTTGAATGGCAAAATTGTATTTAGATCAGTAATTTTTTTGGTTGAAGTCGAAACAATTTATGAATGTAAAATTACCTGTTGGGGTGATTGCATGTCAAAAGCAGCCCGGTATTGTCTCACTACGTGTGTAGGTTGTCGGCGATGGACAAACGTCATTGCCCAGCGAACTCCTAATGGGCGCCTGTGCCATTGTCTGCCTTCCCTCAGAAGTGGAGCAATGTGGGGGAAATGCTCCCATGCCCATAGCAGAAGGAGTATGACCGAGCCTTCAATCTCTCCAGTCGCCATATCCGCTGCTAAACAAAGATGTCTATATAGATATGCAAGTATGGCGAATCCCCAGCTTAATGTCCCAGAGTACTCGAAATCATGCAAATGTGGTAGTGCGATAAGTGAAACCAACGATCCTGACTTGTTCGTGAATAGTACTCCAGCAAGCAACTGCAAGATGTAGGCTCGAGCATGTCTCTGTACGACCACCTCGTCTGCATCTTCTGGCAAGTCTGCAAAATGGGTGAATAGCCAACTTGCTAACACCCTGCTGCCAACGATCTCTGATGGAAGTGGCCTAACACCCAACAGTTCCTCGCAAGTATCCGCCCATGTGGCTCTAGGTGTCGTCTCCCCAGTAACCATAGGTCCATCAATTCGCAACCCCATGATGAATGCGGCGTTCTGTAAGGTAATGAACATCTCCCCACTAGCCATGCGAAAAGTGTGTGTCTCGAGCTCCATCGTTCAACCAACGCCGTCACCAAATGCCAATCTAGCGTAATGAATTCCAGTTCTGAAATGCATCCAAAGATCGCTTGGACTACATATGGCTATAGTCGATCATCCAAAGGAATCCGACGTACATGTGTCTCACGTCGTCCGCAACGCAACCATGAAGATTCCTACAAGATAATTTAGATAAGGAAAACGAAATGAAGAAAACAAATAATTAAAATTATTTACATCACCAGCTAGATACGACGAGAACGATGTCGCTCCTGAAGATGCAAAACGGATGGGTCAAGTGGGCCTGGATCCATATGTAATTTGAAATATTTAATGTTAGAATATACAATGTAAAAAACAAGAATATACGATAGGAGTAAATATGCCACCACAATGAAAAATAAGAATATACGATGAAAAATAAGCACACTTACTCAAAACAGGACATTTGCGTCTGTTGTGACCTACGCCACCACAATTACCACATTTATTCTTATTCCTTCCTGTCGTCGGTGCATTTGACGTGGATGCTTGAGAATCCCTTACGGTTTTATTGGGACATCCACGGTGTGTGTGACATAATATCCCACAAAATGAACAAGTATTTTGGCGAATCACATCTCTAACATCCATTTCATTATGAATTCTTGTTGTACGTGGTCGACCTTTGCCGCGCATACGATTTGGGTCAGGACGTAATTCTGGATACTCCAAGGGAGCTCATGTTTCACGATCACCGATGGGGAAAAATTTCCCTCCATAAACTTTCAACTGATGCTGCCACGTGCATCACTCTTCAACATAGGAATCCACTTCTGCTCGACGTTTTGAAATGACTGCAATGGCGTGGAAACATGGGATGCGAAAAATTTGTCACTTATTACATGTGCATTTCCGTTGGAGCAAATTTACCGTGTACTGTTTGCGACCGCGAAGACCACTAGACGTCCGTCGAGCACTGCTAGAAACCTCGAACAATATTTTCGGATGTACTTGTATCTGAGTTACTGTGTGCCCATTCGCAGCTGCACTCCAACAGTTCAACTCTGTGGATGTGCATAATACGTGAATTTGCGGCCAGCAGCAATGGTTGCGCTTTCCTTTTCAGCATGTTGGTTGAAGTATAACACACAATTATAAAAAGTCTTCTCGATTAACGCGGAGATTGGCAAGTAGCGGGCATCTTTAACAACTGCATTGTAGCTTTCGCTCAAATTTGTAGTCATCTGACCAAACCTATAACCACCGTCGTAAGCCAAAGTCCATTGCTCACGACGACAATCATGAGTCGAAAACCATCTACCTGCTTCATTATTCCGCTTTGTAATTCCCTCATGAAGTATGCGAACTTTTTAGTTGTCGTTTGTAATGTTGCTGCTTAAAACAGGGCTTTCATGGAGCCATTTTTAAAAAATACTATTGAAGTTGCTCGCGACGTGCCTTATACAGAACCGCCAATATGCAAAGGATTCAAATAAGTCCACGTCAGCATCTTTCATAACGGATTTTATTCCAGCATTCCGATCGGAAATGATACATATTGGTCCAGCTCGCATGCCGATTACCCTGATACGTACCAACGATAGAAACCACTTTCATGAAGGAGCGGATTCATCGTCTACAATCCCGGATGCAAGGGGAACAATATGTTTATCCCCGTCAATCCCGTAAGCAATGAGCAATTTCTTTTTGTACTTCGTACAAATGTGTCCCATCAATACTAATCAAAGGGCGATAATATTTGAATGCCTCAATCGAAGGCCCAAATGCCCAAAAGCAACGTTCAAATCTACGACAAAACGGTTTTCGACGATCAGGATGGTCGCTGTATTCAATATCAATTTCAGTCTCAGGAATAGCAGCCTTCATTGCATGCAATAGATAAGGCATTTCAGCGTATGACTTCTTCCAGTCACCAAATACAATTCCGATGGCTTTCCTCCGAGCATTCCAAGCCCTTTTCTTTGTAACCCAGTAGTTGTACATCTCATGGATGTGAGCTCTACAACTTGAAACACGAACATTAGGGTCATCCCTAACAAGAGTTAGCAACGATTTGGATATGAATTTGTAGTCCAACTGAGGGTGATCCTGATTAACTGTTGGGTTTATACAAGTGTGTGCCCCAACAACCTTGGAGATCACCCACAGTCCATCAAATTTTCTAAAATGTCCTCGTAAATACCAAACACAGCCATTCGATCTCTGTGTGCAAAAAGCTGACCATATCAAGCTGGTGGATTTCTTGACAATGAAGTCATAGTGTGCCAGAATGTGGTACTTCTTTACAGTGTAAATCAAATCTTCCCTACATTTGAAGGTTCTACCCTTGCGTATTTCGTCAATGACACCATCAAGTCGAGACTTCTCTCGAATATCGTCTTCATATGTTGAACGAGTATTTGATCCTCTAACCCCAAAAAAAGGGTATACATGGAACGATAGTCTGCGTGCTTTGTTCATCAGTTGGGATCTCCTCGTCTACCGCATCATCGTCGACATCTTCACTACCATCTTCCAGGTCATCATCGGTTCCCCAAGGGAAGAAATCATCCAAAGCATGATTAACCTCTCGCAGCAACGAGTCACTCATGCGCCATTCCTGATCCGTGCATGGTTGCGTTATAGGCGCATCAGTGTCAAAGTAGGGTTCCATGCTAGGGACAACTGTTGGTTGTATGCTTAAGAAGATTGTTGGTTGTGTGCTACGGACAACTATTGGTTGTGTGCTCGGAACAACAGACGGTCCCTTGTTAGTCACAACATTGGGGACTTCGCTCACAGATACATCTTCAACAATAATGTCAGTAGGCATCGATTTTCTAATGGTCCGAACATACACAAGAACTGCCTGCACATCATCATCATCGACAATAGATGAAAATGGTGGTTCTTCCCTTGGGCCTCGAGGGATGCGATGTAATAATCGGATTTTTTGACTGTTGACATACAGGTTGAACTTATGGTAAACCAAGTTCAACATCTCATCGAACGTCATATTAGGCATTAGCACAAACCCCCGTACGTTGGTCGTCGATCCGCCAATGAGTGTACCCCTCAAATGAAACATACAATACAACAACTCCATTCCGACCTAATACGTGACACAACGTACAAGTAAACAAAATACATTCATGAAATGAAGAATAATATGCATATTATATAAACAATCATCTCAAGAAAAAAATTACCAAGTCTCAATGTATGCAAAACGGCTTACCCCTAGTGGGAGGCGGTGGCGGCTAGGATGGTGCCGACCAAGGAAGCTACGGAAAAGGAGTGTTCTGCGAGGCTAGGAGTGATCAAAATGGACATTTGTGAGAGAGGAGGTCACAATCGGCGGGTGGCGCAGTGGACAGGTCGCGGGCGGTAGGGACATTGGTTGGGAACGAGATTCGCTTGGGGGAAATGAGAAATCCGATATACGCGTCTCTTATTAAGCCCTTATATCGCATATTCAATATGTGTTTTATATATCGCATATTAAAGATGCGACACATCTGTAGTTTCTAAGTAAAAAAACTTCAAGGGTGTCGCATGTTCAACATGCGACACGTCTGTAGTTTTTAAGTACAAAAAAAGATTTCGTAGAACCTGGTTATTTAAGTAAATCACATGTACTACTTAGGAATTTGACTCGTGCCCCTGGTGATCAGGGACACGACTGGGACCCCAAATATCTATATGAAACAACTAGAAAATAGAGCTACTGCTCCGACTCTGAAGACTGGGAAAGGTAGAACGGTGATGCTTTCTCAACTGACATGCCTCACATTGAAGGATGCGTGAGATGAGATCTGAGGCAGAACATGATATAGTTTCTGAAGTGGGGGACGACCAAAGCGCAGGTGCCATATAAATGGTGAGACAGGTCCAACAGATAGAGAGGAGATTCCAACATAGGGAGTTCGGACTAGGTGATACAAACAACCCTGCTCACGGCCACACCTAATCATCTAGCCTGTAAGGATATCCTGAAAAACAAGAGAAGATGGGTCAAAAACGGCATGACAATGTAAATACTTTGTAATCTGATTAATGAACAACAAATTCATAGAGAAATCATGTTATATTTTATAGATACATAGAGGGTCTCAAACTAATCTCCCCATGTCCAGTAATTGGGGAATGAGTCCCATATGCAGTGATCACAGTTCGTCCTGAAGAAACATGTCTGTAGACTGTAAGTTGACTTTTATCGCCACACAAGTGATGTGTGGCGCCGGGGTCCATAATCCATTCTATAGCATCAGATCTACCACTTCTAGTGAGTGCATAAGTACTACCTGAGGTACTGGAGGAGGCTGAAGCAGCTACATCTGAATGACTCCTATGGGCCGATGGAGATGTCATAAAACCAGAAGGAGGTATAATGCCCCTCAATCATGTTACCAGATCCTCAAAACATTGATCCAAAGAAGGGGCAGCCGGAGGCTCAATCTGCTCAGCTACTCGGGCAGAGGCAGTGAATCCATGCTTGGAGTAGCATGCATCCTCTATATGCCCAGGACGATGACAAAAGTACATGGCTGACAAAGTCGACCTCCTCTGTCGCGAGGTCCTCGTCCACGAAAATGAGAAGAGCCTCCTCGACCTCAGGAGGCAGCCATCGCAGAAGATGTCGGAGCTGCAGTAACTGATGGAATAATAATCTGGTTAAGCCTGCGAAAAGCTTCCTCCATAGGAGGAATAGTGGAGTCGGCCAAAATCAGGGAACGGGTCACCTCATATTCAGGATCTAACGCCACCAGGAACACACCAACCATAGTGGCATTCCTATAGGTCTTCTGTTGCTCCAAGATAGATGCGAGAGGCATGAAGCTATAGAGATTCTCGAACATTCCACGCAAAGATGTATATAACGAGTGGAGAGGCTGTCCATTTTGCTTGATTGTGAAGATGTCATGCTGGAATTGTAGAATCTTCGTCTCGCATTCTTGGCTTGTGAATAGGTAGCAGCAAGAATATGCCACATTGCTTTAGCAGTGGGTTAATAGAGAATATCATTAGCAATCTCAATTGCTAATGTGCCTGATAGCCAAACCTTGGCGCATGCATCGTCCACCTACCATGAGGCGTTAACCCCAGTCTTTTCAGCAGGCTCTTCCTCGGTAAGAATGTGTTTCTTACCTGTAGACTTCATCATACTCATGAACTGCATAGCCCACAGTTCATAGTTTAACCCATCCATCTTCACTATAAGCGCAGGACCTCTGAAAGCGCCTGTAGAGGAAATATCAGCCTTACATTCTGACATGATGATAATAAAAGATTAGGGTTGTAGACTAGATAGACTTCTGTCTACTCTGACATTCACAGGTTCGGTTGCATGTGTAGACTCAATCAACCAAACCCATCAAGAAGGAGGCTCGGCTAGAAACAAGGCAACGGCGAAGCCTAGAGAGGTCTAGGCGTCCCGCACAGGAGTCAGCACCGACCTCGACGAGAGGAAGCCTAGGAAGCGCGACAACCAAGGTGCAGCTCGGTGCACTGCACGAAGCGCAGCACGGTGAGGCGTTGCACGTCACGGGAAGGAGGAGGTGCAGCGCGGTGAGGCGCTGCACGGCACGGGAAGGAGGAGACGCGACACGTTGAGGCGTTGCGCGGCGAGGTGGCGCAGCGCGGAAGAGGTGTGGGGAGGTGTTGCGCAACGCTGTAAGGTGGCGCAACGCGGGGAGGAGGCGCTGAAGAGACATGCACGAGGAGGAGGCATGCGGTGGGGATAGGGTTAGGGTTTCAGTACAGGAGCTCCGGTCTAGGACCACTACTCTGGAAATAGAAAGAGTTGTTTATTCCGTGAACCTAGGCTCTCTTATATAGGAGAGTAGCCTATGGGTAAATTACATAAGACATCCATGAGTACAGAAAATTAGTAAATAGTACGGAAATAGGGAATAACTAATGTAAATAAACATATCTTGTAGATATATATATATTATTCACTTATGTATCTTTATTGTTATTTTACTTTCCTGTTGGACTCTTTATGTAGTTTACTCATAGGCTACTCTCCTATATAAAAGAGCCTAGGGCTGATGGAATAAACAAGTTCTCTTATTTTCCCAACATGGTATCAGAACGACGGTCCTAGACTGGAGTTCTCGAGCCAAACCCTAACCCTAGCCCTACCCTCAAGCACGCGCGCCTCCGCACGCCCCTGCGCATCTCCGCGCGCCTCAGCGTACGACCGCCTTCGACCTCAGCGCGCTTCTGCGCACCTCCGCGTGCCTCAGCACGCGTCGTCTTCCTCCTCCGCGCACTTCTGTGCGCCTCTACGCGTCTCCAAGCGCTCCGCCTCCGCCTATGTGCCATCGCCCTTGATCTCGCAAACTCACAAGAGCCATGTCTACGTACAGGGAGTGGGGGGGTTGTGTGTGCTGTGACCCAAAGCAAGGTCCCCTCGCACGCCTCCTGAGCGGTTGACCTGTGCATACGGTGCATCTTTGTGTGGTAACCCAGCATGTTGTCCCCTAAGCGCGCGTGATCCTCGTGGGTGCCCCTCGCGTGTGACCTCCTTGACTCTCGTGCACGCAGAATCCTAAGTCAAGCACGCGTGCCTCCAAAGTAATGGGTTTGGTTGCTTGAAGTCTACACATGCAACTAAACCCATTTATGCATGTGTAGACGATTATATCTTCAGTCTACTACCCCAGTCTTCCGTTATTACTATGTCAGAAAGCAAGGTAGATATCCCATCTATAGGCGCCTTCCGAGGTCTAGCGCCGATTATGAAGATGGACGATTCGAATTATGAACTGTGGTCTACGCAGTTCATGAGTATGATGAAGTCAACTGGTAAGAAACACATTCTTATTGAAGAAGAGCCTGCTGAGAAGACTGGGGTCAATGCCTCATGGGAGGCAGATGATGCATATGCCAAAGTTTGGCTATCTGGAACCCTGGTAATTGAGATTACCAATGATATTCTTCATCAGCCCACAGCCAAAGTAATGTGGGATATTCTGGGTGTTACATATTCTCAGGCGAAGAATGAGACAGATTCTGCAATTCCAGCAGGCATATTTACTATTAAGTAGAATGGATGGCCTCTACAATCTTTATACACATCCCTATGTTTGAGAAGCTCTATAGCTTCATGCCCTTGACAGCCACTCCAGAGCAACAGAAGACCTACCGGAATGCTACTATGGTAGGCGTTTTTCTCGCTGCCCTTGATCCAGAGTACGAGGCATCATGTTCCCATATTCTGGTAGACTCTACTATTCCTCCTATGAAGGAAGCATTTCATAGGTTGAGTCGCATCACTGTTCCTTCGTCTGGTACAAATTCAACAACCTCAGTCATGGCAGCAAATCGAGGTTGAGGACATCACCATCAGTTTCGAGGTCGTGGACCTCCTGGTAGAGAAGGCCGCACTCAACCGTCATGTACATTTTACCATCGTTCTGGACACATTGAGGACACATGCTACTCTAAGCATGGATTTCCAGCTTCTGCACGAGTCGCTGACCAGATTGAGCCCCCATCTGCGTCATCTATGGATCAACGCTTTGATGATCTTATAGCTCGTCTGAGGGGCATCATTCCTCCATCTGGTTCTGCTACATCAGCATCTACTTCTGAGACCCACACCGACATTGTCGCATTTGCATCCACCAGTACATCAGGTAGCACCTATGCATTCACCAGCAGTAGTGGATCAGATACTTTAGAGTAGATTATGAACTCTAGTGCCACACATCATCTGGGTGGTGATCAAGGTCTACTTACAGGATACAGACAGGTTCCTCCAGGTCGAACAATAGTTATTGCTAATGGAACACATTCCCCGATTACTGGTTAGGGGGAGATTAGATTGACTCCATCCATGCATCTGAAGAATGTGTTACATGCACCTGATTTTTCGATGAATTTGTTATCCATTATCCAACTTACAAAAGATTTACATTGCCGAGCAACTTTTGATCCATCTTCTATTGTTTTTCAGGACATCCTTACAGGCAACGTGATTGGGAGTGGCTACGAGCAAGGCGATCTCTATCGCCTTAGTCGGACTCCTTTTGCAGAAACCTCATCCCTACCTGTTGAACCCATCTCTCCATTACTATGGCACCTGCACTTTGGACATCTACCGCTTTATAAACTGCGTCATGTGTTACCTCAGGTTTCGCTTCACACGTCTATTCAATGTGAGGCTTGTCAGTTGGGAAAGCATCATCGTTCTACCTTTCCCGATCGTCAGTGTCGGAGTAGTGCCTACAAGTTTGAGCTGTTTCATGTCGATATCTGGGGTCCTAGTCGTGTTTCTGATCATCAGGGACACCGGTTTTATATAGTTATTGTGGATGATTTCTCTCGTGTGTCATGGGTATTTCTGTTAAAGAATAAATCTGAAGCAGGGAATATTATCATCTATTTCCTTAAAGAAGTTCGTAATGTTTTTTGTGCATCTATTAAAATTGTGAGAAGTGATAATGCCCTGGAATTTTGTACTCATACCCTATCCAGTTATTTCTCATCTCAAGGGATCATCCACCAGACTTCTTGTGCCTATACCTCCCAACAGAATGGGATTGCTGAAAGGAAACATCATCATTTGTTTGATGTAATCATGTCACTTCTTATACAGAGTCATGCTCCTCAGGCTCACTCCTTCTGGGGTGATGTTGTTCTTACAGCATGTTACCTTATCAATCGTATGTCGTCATCTGTTCTAGGTGAGAAGATTCCTTTCTCCCTTATTTTTCCTGACAAAGAATTGGTCTCCCTTACTCCTCGTGTGTTCGGTTCGGTCGCCTTTGTCCACCGGTTGTCTCCCGGGACTGACAAGCTCTCTCCTAGGGCTGTCAAGTGTGTCTTCGCCGCGTACTCCGAAACTCATAAGGGTACAAGTGTTACGATACTTTGCGCAGGCGGTACCCTGTCAGTGCTGATGTAATATTTTTTGAATCTGTTACGTATTTCTCAGCCTTAGGTGATCAGTTGATACCCCCTGATAATATTGATGCCATATACATGCCACCACCACTACCACCACCACCACCATCATCACCAGAACTGTTACCATCTTCTACACCTCTTGTCATTGTACATGTTTCACCATTACCATTTCACTATACCCGCAGGCTTGCTTCAGCTCATAGTCATCACTCATCATCTAGCCCGCCTGAGGTATGTTCTGAAGATACTATTTTTGATGGATCTGATGATTTTCCTGAGCGGGATGTATTACAGAGGCCAAACAAGGGAACATATGATTTAAATGTTCCTATTGCCCTACGAAAGCCGAAGCGGAGCTGCGCATCATATCCTATAGCATCTTCTGTGTCCTTTGATCGACTAACTGGATATTTCAGGAACTTCGTCGTTGCATTGTCAGCAGTGGCTATTCCACGGAATTACCAAGATGCGCCGAAGGATAGTAGATGGCGTTTAGCCATGGAGGAAGAAATGGCAGCTCTTCAGTCTAGAGGTACCTGGAGTCTGGTTCCTACACCCGCTGATGTGTCTCCAGTAAGCTGCAAGTGGGTATTTACAGTCAAGCAGAATGCAGATGGCAGTATTGACAGATACAAGGCTCGTCTTGTTGCTCGTGGCTTTACACAGACATATGGGGTGGAATATCTTGATATATTCTCGTCGGTGGCCCGTCACTCCACTCTACGGATCCTGCTTTCTGTTGCGATCACCCGTGATTGGCCGCTATACCAGTTAGATGTGAAGAATGCGTTCTTATATGGTGACTTACATGAGGAAGTCTACATGCAACAGCCACCTGGTTTTGTTGTTGAGGGGGAGTGTCCAAAGGTGTGCAGAGTTCGTAAGGCCATTTATGGCCTTAAACAGAGCCCCAGAGCTTGGTTCCAGAAGCTCTAAGACCTGTTTGAGAAACAGGGGTACAAACGTTCCAATGCTGATCATTCATTATTTGTACAAAGGACTTCCAGAGGCATTATTGCTACTATGGTATATGTAGACGACATTCTGATTACAGGTGATGATGAACAAGGAATAAAGGGGGCAAAAGAAATGCTGGGTCGTGAATTTGTTACCAAGGACCTTGGAGTTCTTAGATATTTTCTGGGACTGGAGTTCGCCAGAAATCCTTATGGGTTGGTAATGTCTCAAAGGAAATACGTCACTGACATGTTGAGTGAAACATGAATGCTTGGTTGCCGACTTCCTACTACACCTATGGATCCTAGTACGAAATTATATGATGGTGATACATATAAGGTGGATAGGAGAAGATACAGAGAACTGGTGGGCAAACTTCTTTATGTTACTATTATCAAGCCCGATATAGCCTTTGTTGTTAGTCGAGTGAGTCAGTTCATGGAGCAACCACATCAAGTACACATGGATGCCATACATATGATACTCAGGTACCTCAAGTCATCCACAGGTACGGGTTACTATTTAAGAAAGGCAAGGAGATTACTATCTCAGCCTGTGCAGATGCAGATTACCCAGGGTGTCCCAAGGACAGGAAGTCCACCTCTGGGTTGCTGTGTATGTTGGAGATTCTCTAGTCTCATGGAGGAGCAAGAAACAAAATGTTATGGCAAGGTCCAGTGTTGAATCTAAATATAGGTTTATGGCCCAGGTCAGTACAGAAATGATGTGGTAAAGGCCGTGCTTACAGATTTACATATAGAAGTCCCACGTCCTATGCTTTGGAATGTGACAATTAGGCGGCCATATTCATTGTAAATAACCCAACATTCCATGAATGAACCAAGCACATTGAAGTTGACTGCCACTTTATACGTGATATGATTCAGAAGGGATTTATTGCTACATCCTATGTTAGCTCAGAGGATCAAACGACAAACATTTTTACCAAGGCACTACTTCGAGGGCCATTTCAGAAGTGCTTGTCCAAGCTGAGCATGATTGATATATATGCTCCACCTTGAGGGGGAGTGTAGATAGAGTCAAATTCCTAAGTAGTACCTGGGATTTACTTAAATACCCAGGTTCTACGAAATCTTTTTTTTACTTAAAAACTACAAAGGAGTCGCATGTTGAACATGTGACACCCCTGAAGTTTTTTTAACCTCGGAACTACAGGTGTCGCATCTTCAATATGCGATATATAAAACACATATTGAATATGCGATTTGAGGGCTTAATAAGAAACGCTCATATCGGATTTCCCATTCCCCCCACGCGAACCTCGTAGCCCAGCCATCGTCCCTACCGCCCGCGACCTACCCACTGCGCCACCCGCCGATTTTGACGTCCTCCTCTCTCACAAACATCCATTTTGATCACTCCTAGCCTCGCAGAAAACTCCTTTTCCGTAGTTTCCTTGGTCGACACCATCCTAGCTGCCACCGCCTCCCACTAAGGCTAAGCCGTTGTTGCATACATTCAGACTTGGTAATTTTTTTCTTAAGATTATTGTTTATATAATATGCATATTATTCTTCATTTCATGAATGTATTTTGTTTACTTGTACGTTGTGTCACGTATTACGTCGGAATGGAGCCGTTGTATTGTATGTTTCATGTGAAGGGTACACTTATTGGCGGTTCGACGACCAACGTACGGGGGTTTGTGTTAATGCCTAATATAACGTTCGATGAGATGTTGAACTTGGTTTACCGTAAGTTCAACCTGGATGCCAATAGTAAAAAAATTCGATTACTACATCGCATCCCTCGAGGCCCAGGGGAAGAACCATCATTTTCATCTATTGTCGATGATGATGATGTGCAGGTAGTTCTTGTATATGTTCGGACGATTGGGAAATCGATGCCCGCTGACATCATTGTTGAAGATGTATCTGAGAGCGAAGTCCCCAATGTTGTGACTAACAAGGGACCGTCTGTTGTCCCGAGCACACAACCAACAGTTGTCCGTAGCACACAACCAACAATATTCCCAAGCATAGTTGTCCCTACCATGGAACCCTCCTTTGACACTGATACGCCTATAACGCAACCATGTACGGATCAGTAATGGTGCATGAGTGACTCGTTGCTGTGGGAGGTTAATCATGCTTTGGATGATTTCATCCCTTGAGGAACCGATGATGACCTGGAAGATGGTAGTGAAGATGTCGACGATGATGCGGTAGACGAGGAGATCCCAGCTGATGAACAAAGCACGCAGACTATCGTTCCCCGTATACCCTTTTTAAGGGTTAGAGGATCAAATACGCGTTCAACCTATGAAGACGACATTCGAGAGAAGTCTCGACTTGATGGTGTCGTTGACGAAATACGCAAGGGTAGAACCTTCAAATGTAGGGAAGATTTGATTTGCGCTGTAAAGAAGTATCACATTCTGGCACACTATGATTTCATTGTCAAGGAATCCACCAGCTTAATATGGTCGGCTTTTTGCATGCAGATATCGAATGGTTGTATTTGGTATTTACGAGGACATTTTAGAAAATTTGATGGACTGTGGGTGATCACCAAGGTTGTTGGGGCACACACTTGTATAAACCCAACAGTTAATCAAGATCACCCTCAGTTGGACTACAAATTCATGTTCAAATCGTTGCTAACTCTTGTTAGAGATGACCCTAATGTTCGTGTTTCGAGTTGTGGAGCTCACATCCACGAGACGTACAACTACTAGGTTACAAAGAAAAGGGCTTGGGATGCTCGGAGGAAGGAAATCGGAATTATATTTGGTGACTGGAAGAAGTCATACGCTGAAATGCCTTATCTATTGCATGAAATAAAGGCCGCTATTCCTGAGACTGAAATTGATATTGAATACAACGACCATCCTGATCCTCAAAAACTTCATTGTCGTAGATTTGAACATTACTTTTGGGCATTTGGACCTTCAATTGAGGCATTCAAATATTGTCGCCCTCTGATTAGTATTGATAGGACCTATTTGTACCGGAAGTACAAACAGAAATTGTTCATTTCTTGCGGGATTGACGGGGATAAACATATTGTTTCCCTTACATTCGGGATTGTTGACGAGGAATCCGCTCCTTCATGGAAGTGGTTTCTATCATTGGTACGTATCAGGGTAATCGGCATGCGAGCTGGGCTAATATATATCATTTCCGACCGGAATGCTGGAATAAAATCCGCTATGAAAGATGCTGACGTGGACTTATTAGAACCCTTTGCATATTGGTGATTCTGTACAAGGCACGTCGCGAGCAACTTCAATAGCGTTTTCAAAAATAGCTCCATGAAAGCCCTGGTTCAAGCAGCAGCATTACAAACGACTACTAGAAAGTTTGCGTACTTCATGAGGAAATTACAAGAGTGGAATAATGAAGCATGTAGATGGTTTTCGACTCATGATTGTTGTCGTGAGCAATGGACCTTGGCTTACGACAGTGGTTATAGGTTTGGTCAGATGACTACAAATTTGAGTGAAAGCGACAATGCAGTTCTTAAAGATGCCCGTTGCTTGCCTTTGCGTTAATCGAGAAGCCAATGGGATGAGAGGGAAGATAGAATCATTGATATAGATCGGTCCGACGGGATATTCGCGACACCCGCCTATGAGCAATGGTATCAGACGATTATTAGAAGATTTGTTGGATGACTAGGTGCAACTCTAGAAAGCAACGTAAGTGCTCGGATAAACTTTGTTGTAAATTACTTTAAGAAGTTTCCAAGAAATTTACCTCTATGTATTTTTTTTATGCAGCTCGCCAAGTGGAGCCGGATATATGATATTGGACACGAGGAATGCCGCGAGATTGCGACACAAGCAAAGGCGGAAATGGAGCAGTGGTTGTCGTTTCAATTTGCAGATGTCGTCACAATACATGACGACCATACTGATGTGGCTCAAGCGGAGGCCAAGCGAGGAAGAGCAAGAGGAAGAGGAAGAGGTCGAGGAAGCAGCCACTGCGGTAGATGAGGATCTTGCGCCAACGGAATTGGGGACAGACTTCGTCACACCTGTTGCCGAGCGATCACGTGATGACATGCCAACGCCGCAGACACTTTTGAGGCAAGGATTGGACGCCAGAGAAACGCAACCCACCTACTGCACGCTCACGCCGCCACCGATGCCAACCTTCGACGAAGACGTTGTTGGACCCTCGCAAATCAACATGATAGACGAGGCGAACCGTCTATTACCCTTCCATCCTCATAAATCAACGATAACATATCAACGGAGGAGAAAGAGTTGAGTTGTAAACCTTGTAGTTGCTAATGTGATTAAAAAATGTAGTGTATATCCATGGACAATTCAGTATATGTAAATTGTTTGATTGTCTTTCTGCATCAATATATATCCTTTGTGAATGTATGTGCATCTATAGCCCACATTTGTGATTGTAGATACATCTTTGAATGCGTGTTCATCGACATTTGGAGAGCACATAAATTGACAGCTACGGTCTCAGTCTGGCAGAAGAGAAGGTTCATCTTTGCTCTTGTTTGGTCTCTTGTCCTAAGAAGACTAAGGGCCAAAAGATGAGCTTCAAAACCTCATATATCCAGACCTGGCCTGTCAATTTCCAGGAATTAACTCATATCTCGCATGTTCAACATGCGACATATGAGAAACTCCCTGGATTTGTTCCAGGGAGAAACTTATATGGCGCATGTCGAACATGCGTTATATGAGAAAATCCCTGGAATTGTTCCAGGAACTTTCTCATATAGCGCATGTCAAACATGCGCTATACGAGGAAGTTCCTGGAACAAATCCAGGGAGATCGTGACATATCACATATTGAAGATGCGACACACCTGTAATCCCGAGGTAAAAAAACTTTAGGGGTGTCGCATGTTCAACATGCGACTCCTTTGTAGTTTTAAAGTAAAAAAAAAGATTCTGTAGAGCCTGGGTATTTAAGTAAATCCCATGTACTATTTAAGAATTTGACTCAGTGTAGATATATATATATATATATATTTCACTAATGTATCTTTATTTACTTTCTTGTTGGACTCTTTATGTAGTTTACCCATAGGCTACTCTCCTATATAAGAGAGCCTAGGGCTGATGGAATAAATAAGTTCTCTTATTTTCCCAACATATCTCTATACAAATTAATGCATTTTAAGCAAATCGATAGTCCAAAGTCTCCCAATTACATAAAATAATTAATAATACTTCACTGCCTAGTCGGCTATCACTGAAGATATTATATATATACATATTTCACGATGCTTGATCACAGTATACGCTTTAACACTGAAAGGCAATTATATGAATATGAGTGTTGTTTAAGACAAATAACACTTCAACCTCTACCATTTTGAATAATCAAACATTATACTTAATTAAGTTCTTTTTACAACTTTTAATAACATCGTAATAATGACTAGATAGATTCTCATATCCCACAAGACAAAACCACAAACATTTGATTGACTTAATAAAAAGCATAAACTTGTAATATTTTCAGGATTAAATGAATAATATAACTGTTTAATTTGATATCAGTCTTGTAAATAATTGAATCTTAAAGCTATATTTCAATCCTGGAACAACCGGATATAATTGAATCTTAAAGCTATATTTCAATCCTGGAAGAATTGGACAGACAGATGCATGTAAATGATGGAATTTAAGGCGGTATGTTAAGTCTGGAAGGACTGGACAGTTGCATGAGAGATTGTTATTTAGGTTACATTTTGGACAATTTAGGTTATTATTTACTTCAACACATATACCAAGAAGGAAAAAAATTACTGCCTAGTAAGTGACAGTGCAAATAGAAGGCATATAGGTAAGATTCCTTTTTATTGATTAATGTTAAAAGATGAGCTGACAGTAACAGAATTTTAAATGTAATTTCTTAATAAAAAGTACCAATTCTAAGGGTAAAACATGCACGACAGCAAAGAGCAGAGGAGATTGTACATATGGATTTCCAAAAATTAGAGATCCAATTGCATGCGAGATCAGATCCAACTTTGGCTTCAATTACTGCTTGAGTTTGGAGCATCAAGGGGGTTAGAAGCAGTAACAATTGCTTCTAATAGGAACAGAATTTACAGCTAGAGCAGTTGCTTCTTGTGTGAGCAAATGGCTCCAATTGCAGGCTCCAAGGGAAGGGAAGAAGAGCTTCCAGAAGTTGCTGCAAGCAGCTTCACAAGAGCTCCAGCAATGGGGATCTCTTTGAAAGGAATGGCAAGAAATTTAAGGGGAAATTGGTGGGAGCAAAGAGAAAGAGAGGAGATAAAGGAGAGGGAGGTTCCTTCCAGGAACCTTCCTCCATAGATATATTATTTCTTTTTTTGACATCATTAGTGACATCAGCATGCTGATGTCAGCATGCTGATGTCATAATTATAAATATTTTTTTAAGTCTATAACACATGAAGCATGCAAGGAAATATCGGTGATATATCAGCGATATATAGTCGATATATCGATATCAATATGGGACTGATACGGGCACCGATATGGCGATATATCCCGATTTCCAGACATTTTCTTCACAAAGGCTCGTCGATATGGACGATATTTCGGTGATATATCGTCAATATATCATCGAAATATCGTATCGATACGATATCGAAACAATATCGATATCGATACGGCCTTCCATGACGGGAAGCATATATTTAAATTTTTTTATATATTTTTAAACCAAAATTTCTTATTTATTTAACATATTTAAGGAGACTGTGTTCGCACCTCGAGTGTCGAATTTCGACATACAACATCCCGATTTGATCGTCTCTGAACGACGATCAAAATGAGTATAATATTGATATACTTTCGATCGATTTTGAATGCCCGAAATTTTCGAGATATGATTTTGGTTTGGGTTTAAATTTTGCGAACTAAAATATCAAACGATATCCAATTGACGAACAGTCTATTCCCTTGGTCTTATTTCGTCGAATCGGATTTTATGACGATCTCGATTCGTTTCGTGGTTTCCGAATTTACGTCGTGCCTTTTCATGCACGCATTACAATGTGGCCGATTTTTAATCGATTTCGCCTGAAAACTTTTGATTCACGATTGATCGATTTAGGTTGTTTAGCACTGATCAACAACTTTATTGGGTTAATCAGACCCTAATCGAATCTGGTTCGGGTTTACGCGGATTCGGAATGTTACATAGGGTTTCTATTGAAACTCTAATTTCTGCTCAGCGACGAACACCTCCAGCAAGTTTTTCATATAGTTTTTCAGATCTGCAGACAAGAAGCCCCATCGGGGGACTTTCTTCCTTTTCATCGAAGGTGGACATATCTCATTGTTCGATTCAAGTTCATCAGTTCCAAAATTCTAGGGTGTCAGCAACCCTAGAAAAACATTGACATCAGATTTAGAGATCTGGAAACTCATATTCTTAGTGGTGATTGAGGCAGCAGCAGTGGGGATGGAGTTTTGTGAACCCGATCTCGCCACATCTCCTTTCAAATCTCGTGTAGATGGTGTTGGCGATGAGGCCCTCATCTTCCAGTTTCAGCACTATCGTGGGTGCAAGGCACGATTCCCTCCCATCTTCTCTTCTCTCGCGCACGCAATACAAGATTTCCTCCATAACCTATAGGCGGTAGCGGCTTGGGCATCTCCAAGTGATGAAACCCTTGCAAGCCTAAAAATCAGAGTAGCATGGTGACACCCCTACCTTCATGAAGGCCACGATGATGCAGCCCCAAGCAGAGGCGCCAACAGATCCCCATAGCGGTGACATATTCGATAAGAAGTTCCAATCGTGGGAGCGACACACATGTGAGGGGTTCTCAATCGGAGAACCTTATTGAACCTAAATAAGGGAGAGTCCCAACAAAAAAAAGGGAGAAGTCATGAAAGAAAATAAAGGGGGGATGCCAGCCGTTAAAGAAAGGAATCGTGACAAAGTTTTCATGTGATCCATAGGGACTCCAGAGTAGAGATCACATTTCCTATACAATGTGGGCTAGGGTTTTAATGTGGTTTCATAGGGACTCCAGAGTAGAGATCCCATTCTCTGGTCCGGTATGGGAGAGACTCAATTCTCCGACAAGGAGACTATTCAAACTCCATTCTCCAACGATCGTGGACTCCGACACTACAGCGAGCCTCAAAAGAGGCTGGCAAATGTGCAACAACCAATGGCGACAATGCTAGGGCCCTTGGAGTCATTCCGAACATCGGCAACTCATCGAAGGTGCTCACAGTGAAAAAGGGAGCAATAGGTAGGGTTAGGGCACGGGGTACGAGAACTTTGGTCTAGGATCGTCGCTCTGATACCATGTAGAGAAAGAATGAGTTGTTTATTCATGAGGACCCAAGGTTCTCTTATATAGATGAGAAACCAGTTTGACTTGTTCGACATTGAGAAGAGGATCGAGGTGAAGAAGGTTAATGCAACAGATAATCTAATTGATATGTTACAAAAGCAGTTCAAGGGAGTAAGTTCAAACATTGTTTGACTTTCTCAACGTTGATAGTTGGTAGTAACCCCAAGGAGAGCCTAGTAGCGGCACGACAAACATGGCAAAGCTTCTCAAAGGATTTAATTCAAGGTGGAGATTATTAATATGCCTTAAATCCTAACCATATATTCTCTTGAATCAAGTTGAAGAACCATCGTATGCAACCCACTCCCACACTACACCATATCCCACCAAACAGACGGTTCCTTTTTTGTTTAGGTATTCAGATCCATCTGTATCAAAAAGTTGTCTGTACCTGGAGTAGTATATAAACTCCCCTATGGTTAGAGCTATCAATATCATATGTATTCTTTTTCTCCACATAGCGAAAACCGATCACCACCGCCCAACGACATAGCCCGATTACGAGTGAGCATTGTAAAACAATGTGTCTTCGTACTTGCTTGTTTATCATTTGTACATGTTTTTTTCTGTTATTCGCAACAAACTTCTTCTTCAGTAACATATGTTCGGCATAGATTTAGATTTGTATCATCCCTCGAGCTTTTTCTAAACCTACGTCAGGTCATCTAAAGATATAATTTCACGAAGAGTATTGTCTACCACAAACGGTTATATAGTATTGTTTGCTCATCTCCTTCCACTCTTCATCTTTCATCTTCTCTGTTTAGTTCTCTACTACCTTGAAATCTTTTACAAGACTCTCACGCGTGATATATGCTTCGTATGTTGCTGCCATAAAGTGAAGTAATTCATTTCATTGAAGAGATGCACTCTTAAAAGTGAACTTTGCCAATAGGTCTCCAATGTGTAGTATGGTCTTTCTATATCACAAGAGTGATTATCAACTGATCGCCTTGAAATGGGGGGAAATAATATTGATTTGGTGATATGCAAAACTAAAATTGAACCCTTTGAATTTGTATCATCCAACTAGTTTTTCGAACAATTAAAAATTCCTTTCTTGGAGTTAAAGATCTCCTCGATCAAGATCCGAGAGCTTTTGATCTCAATGTTTCACTATAACCGCCAATTTACGATCATATGAAACATATTTCTCTATTGGTAGCAATGTTATCATTCCACCTTGATAATGCTACCAACAACAGCTAGTTGAACCCTTTGATGACTCACATCAATCTCTCTCCAAACAATCGTTAATATTGATTCTAAACAGCTTTTGAGGAATGTGTACCCATTGCATCGCGTTCTCTCGTCAATGTAAAACTTCATTATGATGTCAATTCTTAGGAAGAATACATGCACAAATAACTACCAAAGAAGCACATGAAGAAGAAGATACAAGATAATAACAATGATGGGTCACCTTTAATAACCACTGGAGAAAAGAAAATTACTAAGAAGAAGAGCATGTACAACCTTATTTATTTATCTATCTCTATTGTTCCTATAAATTAAGATTTATTTTATACAAATATAAAATGAGATTAATGGGGCTGCCCCTTGCGGGCAGCCAAGATGGCTGCCCCCGCACCGTTTCGGCGCGTTTTTTATTTTTTTTTGAAAAATATCGCCATGTATATTCATCCCTATATCCCTCCTATATGTCATTCGAATTTCGTCAGAAACAGAGGCTCCTACGGCCTCCATCGAGACAGACATTTTTTAACGGTAACAGGATTTTTTAAATCGACACCATCTCGATGGAGGCCGTAGGAGCCTCTGTTTCTGACGAAATTCGAATGACATATAGGAGGGATATAGGGATGAATTTACACGGCGAGATTTTTCAAAAAAAAAATAAAAAACACGCCGAAACGGCGCGGGGGCAGCCATTCTTGGCTGCCCGCAAGGGGCAGCCCCATTATTCTCATATAAAATTTAAGCTTTCTCCAAACTAATCCTGAACCAAAATGGCTCAAGCCGTGAAACTATTGGATATTTCTATAGATCCAGGAGTACTTATGGCATGGGGGGGGGGGGGGGGGGCTTTTCTAGAATGGTGGATTTGTCCATTCATGGTTGTCCGCTACTCAACAAAAAATCTAGTTATTCTAAAAAAAGTTGTGCTGTCTACCCACACCACTGTAAATTTAAACGCACAAAGATCGCACACACAAGAAAGCACGGAAAGCTCCACATTACACTCCAATTACATACGCAAACTCTACCCTGCCAAAAATACCTCATTTCGAAATTCGAGCACATAACTCAACAGATTCTCCAGAGGTGAGCCAGTTTACTTCTTAGTTCTTACCAATCTACTATTTTTTCCCATATCATGAATAAAAACCCCAGAGGTGAAAAGCAAGTTTACTTCTTAGTTCTTACCAATTTCCTTTTTTTCTCGATCATGAATAATAAATAGTTTGTATACAGTTTTTTTTCCGCTGAAATGAATCCCCCCACCTTGAATGTAACCCTCAAGATGCCCATAGCAGGGACATTAAACAAATGCAAGAATGCAATTTCTGCACACAAAGTGGCTTGAGGATGGGCACCTGCCCAATCATTTATTGCCCTAATGCAAAAAAGGATCAACGGAAAACCAAGTTATTCCCATCTACTCAGATGCGCAAACTTGCAGACAAATCATTCCTTATATACACCAGGACCCTCCTATTTACATTTCGGCATAGACGTCCATTGCTACATTTATTCTAATATATTTGGTTGAATCGGTTAAGGAAAAGTTGTACGTAGGAAGGAGTAGAGAGAAATGCTTCTATTTCTTGTTGAGAAAGGGAATCCCTAGGGCTCTTTATATAGGTAGAGAGGTCTAGGGTTACAGCACAATTGGTATATGAGATGACACATCTACCCCTTAGGGTTTATGGGTATGGTGGTTTACAATATGACTAATCTGCCCTAGGTTTTGTGGATAAAGTGCATCTCAACACTCCCCTTCAAGCTGGAGCATATATATCAATCATGCTCAGCTTGTTACATCATTTTTCAAATTGTATGCGTGCAAGCAGCTTGGTGAATATATCTGTCGTTTGATCCGAGGAAGGTACACTCTGAGTATGAAGTAGCCCTTTCTGTATCAAATCTCTATTATAGTGGCAGTCAATTTCCACATGTTTGGTGCGTTCGTGGAACATAGGATTGTTGGCTATGTGCATTGTTGCTTGGTTGTCGCATCTAAGTTTCATGATCTTTCCAGGAGTGATATGAAGATCGGTAAGTATAGATCGGACCCATACAAGTTCTATTACAGCTTGAGCCATGGCTCGGTATTCACTTCAGCACTCGAGCGAGAGAGCACAGCTTGTTTCTTGCTTCTCCACGTGATTAAATTTCCTGCAAGATAAGTGCAGAACCCTGTAGTAGACTTTCTATCGATCAAGCTACCTACCTCCATAGTCTGCATCTGAATATGCAATGAGATCAAAGTTATTGCCTTTGGTGAATAGTAGTCCTCTTCCTGGAGATGATTTGATGTACCTTAAGACCATTATGCATGCATCATAGTGGGTTGTGGTAGGTGAGTCCATAAACTGACTAAGTTTTCCGACAGCAAGTGCGATATCTGGTCGGGTGATGGTAAGATATAGTAGCTTACCCACTAGACATCTGTATCGACCACTATCCTCAACATCGCCTACCTCGTAGATACGTCCCTTAGGATCCATGGGTATCTGAGCTGGCTTGGATCCTAGCATCCCTGTTTCTTGAAGGAGGTCAGTAGCGTACTTTCGTTGAGACATAACAATTCCTCTCTTGGATCTTGCTATTTCAATCCCTAAGAAATATCTTAGAGGTCCCAAGTCCTTGATCACAAATTGTTCTGCCAGTTGTTTCTTCACTTCTATAATACCATCATGGCCATCTCCTGTGAGGATAATGTCATCCACATATACCAACACAACCACAGTTCCTTTTCCATTCTTCCGTATGAATTAGGAATGATCTGCTGAAGATCGGATGAGGCCCAGATTCTCTAATGCTTCAGATAATTTTTGAAACCATGCACGAGGACTTTCCTTGAGACCATATATGGCCTTGCGTAGCAAATAAACTTTCTGACACTCTCCTTGAATCTCGAACCCAGGTGGTTGCTGCATATACACAATTTCGTGGAGGTTCCCATAAAAGAACGCATTTTTCACATCTAGTTGATGCAAGGACCAATCAAGTTGTACTGCTACTGCCATGAGAATTCTTATGGTGGATAAACGAGCAACTTACGAGAAGGTATCAAAGAAATCAACACCATAAATTTGCGTAAATCCTTTTGCCACAAGTCGGACTTTGTAGCGAGAAATAGACCCATCTGGATTGTACTTTACAGTGAAGACCCATTTGGAGCCAACAATCTTTATTGTCGCCTGGTGGATCTACAAGTGTCTAGGTGTTCCGAGAGATCAAGGCAGACATCTCTTCTTCCATTGCAAGGCGTCATCTCGAGTCCCGAATGGCCTCTGTATGATTACGAGGAATAATGGTACTCGAGATAGCTTGGGCAAACTGTCTGTAAGTAGGGTCGAGTCCAGAAAAGGTTACAACAACAGAGATTGGATGCTCCGTACTGTATCGCGATGGACATTGCCTGGTTCCCTTTCGAAGAACGATAGGTATGTCACTTGGAGCTTCCCTTGGGTTTCCGGAGATACCTGTATCTGCATCTGTGTCTTCAGTTTGTAATAACTCAGTTAAGGGACATACCTAAGGAGATGGTGCATGCGCAGAAGGGGTGTAATCAACCTGAGGAAGAGGAATAGGAAGAGGAGAGGTGGTAACGGGGGGAGGTGATACATTAGTGCCTAATCGAGAGTAATAAGGGAGAGATTCAAAGAAAGTAACATCAGCACTTATGTAGTGTCTCTTGGAACGTGGGTCATAGCACTTATAACCTTTTTGATTTCGAGCATATCTTAGAAAAATACATTTGACTGCTCCGGCTGATAGTTTATCCCTACTAGGATCAAGAAGATGAATGAAGGCGACGCAACCAATGACTTTTGGAGGGACATGAAATATGGCTTTTCCTGGAAAAAGGACCTCAATAGGTATCTGCTCGTCAATAGGAGTAGAAGGCATGCGGTTAATAAGATATGTGGCAGTTAGTACCACATCACCCCAATATGTAGATGACACATGATAGTCAATGAGTATTGTGCGAGCAATATCAAGAATATGTCTATGTTTACGATCCGCCACTCCATTCTGTTGGGATGTATGAGGACATGTGGTTTGATGCAAAATGCCTTGAGACGCTAAGAATGATTTCATGTCATGTGAGACTAACTCCTTAGCATTGTCAGATCTAAGGGTTTTTATGGTGGTAACAAACTTATTCTTTATTTCATGTATGAAATGAACAATGATTTGAAAGACATCAGACTTATTTTTCATTAAGAAAGACCAAGACATACGAGAAAAATCATCTATAATAACCAAAATAATATCTATTCCCCGGTCGATCAGGATAGCAACTGGGTCCGCATATGTCAAGATGAACGAGTTCAAATAGACTACTAGAATGAATGGTAGCCGACGAAGGAAAGGAACTCTGGTGATGTTTCCCCAGTTGGCAAGCCTCACACTCTAGGTTAACAGTGGAAGGGAGTTGGGGAAGAACTCGTCGAAGCTTGTGAACAGAAGGATGACCCAGACGTTGGTGCCAAAGAGCACCAGAGGATGCAGAGAAAGTGGTCCCAGAGTAAGCTGTAGTGTCAGAGGACTGGACAAGGTGATATACTCCCCCTTCTTCACGGCCCGCGTCAATCTTCCTCCCAGTTAGTATGTCCTGAAACACACAAGATATAGTGTCAAATATTGCTCGACAGTTGAATTCTTTGCAAATCTAGCTAACTGAGAGAAGACTGATGGGAAAATCCGGAACAAATAAAACATTGTTGAGTTTGATATTAGGGGTTAGATGGATGGCGCCTTTTCCTTTTATTTGGGAAAATCATCCATCAGCAACCTGTATTGTCCGTACAGGGGGGACTTTACACATCTGTTGTATGAGAGTTCGTTCGCCACACGGATGAGTGGAAGCACATGTATCAATCAACCATTCTGATTTTGTAATGCTATTGGTAGACGCTATGAAGATACCTGATCGTGCCATTGCTGCTATATCTGTAGTATTGTCCTGATATGGGGTAGAGACTCGTTCGATTGCAACCTGATGAGACGCTGCATCAGATCATCGAAGTCTCGTCTAGGGACCTCTACTAGAGGATTATCTCCTTCATTGGCCATTCAAGCACTAGGAGTAGGGTACCCCTGTAGTCCTGCTTGCTGTAGCATACAGCTTCGATGTAAACAAACTTGTGATAGTACGAGCCCTGGATTGTGTTACGGTCTCGCCCTGGAGTCAAGCGTCCTCGACCACCTCCCCTAACAGAGCCACGACTTCCTCGTCCAGATGGAGCAACGAGAGCAGAAATTTACCCCTGATCAGTGCTTTTAGCACTTGTATGGGGAATAGAAAGACGACTCAGAATACTATAGGCTTCTTCAATGATGGGGAGAGTGACCGCTGTGATCATTTGATCGTGAGCAGCCGAATAGCCAGAATCGAGGCTGCCAAGAAATACAAGGACTGCCATCTGCTGGCGATGTTGTTTATGAGTTGGACAGGTGCATCCTGGAATACAAGCATTATATCGCTCAAAAAAGGATTTTAAGAGAGAGAAATACTCAGGTAGTGAGCGTCCTGCTTGTTCATGTTGAGCATGTCAAAGTACATCTGATACATCCTGGTTGAATTCTTATCCTGACCATATGTAGCTTGAAGAGAGATCCACATATCGTGGGCAGTGTTGTAATAAACGAGTTCATCGGCAATCTGGTCAATGACACTGACCATAATCCAAGAACTGACTATTCCGTCATCTTTGTCCCAAGTTGTATTTTTGCCTGTCTTTTCGGCAGGTTCTGACTCCAAGAGAATGTGTTCCTTATCGTATCCTGGTACGATCATGAGGAACATGCGGGACCACTTGGGTTAGTTGGTGTCGTCCAATTTAGGGATCGACCAAAACGAGGGTAGTCGAGTGCTCCCTCTATCATATCCTAGTGATGTCACTAGTGATGTCACTTCTGATTGTGACATGGTGTCAGAGGAAATCAGACCTGCTGTATTAAAAATAAGGTAGAGAAAACAACTCGTCCTTAATACATGTCAGACGGAAGCTGAATGCAGAAGAGGGGATAGAGGAGACAGTAGCCGTAAGAAGGCTCTGCTGAAGTCGATGCCGGAGGGCTGGCGAAAACTGCACCCACAAGATCTACAGGGTGCTTGCTGCGTAGTGACGGGAGCCGAGAGGGAAGACATCTTGTACGTGGTGGGAGGATCCACACGTATGAGGCTCCACGGGGGGGAGGGGGGGCACGCCCTGGAGGAGGCCCAGGGGGGCTTTGGAGTAGGCGTTGGATGCTCCACGGGAGGAGGGGGGCTTTGTGGGGTGGGCGCGGGAGTGTCGGGGGGGCTCACGCGGAACTGGGGTAGGCGCGTGGGAGGGGGTCTTTACGGAAGGGCGCGGGTTGGGGGTCTTTACGGAAGGTCCTGCTTTTTTTATTTTATTTGTGTGTGTGTGAAGTTGGGGGGGGGGGGGGGGGGTTGAATATACAATTTAAAAAAAGACACCATCGAAGGTCCCAAAAATTAAGTTATCCTCGTTAAAATGATAAAACTAAGAGTTAGGTTTGAGATTGAAGTTTTGATGGAAAGAACGTTGATCAAAAAACCGTCAGGTCTAAAATGTTACGACATTCTGTCAATGCAATGCACGCAAAGAGACCACATATTGCATATGACGGCGAGGTGTAGGGAATTTAATAATATTTCAAACTACTCCACCACAAGTTCTTCTTTAAATGGAATTTTCAAACTATTGTTATTTTATTGAGTATATTGTTTGAATAATATATATCAATATTTATAACATTTGATGTTGCATATGCAAAATTACATTTTAATACTATACATATATATATACACAAATTAGCTGTGTAATTTATATCTATTTTAACTATATTCGAATGTGTACTTAATATATGCTTTTATTCATTCTGGTTCGATTAGCCGGTTCATTCATTTCTTTTCTACATACCTGATTCAATCTGGTTTTTAAGATTGATGAAGTCAATCGGATCAGATTGCAACGATTTGATTAAATGGTTTAATTGGATCTGTCCTTCAACCTCTGATTCAATTTAAAACACATTGGTTTAGAGTACGGTGATCCAAGTGCCATCCTTGTCTTGAAAGTCCCCTCTAGCTCTTCACAGGATGTTATGGTCCCGGGTCTTTCCTCGGAGGCCAACGCCTTTTCTTTCAAGGCCACACCATAACAGACTTGTTACCCCAAATCAGCTTGACATTACTCGTGGTGAAATGCATGCATTCGAAACCACTAATCGATATACACATTTGACTTGCTAATTAATGTTACTCTAGTTATTAATCCAGGCATCTAGATTTCTCTTTCTGGACCAAGAAGTCAATAATAGTCTTGACCTGGTGGCTTTTCGGGCAACTCCCGTGCCCTGCTGGATAACTTCACATGCATTCCGAGCCTTGTTATCAAACAAGTGCAAATTTAATTTTGAATTTTTTTTCAATCTCTTATTTCACTTGTCTTCAACGCAGACACAAAGCAGACCATTGCAAACATAAAAGTGACCAAGGATCGAAGATAAAAAATGACATCAAATACATCAAAAAGATTATTAAAAAATGAGAGGGAGGGAGAGAGATTAGAGGAAAGACTGACGGAGGCGAAGTGGTGCCCGGGGAGGAGGCGTGCGACGTCGTGAAGCGCGAGGCCGAGGGTGGATGGCAGGCTGTCGGCAAGCATCCGGCAGGCCTCGACGGCCATGGAGAGGGCGGTGTGTCTGTCCTCGGAGGTGACGCCGGGGGAACCGGGGACTCCACCCATCCCACCATGCCGCTGTGGAGCTCGACACGAAGGGCGACCTTGGCGAGTGAGGAGATCGGGGAGGAGGAGGCGATGGTGAAGGGGGAGAGAAGAGGGGCGACGAGTGGCCGCCCCTCCGCTTGGGCGACGTCGAGTGTGAAGGTCGACTTGAGACTCTCCAGAACCAGTTTGCCCTCCTCCAACCCCTCCCTCTCTTTTAACGAGGAGGCCATTTTTAAAACTCGGACTCCCACTTGTGTCCTTATTTCTTCCTCTTTCGCCCGATGAGGAAAAAAGGGCCTTCATTCTTGACGGTTTTTTTTATCTTCAAATAGTTTGATGTGAAGTGGTTATAAATAACTTTGGTAGAAATTCGTCCGAATATCCGTTTCTGCACGTACATATATATACAGTAAATTACATTAGATATATGTATTTATTATTATTATTTATTGCATGGAAGCACGCAAATACTCATTTACCTATGATACAATTACATTATATACAAAAAAATCTTACTACACACTCCATAGCCAAGCCATATTTCATCTGAATCACCATCTCCTCCTTTGACCATCTTTATACATGTCTTCTTTGATATTTTCATCCATTTGAAAGACAAATTAACCAAACTAATTATTTTTACCATAAAGTAATTTTAACGCAATGTTACAATATCATTAAAATTACATGTTGTTTAAACATTGACATAATCAATCATCGTAATAATCATAATCATACAATAATTATAACAATTATATCCACTGGGATTGGATTGTTTGAGCTAACATCCAATTGTTTGGTGTCAGGATATATTGTCATAAACAAAATCTGTTTTCTAGACATCTCTTTTTTTTTGGGTTTCGTTGGATTTTTATGTTATGTACAGGTTGCTCAGAATGAGAGCTGATCCTAATTTTGTTGTTGTAGACGCAAAGCTCCATAGACAAGACTGACAAGTCGAAGAGGGACTCGAGGGGAACGATCATGCATCCAAAAAGGAGAAGGGGTGAATGTGCAGGTGTCGCTCTGTTGCAAATGAGTTTGGATGAAAGATTGTTTCTTTTATGGTTGTTCCTGATAAAGATGTGTTTAATCACATTTTTTGGAGTTTTTTGGGGTTTTTTATGCAGGCCGTTGAGGGAGGATGAAATCTGGTTGCACCTGCAACGAGGGCAAACAAGAGGTGTCTGCCTTACAAAATATATGTGGCAAAGAGATTGATAGGACCTTTGGTTTTGATTTCAGTAGTTGCATACTTCGAATGAAGAGTTCGTTGTTAATTTAAAGAAAAAATTAAGTTCGGGAATGACCAAATAATAAATGATATTTTTGTAATTCAATGGTAGGACTTAACAGATGGGAAGGCAGTTAAGGTGTTGTGAATGGAATGGTGCACATATAAATAGTAGGTTTTGTGTAATTAAATAAATCTTCAAAAAAAATTCTAAGCCTTTTCCCACTATGAGTAGGTTCGGCTACATGGATTCTTGCTCAAATCCATGTTGAAAGATTCGACTATTTTTTTATGTGGTTGTCGACTACCTAATACAACCTCTGCAAGAGGAGGATTTGAACCTTGATCTTTTGGGTGGTAGACACACTGCACTTCCACCAGACCATTTAAGTGTGTTTGGTGTCGACTACCTAAATAAATCTTCAAAATAAAGAAAAATTATAGAGCATTTTCTTTGTGTGCATAATCATATCTTAATGATATATCACCATTAATGTTGTTGGCCATATGCTTAACATGTTGTTATGTTGCTTAGATGTGCTATTTGCATCTGCAACAACCACACAGTGACATATTATGGAATATTTATTAATTATATTCTCAAACATACTTTTTGTGCAATGCACAAGGCTATGTACTAGTTAAAAATGGTATCAGGCTCGAGTATCCGATGGAAAATCTAACTCCTTCCTATGTTTATATATATATATATATATATATATAGAGAGAGAGAGAGAGAGAGAGGGCCCTTCCAATGAGGTGCACCTTTCCTGGGTGTATGGAAAGCCCATCACGAGATCTGTTAGATCTCGATCTAGCGGTTCTTCATCCAAAAGGGCATTTTAGTCCATACATTTTCGTTTTAAATTTGAATTTAATTTCGAATTTGAAATTTATTTCGTCTTTATATTTTTTCCATTTTAGCGTGTCTGATTTGGTTTTTTTTTTGCCTTTTAGTTACTGAATTTTCGCCAACATGGTAGCATTTTCCCGAAATGTAGAATAGCAGATTTTTTGTAATATTCCCCTTGATATTGTAAAACTGCATCCTGCATTGTAAAATAAAATCACAATTAGTAATATTTATATTATAATAATTGTAATTTTGATAACACTATTGTAAAAGATCATGGACGTTTTGTAAAATCTGTATGAAGATTGTAAATCCATCAGATACTATTATGTGCGTTTTTCACAAATGCCAAGCATCTTTGTAAAATTCGAATCCCTGTTATGATTTTGCATCCTGCATTGTATAATAAGATCACAGTTAGTAAAAAAATGATATGCACTTGTAAAATACGATCTGAGATTGTAAAAAAAATTCGAGATTGCAAAACAATCTGAAATTGCAAAATAGGTCATTTATATTGTAAAATACGATCTGGGATTGTAAGAAAACACTCGAGATTGCAAAATAGGTCATTATATTGTAAAAACCTGAGCACACCCTCCATCTCCAGCATCCTCTCTACCCGCACCTCCTCCGCCCTTCTCCTCCACGTCCCACCTCCTCCATGCACGTCCTCCTCCGCCAACACACCTCCATTCACGCACTCCTTCATCCGTCTCCTCCATGATCTACCTCCTCCATGCGTATAAATGTAAAAAGACAGTCTGAAATTTGTAAAAAGATGATATGCTATTGTAAAATACGATCTGGGATTGTAAAAAAAACTCGAGATTGCAAAATAGTTCATTATATTGTAAAAACCTGGGCGCGTCCTCCATCTCCAGCATCCTCTCTACCCGCACCTCTACCGCCCTTCTCCTCCACGACGCACCTCCTCCATGCACCTCCTCCGCCCACACACCTCCATTCACGTGAAACATGACCGCGAATCTCCCATGGCCGCGAATCTCCAGGGCAGGCGTGCCGTGGTGGTCGGAATTGGAAGACGGGTCGCGAGGATCGACACCGGAGGCTCGTGCTGCGAATCGAAGCGAATCTGCCATTGCTGCGAATCGAATCTCCAGGAAAGTGGTGCTGGTCGAATAGGGAGACGGGTAACAGAGAGAGAGGGAGAGAGAGAGAGGGAGAGGGAGAGAGAGAGGAGAAATTTGTGGAGATATTTGTTGCATTCTAAATATAGATATGCTAAAATGACCATAATGGCTTTTTCAACATTAAAAATATATAGACAACGAGCTGTTAATGGTGACCATCGGATTATTTGCGGATGGTCAAGATCGTGGGCTTTCCTTGCACCCAGGAAAGGTGCACCTCATCTGAAATATTCTCTCTCTCTATATATATATATATATCTGTGTGTGTGTGCCCTTGTGTGAAATTAGGTATGCCCCTTCTTACCATGACGGAAGGGCAGAACTATGAATTTTGTAAGAATATAGTGTATCAACTGATATTACAAAAAGAGAGGGTTATAACTGATGTTGCAGAAGTTAAGAAGTAAATATGTGATAAAATACCTTATCTCAACATACACACTACAACACAAAATATAAATTAGAGTAGTAAATAACTTGAAGATTCCTTTTTATATCTTTTGAAGTTAAATGCATCTGATGAATAATAACCATTGTAGTTTATGAAATAAAATAATAATTCAAGAATATTAATGTGTGTTTTTAGAAAATATATGATTAAAATATCATCACTCAATGATTAACTGAGAAATATGATGATAAATCCTTGGAGGAGACATCCAAACATGGATTTGACCAATGATTTAAGTAAATATAACGGCGCTTCAACTACATCCTGCTCCTTGGCTTCCTAGCCAAGTTCGAGTTGTGATTTTACAATTTCTAGGCAGCCTTAGTCTTTGAGTTTCATTTCCTGCAATTTATTTAGTGTTTCAATGTTTACATTATCATATATTTGAGTAGATAGCTCGCTAGAGCTCTATACCTCTGGCCCCTGTTCCCCACTGTACCTCGCCCGCTCTCTCCATTCTTCCACCATTCCACGCCTGATCAGGTCGAACTAGTTTATCATCGACATGTGATCTTCTTTGTGCAGGTCTCAGGCTGAACATGTCCCTATAAGGGACAAACCGGCTCCATGTTGGTTCCTCCAGGTGCCCTAGGCTTCAACGACTCGCCATGACTCATCATTAGATTATGGACTCTTTGAGTGGCACCATCATCAACAGCAAGAACATGGAGTGCACCATAGCATCGTCGAGGCAGCATCGGGGTTCGAGGAATCTATGGAACAAGGAAGAACACGCTCATGTTCTTCCATGGTCTTGGAGAGGGGGCTAGCACCGTTCAATGGATCCCACGCTGCAGATTAAACCAAAACCATCAGATGCGAGAGAAAATGACCATCAAATACTCATAGAATATATAATCCAGACGTCCACGACCAAACCTGCATCAAGCTCTCTCATGCTGCCACACATTAAGTGACCCATCCTCAACCACGCGATGGAACACATAATGGGGGTAAATTGCAGACCTAGCCTCACATTTTGTATATTGTTAATTCATTCTGTAAATATTTTTTGTAGTTTAAATAAATGTGTATATTTTGCAAAGAGGACCTCGAGCTTTCACGTATTTGCACATAGGTCCAATCCAGCTCAACTCACGTATCGTCTTACATGAGCTGGGAAATTGCATATTGCACATGTGCCCTAACTTTATTTTTAATTACAAATATACCCTCGCTAGTACATGTATTTTTGTGCTTGTCTTTCATTTATTAACAATAGCATCCGTGCTCCAAAAACTATGCACAAATAGGGTTAGATGCCTAATAGCATGTATATTCAGGCATATTAGGCATTTTAACCATTTATTAAAAATCAAATGAGCACGTTTTTATCCCTGTTTGAGTTAAAAATTACCAAAAAAATATAAAAACATTTTTAGAAATACAAAAAATCATTTATTGTATTAATTTTAATATATTCTATTTTCAGACCAAAAATCCCTAAAATAGAAAAAGAAAAAGAACAAAAATAAAAACTCTAAAATCTTGTAAAAAAGATATAAAAATTCCAAAAATCCCCAAAATATTCCTTTTTCTTTGTATTTTCTTTATATTAGTGTCTATCTCTTAAAATTGATTTGGAGAATTTTGGACTTTATTTAATATTTTTAATCTTCAAATCAATTCTACCTATTCATTTAGTCCCTGTTTTGGGATATTTTTTACTTTTCAAATACCTAAAAATATGCAAAAATGTCAAAGAAAATCCAAAAATATTTTATTTCTTGTATTTCATTTATTTTTATTAGCATTTATAAGTATATTAGCACATATTGTGTGTGTGTGTATATATATATATATATATCCTTATGCAAGCTTATATTATATATTTAGAAAGAAAAAATAAAAAGAAAAAAGTATAAAAAGAAAAATAAAATTTATAAAATTAAAATTTAAAATAAAAAAAGTATAAAAAATAAAGTTCAATATATATAATTAAAAACCTACACAACAAGACAATAAAAAGGCAAGAGAAAAGAACAGATTTTGTGCATTATTGCTCAATCTATCGTTTGTTGTTTGTGTTCCACCTCTACATAGCATTGTACATATACACATTAGTTGTAGAGTTATAATAAAATTTAACTCCACATTTTTGCCTTCCATTGCTTTATTCATTTGTGGATTAATTGTTGTTTGAAGTAGGGTTTCATGAGCGGATGCCTTAGGGACACTTTTGTCTTCACTTTTTAGCGAGGATCATTTTTAGACCCTCGTCGAATACCCTTCATCATACAGTGCCATTGGCGGTGAGAAATGATGTATAGATTCTATTTATTTATTTATTTCTTTACTGTTGTCTATTTTCAGCATTTACTTATTTTCATTTTATTTGATGATTATTTATGAACCGTCTAACGCTCCTCTTTGTTTGAATTTGTTGCGAGAGACCGCCACGTGAGGTAAGATTTCTTAGGAGGACTTGTGCACCCAAGCAAGGCGGAGCTAATTTTCTGACTTAGCTGGTAGGAGAGAGCATGAAATGAGAACTTGGAGGAATTTTGGAAGACAATTTGTTTACATTTTTAGATTTATTTTTATTTTGTAATTAAAGTTAGAGAGTGACACTCAATTTGTAATAATTTGGGCTCTCTATATGGACAATGCTACTTCATGAGGTCCATTGCCAGAATGATTGTTCACTTGGGGGCCTCATCGGTTTTTGTTGTGTTTTCATCATTTTCTTTTCTTTGTTTTTTAACTTTATTTTTATTTATTTTATGTGATTGAGCCCTAGCTTCGGATGTGATTATTCGATAGATTAATGTCCAAAGACTTGATGTATTTGCATGTACATATAGAATCGCTTTTGGACTTAGGCAAATCTAATTGTTAACTATTTAGATTTGATACCGTGCACCAAGAGAAGCTCTACACAACATTTGCAGGACCCGTTGTGGCGGGCACTGATGAGATTCCAAGATCGAATCCTAGGTCTCATATCTAAATAATTAGCATCTGGTGCTTCACGATAATATCATATTCTATTCTAGGGCGATTTCATCGGCTTTGCATCTCATGCAGTGTCGCTTTCAATTTTGTTATGCATCCCATGTGGAGAGAGATAGGAAGAATTGTAAGTCTTCTAACTATGCATGCATAATCAATTCTCAACTTGCATCGCTTTTCTGACCTTCTCTCTCTGATTTTGATAACATAAGATGCCAACAAAATTGGAAACTCATTAAATGATTGCATTGAAAAATACAAAAAAAGTTATAAGCAAAAAAAAATAAATTTGTGATTGCTAACTCTACCTGATGCTAAAAATAAACGTAATGGATTCATTGTCTAGAGGAGAGCAACCCCCATCAATGTATTCTGCCCTTTACATGCGATACGTACACACTAAGGATTAGTGCTTCAATCTCTAGCCTACCTACGTGCTTGTACAATTGTTTTGAAGCTCACCTAACTATAAAATGGAAAAGATAAAAAACCACCATCTTCGATTTTCATTGTGTTGAGTAGGTGAAAATGGAGGTTGCTTTGTACATTGATTGTAATTTTCGATCCATTCGCGTTCATCATTCTTTGAGTTGGTAGATCCATGACTTTTTTGCTTCTTCTTTTATAGGAGTCCTTCTCCCTTTCTTGTTCTATATTATGGTCTTCTTTGTTTAAGTCGTGTATCGGTCTTTATCTTCACTTTTGTAGCTGGATTTTACGGATGTCTCTTCACCCATATCACCCATCTCTTGTCTGGTTCAAGAAGACTCTTTTCTTGGACCACAATTTTGTCTTCATCTCACCATTCTCGCCCACCCTACTCGTTCCCTTTCATATAATCCCTTCTTTCATCTGAGAATGTTGTGCTATTAAATGTGGCTCAAATACATATTTTATCGCAAGAACTAGTTGAATAAGCTGGTAGATTTGAGGATAGTAAGATTGGTGTGCTATTTTTGGTGGATTTGACTTTGATATGTGCATAGATATTGTCAAGGATTTTGATTTTGGCATGATTACAGTGTGATTATTTATTGAGGATTTTTGATCTCGCACAACGAATTGAGGATGTGATTGATTCTCAATGATTTGATGTTGATTCCATGAGTTATGATTGTACGATTTCTTATTAGGTTTCACGCGATGATGAATATGTGCTTCATCATCTTTATTCATTTATTTTAGCTTAAAATCCCTTATAAAACACATGTATATATTGATAAATCCATATTCTTACTTACTCGCATCTAAGTGTAAATATTGTACATATATATTATTTTAACCTAAAATAAATAAATAAAAATAAAGGAAAAATAAAGAAAATAAAAAATAAGACTATATATATGTAATAGATACAGGCTGACCCAAATCCCAAGAGAAGGACAACACTTGACCTGATCGATCAGGAATAAAGTAGGGGGAGATAGGGTCCTTAATCAGAAAATCCACAAAAAAAGGTTTTGCAAATACTTCTCATTTATTTTGTGTATATTTATATAAAACTTACATTATTTTATTTGTATATAAATTGATATGAAATTAAATAATTTTCAAAACAAAAATTTTAAATAAAAATTTTCCCTAAATAATAAAAATAATTACAAAATAAAATCATATACAGAATAAAAGATACCATACTTGGAAAAAACCGTAAAGTGATAATTGAAAGACACAAGAAAAAACTGTAAAGCAATAATTAAAAGACCAATTCTAGTATATTGGAACTTGATTAAATCAAACTCACTTCCATTGTATTATAAATTAAATTATCTTTAAATTGGACGTGGTTTAATAATTTTTGGAGTTACGGTTTGAAAGATTGTTTTCTGTGGTGGTTTTTGCAATTTTACCACATATTTATCCATATTTATTTGTGTATTGTACCTAAATAATTGTAAATATTTTTAATAATTATTTAAAATAATATAAAAAATTAAAACACAAAAAACTTATTCTATTATTTAACTATGTATATAATGTACTATATGTATATAGTATAGGGTATATAGTTGATATTCTTAGATAACCACCACAAAAAATAAATAATTAACATTTATTATATTATTTAAATAAAGTGACGAAATTATATATTTATTTATATAGATAATGTAATTTATCCACCATTAATCTCCGCCCCCATTATCCTCTCTTTTCAAATTTTTAAATTCAAATTCAGATTCAATTATTTTTTCTATTTAATTGGCTCCTCCTCCCTCATTTTCTTGGATCAATATTTGGTGAGAAGATACTAATATCAAAGAGCTTCTTGTTGCAGAAAGACGCCTAGCTTGCGAGCCATCCGGTGATAGCGAGTCGGCCTTCGCCGAGGCCATTACGGCGTTATCCGCTCTCACGGTGAGATCCATTTTTTCTCATTTTTTATCCAGGTTAATAATAGTTTAATTTCTATATTTTTAGTTGAGTTGTCATTTTTTAATTTGAGATCATAGTTTTAATCATAGTTTATTGTTCTAATCACTCAACCAGATCCGATTCGATTTTTCATATCATTTTCTTTATCTCATCGCTTCACGTTCTACCTCATACAATCTTTCAACTTTGTCGACGTACGATGGCCAGAGACTCGGATACATCTCTCATTCGACTAGATCCAAAACATTCTCATTTCTCCTTTTATTTTATTCAATAACTTTTGACCGAGCTGTCGTGCTTGAGTCAGATATTTTTCATGCTTTTTATTTTATTTGTAGGTATAAGGATTTAATAAAAATATAAAAAAGTTATTTGCTTCTTAAAAACTAAAAAATTACTTTCTTTTTTATAATAAATAATAATATAAAAAGTCTATAGTTGCCATCTTTTAAAAAAACTCAAAAAATAAAAAAAAATAAAAAAATTTACAATTCTATTTGTGCAATGAAATAAATAATAATAAATAATAAAAAGGGATAACATGTGTCGTCATCCCTCTTCAATCGCTACCGTGCCGTTGCCCCGCTCCTGAAGAGGAGTAGAGCCATTGCGCGACCACATCCAGCCTTCTATCGCACATCCTATGCGGGTCGACCGCCTCCTCGGTGCTTGGAGAATCAAACACTAATGCCCGAAGCCTGAAGCCTTCGCGCAGCCCGCGAGGTATCTCCGCTACCTAGCAACTGAGACACTGCGCATCGCGACCACCACAATAAAGCACTACCACGCCAGGAGATCCATACGCCATCGTCGATTTTGCGACGCCACACACTACCCATGCACCTCCACCCTACTGAAGCCCCACCTCTCGGAGGTGTAACGACTGCCTGAAGCTCGAAGAGACACCTCCACCAGAGTCAACAATATTGTCATTGGGGCGTATGTTGCCACACTGTTGCCACTTCAACGTCATTCACTTGCCAGAATTACTCGTTATTCCCCACAAGAGAACCATATCGTTCCACCGTACGCCCGCGTAGAGGAGGATCCTACGTAGTTCTCCACCATCCAGAACCGCGGCAGCCGCACCTTCATCGCCAACCTTACGATCACCAGCCGTACAACAAGCTGCGTCTGTTGTTTCCTTAGTCACTGATGTTGCCCCTTGCTTGGGCGAGAAGAAAAGAGGGGGCGACGCACCCTCCTCTATTTGCTTGGGAACAAACAAACAAGAGCCTGCAGATGAAAACCCTATTTAGGTAAGTACAAATCCGACCCACAATATTTCGAAATTGGAAATAATGACCTTGCCTCTAGAGCAAAGCACGTACACATCATGCTTTTTCTGGGTAATTTGTAGTTTATTCCTACAGATTTATTTTTGTTATATTCTAAATGTAAAAATATTAAATATTTACATTTGAGTCCCTGTATTCCATACTTTAAAATTACGTGCTTCTATTATTAGAATAAATGTTTTTGTTGGTCAATAATTTCTGCAAAAATCATGTTATGCTTTTGATATATGTCTTTTCATAGTGTAATTTTCTCATTGCATTTTATCATCATTTGTTATTATTAAAAAATAAAAAGCAATGCAATTTTTCATTTCCGAACTTTGAAAAATCATAAAAATGTAATATTTTGTCAAAAATTCTCAAAAAATTCAAAAGTTTTATTTTTATATCTTTTATTTTCTATCCAAATTTCATGCATTGATTAATTTTAAAACCCAAAAAATTGTGAAATACTCAGAATCTCATAAAAATCATAAAAAAAGTGTATAAAAATTCAAAAATTCTGATGTCAGTTCCTAGACTTTTTAGGAAAAATACTTTCATAATTTCTCCATTTATTTGGTATTTCTAAATTCAAAAATAATTATGTTTACTCACTGTTTGCATTATTCCCTATTTTTATTCATTTCAAAAAATCCTAAAAAATATAAAATTCTCTTGAAAATTTAAAAATACAAAAAAATCATAAAAAAACAAAAATATTTGATTTAGATATTTTGTAGCATTTTTTGATATTTAAAAAATCCAAAAAGATTGCATTCCATGCATAAATTTATTTTGTATAATAAATTAATTATTTTTGAAAATTAAAAAAATGCAAAATTAAAATCATAAAAAATTGGAAAATTAGAAAATAAAAAAATTAAAAATTTAAAATTAAAAGACAAAAAACTTACGAAAACCAAGATGTTTACATTGAGATTTCCTTCTTTATTTGATTGATTCTTTCATTGATTTAATAAGTCCTCGTGATTATAGCCGCCCTGAGTTCGATCTTGTTACTATACAGGTAAATAAATAGCAAAATTCTCTTGCTACATCATTTTTGTAATTAATTTGGCTTGAGAAGAATAAAATAATTTCTTTGTTTACGTTTGATTCGGTTGCAATGACTTCTTCATAATTCTTCTTATTAAAACCCAAGAAAAGCGTATTAACAAAATAACGTCGTTGTCGGGGAGGCACGTGGAGGATAGTTACGTTTCTCTTTTGACCTACTATTCTTGATTGTGATTTTTTTGTATATATTTTTTGTTATTTTATATTATTCATATTCATTGAATCTATTTCATTTTTCTTGCTCATATTTTTATATTTGTATCTCTTACATATTTGATGTTTCCTCTTTCTTGTCAGGGCTCGACGGACTGGAACGACTTTCTTAGGAGCACCAGTGCAATCTAGTGAAGCGATGGCAACTTGATTTTGCACCGAGCTACATGAGAGTGTGAGAGGAGGAGAAGAAGATTTGAAGGAGAGCAAGAATATAAAAATTTTACATAGACTTTATTTTCTTTTACTTTTAGCACTTGAAATCTTGTAAAAGGACATTCGTTTGTTGTGGGGTTTGTTTTGCCAAGTGCCGGTGCACTTGGGGACCTCACCGATTTTGGTTTCATCACCTTTTTTTTCTTTGTTTCACGCAGATTTCATGAGCTACCTATTGATTGCTTTAATTATTTGATTGAGCTCAGTACTAAGGTCCAAGCACCCTAATAGAATATCTATTCCTGTAGATCATGTTCGGACTTAGTCAAATGAAAAAAATTTAACTTAATTAGATTAGAAACCACGTGCCGTGAGAAGTCACATATAGAGCTAGCAAGACCCGTTGTGGCAGGCTCCGAGCGACTTCCAAGACTGGACCCAGGTCTCTCTTCTGATTAGTTAACAATAATTCTTCCTATAATAGAAGCTATCATCTAGGACGGTTCACTTGCATCATATACGTTAGTTTAGTTTCAGTATTTAATTTCTACATGGATCATTTTGCATGTAGAGTACTGACGACAAGGTACGCATCTCTTAACCTATGCATGCATCATTGTATTTAATCACGCATTAGCATTTTCGATATCCTTCTTGTTTTCACTCACATAAGTTAAAAAGGAAATTGGACACTCGGTAGGCGATTCATTGAAAATATTCAAACCAAGTGACAACTGCTTAAAATTCAGGACTGTTAAAGAAAACTCGACCCTAAAATAAACGTAAGGAAAATTCATTGTTTTGGGGAGAGTATCATTTTTGATTTATTTGCAAAGTGAGAGATGGACGACACTAGGATAGAGCCACGCCCGGATTTTCAGATAGACTATCGATTCTCCAAAAATGATAGGCCACTTTTTATTGAGGAAGTGCAGGTAGCCTGTAAACGGACCGAATTTCCTTAGCAGAGTGGGAGGTTTAGAGGGTATCGTAAAAAGGATTTGTCCTCAACAAACACGGTTAGACATATTTTTATGGTCCAGACTTACTCCTATACTGGTTGAAAGTGGATGCAACTAGTCGTATGAATTGGGCCACTATGTAGGGAAAGATAGGCACCTAATAGCTCGTAAGTCTTTCCAATATTATATTCTCACTAAACTCTAAAATTTGACAAAATAATTGATTGAACCTTCATATTTATCGCATTAAGTTGAGTTCGTATATTGGGGTTTTGTGTTGTGTTTGATTGCTGGTGCTAGAGATCCTTCTGCGCAATATGCACCTTCCACTCATTTCTCTCTTGCATTGACCATTCATCCTCTCGCATCCTTCCTATTGATTTTGAAGATGTCGGACCGGAGTATTTCTCATTCGGACTTTGTGAACTCATACGACACTCCGATCCATTCACCTTATATTCTGGGAGACTTCTTTCCCGAATATTGCTTCTTTTATACTTTACCTTTCATAACATCCACCAATCGAATGTTTGAGATTAGCTCTAATCTTGAACTAATATCTGAGACTTCATCATTTCTAAGAACTAATCGAGTGTCATGTACATTTTTAGAGTCAAATACTAGACACTTGATGCCAGCAAAGGGAAAGGGAACCATGTTGGAGGAGAACGAGATCAACAACACCATTTTAGACTCTATTCAGTTGATTCAAGCTCAATTAATAGAACACGCTAACTTTCATACTGCATTGAGAGATATGATTCTCGAGCTGAGACAAGAAAGATAAGATAGAGGAGTGGGGTATAATAGAAACCTTGGAGGTGGGAATGGGGGAGAAGATCTTGATATAGAACCTGTGGCTAAGCTTACATTAAAGGATGCATATAATCCATGGGCAGGACAAACAAATTCTTGGATTAAACTCTCTACGATTCATGGGCATTTTGAGCTTAAGCCCACTATTTTACATCTTCTCCCAATATTCCACAGAAATATTATTGAATAACCTTACGTACACCTACAACAATTCGATCACATTTGCGGAACAATACACTACTCAAATGTCTCATTAGAGTAGTGAAGATGAAGACCTTTCCGTTCAGTCTGATGGACAAAGTTTTGTGTTGGTGAAATCACTTGGGAAACATCGCCACTACTTGGAAAGAGTTGAGGTCTTAATTTCTTAACAAATATTACCCGCTTGGATGACTCAACCAAATGCGATCTTTGATTGCTAGCTTCTCCCAAATATCCCATGAGCTTATTCATGAGGCGTGGAAAAGATTTAAATATTTGATGGAGAAGTGCCCCCATCATGATATTCTAAAGATAAGTCTTATGCAAAATTTCTTTGGTGGTTTAAGCATAGAGAATCAAAAGCTGGTAGATGCCGCTTATGTGGGGAGCTACTTTAATAAGGATGTGGATGTCTTGATCATATTTTAAGGAGATGGCAGAAAGCTCGACAACTCTTTCTTCTTCACATGCTTTTCAGAAGCACCCTGTCACCTCCCCTTCAACACCCCACAAGGCTGTCAATATGACATCATCACATGAAGTGGATAGGGTGGACAACTCTAATCTGACCATCATTGGAAATCACCTATCAAAAGTGGACATAATTGAGAAACGAACCAAGGAGCTTGAGAAGCTTCAAGTGATCGAACAGATGATGAAGAATCTAGATAAATGAGATAACAAAGCACCTGGAACTTCTTGTGAGTACTATCAGTGCAGTTCATAGTGCAAATGTAGTAGACGATACCTCTACTAGGGAGCAGATTTCTTCCCCCAACTGAGTTGCAGAGGACCATCCACAATTCAACACGTCTACTACGTGCAGACATCTGATCAGGTTCATCAACATCCATAACAGATAATTCCGTACCAACAAGAAGTAGCCTACATTCCTGAGCAACAATATCCACCTCCACCTATCATTCATGAGGTAAACGACATCTGGTTCGACCTTGAGCGAAACTAGTCTTGTCCGTTACGGCAAGGCCAGTTGGGTTCATAACAGGGTCAGAGACCCGCCCACCAGTTTCAAGGAGGCAGACAAGAGAAGTACTAGCACCAACAGTTCCAGCCTCATTATCAATCTCCACCACAATTCCAAAACTGGAGACAAGGCTAGCTACAGTAGCAGTCTATGTATTTTCTCCATCTTAATCGGCAACAGACTGCATATTATGGACAATATCCATATCCTCCTCCTCCTCATTATCAGAATCTGTATGGCTACCAATAGCCTCTGCACTATCAGGCTCAGCGACAACCAGTCATTGAGCAACCTGAGGTCCCTTCAGTGAACCCAACACTGGACCAACTTGCATGCTTATGAAGAACATGAATGAATTGACTCAACGGATAGACGATCTGACCACAACCAAGACACCAATCCCAGCTCAGGTCGAAGCCATTCCCAACAACTTTAGACACAAGTAGCATGTAGCCAATTGCCCACCCACACTTGAGACAGGTATGGCCCTTGATTTTACACGTTATTTGACGTCATTCATCTCAGGAGCGGTAGGAGATTGCTGATGAATCTCGTATTCATCACTCTAAATATCATTTATTAAGCTCAAATCCCTAAAAATCAACAGCATTCTTGCATCTATTTTGCATAATTAGCATTCATGCATGTTTCCATAAGAATTGCATTTTAGCACAAAAATCTGCACAAAATAAGAAGCCAAAAATCCAAGCCAAAATGACCTGTAAATAAGCCTAACTTCCCAGATTTTTAACACATTCATGCTAACTCCGAATAACTCAAACCACTTCCACTGTGTACATATCAGTAACAAGAATAAAGAAAAAATACAAAAAAAAATAACCAAATAAGTGGACCAAAAACCCAAACCCTAATTTCAGGATTTTCGGACTAAAAGCCATATATCTTCCCCATCCAGTGTCTGATTTAATCCTACTCACTTTTGAACTAATGTACATTCAATTACCTTCAAAACAAGACCAAGTTCAAGTGAATCGGAGCTCATATGTGAAAGTTGGGTTTTGGGCCTCTTTTGTACATTGTATATTTTCTCGGTTTTTGACCTTATATTTTATGTATATATTTTCTTAATCAATAAAAATCCAAAAAAAATTAGAATTAAGTGTCTTTATTTATCTCTGATTTTACCGTAATTTTTCCGGATTTTTATCTGATCAAAAAATGACATAAAAATTATAAAACCCCAAAATTAAGGTATTCTATGTACGTAGGATACCCCAAAAATTCACTTTGTGCAAATGATCGATTTTGGTTTTGGTGTCTTCATGAAAGTTGTAGATCTCATCGAGACGAGCAATTTCGTGAAAACAGTTTTTCGATCCGAGGTCATTTACTATTTATTTTCGATTTTACAAGATATTTATTTTCGGAATTTTCTGGTGCTGACACGTGGCAGCACCTGGTGCCGCCACGTGTCACCCATTTTTGGGTTTATTTATAATCCGTTTTATTAAAAAAATATAAATAAATAAAAAAATATATAAAAAAATAAATAACAATAAAAATAAAAAAAGGGACGCACGTGCGTCGCACGTGCCTCCAGGGCACGTGCCCTGCACGTGCGCCCTTGCCCCCTCTCTCCACCACGTGGCTCGTCAACAGCCGTCCGATCTCGGCCGATCGGACGGCTGCTGCGCTTCTTCCCCAATCAGTCCCCCTTTCCCAATCGATCTCCGCCGCCCCCGCGTATCTCGCCGGCGCCAATCGTATCCCCATCTCCGATCCGCTCCTCCCCGCGCATCCCGCGAATCTCGCGCCGCCCCGCGATCATCCCCACGTCAAATCGAACCCCGATCAAACCCCCACCTTCCATATCCGACGAGCATCTCCTTCCTCTATTTAAACATCACCGCCGCCCTCGAAGCACTCATCCGCCGATCTTCATCTAAGAACATCGCCTCCGGTCGTGACAACCGCGAGACGCTCGTCGCCGGCGTGATCCGAGGACCCCAACGCCTCGTCGCAGCTCCGCCCCGAGCAAGCTGCTCGCTCCGGCCGCCCAACGCCGTCGAGCTCCTTCAGGTATACCTCTCTCTCTCTCTCACTCTCTCTCTACCCCCCTCTCTCTATCTCTCTCGCCTTCCCCTTCACCGGACACGTCTCGCCACAAGCCGCAACCCGCTCCGCTTCTCCGACACCCACCACTCCAGCATCCATCACCACCTCCGACATCACCGATCGACAACAGTGCCACCGGCCCCTCTTCCTCGACGCCCCACGGCCGTGTGTCGGCCACCACTGCCTGCTCCGCCTTTCCCCGATCGTCCACGCCGCCCCACGCCACCGCCTTCTTCTCCAACCGCACCTGGGCTGCTCCGCCGCCCCTCCAGCAGACTCTTCGTCCACCGACATCCAGAGGCTCGGCCTTCCCGCCAAGCCTCAGCCGCAGGAGCACGGCCGCCCGCCCCTCGGCCACCACCGCTTCGTCTTTGCGCCGCCACAGCCACGTCATTGGCCGGACGACTCGGTCATCGCCACTGGCCCTCCGCCGCAACCATCAGAAGCTCCGCCCCTTCGCCATCGGCCGGGCTCGAAGCCCGAGGCCCCCCCTGCATGCCCCTCGCACGTGCGTGGGGGAACGTCCCCAGCAAGCAACACCCCAGGGTCACGTGCTGCGCACGTGTCTCTTGGGCAATTTACAAAACCCCCCTGAAGGTTCTCCCATTTGCAGATCAGCCATGCCTCCAAGGGCACGTGACACACACGTGCCCCATTGGAAATTTTGTAGCATTCTCCCTAGACCTATTGGTAATTACATCTAAGTCCTTGTTCTGCATTATTTCTTTATTTATATTGCAATCTGACCCCTGTGTTCCCCCTAAGTTTTGAACCGTCTCTCTACATTATTTTATTATCAAAAAAATAGCATGATGTTGGTTAATTGATCCTCTACACTTTGACATGTTGTGGGTATTTTTCTGACTGATGGTTAATTAATAAATAATTGTAGTGTGGAAATTTGCATATTTTGCCCATTTCTTGCTTGGAAATTCATAGAGAATAAATCATTGCTCTAAAAATCCCCGAAAAATCATATATCGTAGAGTTAATTATTCTTAACATTGTGCCCAAAAAGATTTGCATTTGCATGCATATTTTATCTTATAAAAATCATTTTGCACATTTTTTGTATTTAATTTTTAATAGATATTAAACCTCACATTTTTGAGGTTTAGGATTTTTCTGAGATCCGTCACCTAGTGATAGGTCTCAGATAATTTTGATCCTTGAAAATAAGAAGGTTTGATATTTATTAAAATTAAATATTGAAAATCATTTTGTTTGCATTTAAAAATCCATAAAAAATTCATATTACATCCAAAAATTCCAAAAAAATTACAGTGCATTCATTTCATCGTCATTTACATTGTGGCCAAGTTTCGTATTTTTCGGACATTGTTCGATTGAAATTTACGTTTTAGTCCCTAAGTAAGGCCAAATTTTGCATATTGCACCCTATATTGCATTGAAAATTCCAAAAAAAGACCGCCTCGAAAACCGAACACGAACTTTGATAGACTTAACTCTAAGTTGTTCCTTTGCCTCCTTGTGATCGACCTTGGGACTTGCCCAAGTAAAATAAACATAAAGCCACGAGATTAAAAATTGAATAACTTATTTGTGGTATTTTCTTGACCATTTCCGATTGCCGTCTACAACGCACTTCACGATAAAAACAACTTCTTAAAAGCGACATCATCGGAGACGTCAGATGGCGCCGTTGCCGGGGAGGCAAACGGCTTAGATTTTTGTCTAAAAATTTTTTCATTCGGTTTTCCGCATTCGGGTAGTCTGAACCCCGAATTTTTCATTGTAAATTTCGTTTTCCTGCAATTTATTTTCAGCCTTTATTTTTCATATATTTTTGAGTCACTCTCTTACATTTTCTCTCTTATTTTTTTGCGAGGTACCTTGTACGTGGAGCGGTTTTCAATAACCGATGCAACTTCACTGATTCTGGCAAAAACCGCAATTAATTTAAGATCGAGTCTAGTCGTGAGAGAGCGTAGAGTCTAGGTTTTAATTCCTGCAATTTTTTTTAAAATTTTTTGTACCTTTACAGCGGTGTCCGTTTGGACTCTCGCGTGTATAGAAAGACCTCTGACTTTATTCTGTGGTGTGTCGTGGCCTGTTTCACTCTCCGGTGAGGGTGGGGCCCGACTTGAGTGGCGATTAGGATAGACCTGCACATACGGCTCTCAGAGCATTTATATTTTTGCTTATGCTCGTAGGATCTTAAGCCACACTGCACTTAATTGAGACGCACATAGATCGTTCAACTTAGTCAAATTTAAATCAATTCTTCCCGCTAATAGAACTTTCTGCTTAGGTACGGTTTTTCCATCGGTTTGCACATCATTTAGAATAACTTTTAAATTCTGTCTAGCATCCCACATGGAGATTGCGAGGATTCACTGTAAGTCTTCTAACTGAGCATTCATCATAGTTTTCCGCGTGCATCAACTTTTCCCGAATTCCTCTCTCTTGTTTTATAACATAACTTTAAAGGAAATTGGGACTGGACGGTAGACGTGTATTTGTGCTCATCTAATTTTTCAGTGATCACCTCATTAAAAATCGGGACTGCTAAATATATCTGATCTCAAATAACCCATAAAATCAAGGATTTTTGCGGGAGAGTAACCCCGACCTTGGATGTTCTATTTTTCTCAGTGAGCGAGAGACGACACTTAAGGCTAGAGCCCAAATCCGAAATTTCATCTCGCTAATAAGATTGTCTTTTCACCATTTAAAATTGACAAGAAAATTGGTCGAACTCTTACAACCTTCACTGTGTGAGTTGGTGAAAAAGAATTTTGTATTGTGTTTGATTTAATCAACATCCATCTCTTGAAATTCAAGAATGGAAAATTGTGGGAATTTCTGTTCGGACTCAGCGAACCCTTTTCTGACTACCACAAACTTTCCAATCTCAAATCCTCTGAGCCACTCTTACTCAGAACCACCTTGGGTTCAAGAACACCTTCCCCTAGAATTATCATCCTATAATCCTCTTCAATCTATTGACTCCTATTTTTCACAATCTGAAGGTGGAAAGAAGACTTCACAAAAAATGCCTCCAAAAAAGACCAATCCTGAAGATGACCAAAATGAAGATCCTATGCAAATGATTCTCGCAAGACTTGCTGCATCTGAGCAGCAGCAAAATTTGATGAGGGCACAATTGGAAAGAATGAATGCAGAGGAAGAGCCACCAATGGAGGCTGCATATAATCCCGGGCAATATAGGGTCATAAATTACTTGCAGCCACCTCAACCTGAGGTTCACCATGAACTGAAGCCACACTTCATAAATCAATTACCACAATTTCATGGTAATTCGAATGAAGAACACTATGAATTCCTGCGTGATTTGGAGCTAATCTGTTCTAATCAGAGGCACCCACAAGTCAGCCAAGACTATATCCGTCTCACTGCATTACCTTTCGCCTTGAAGGGTAAGGCAGATTACTGGGTGAAAAATTTGGGAGTGACGGTGACCACCTATGATAGGTTCAAGAACCTCTTCTTAAAAAAATTCTACCCCTTGAGTCGAACCAATCAAATGAGGACTCGCATCACTAGCTTCTCTCAGATGCCAAATGAACCACTTTGTGATGCATGGGATAGATTCAAAGATCTGCTGCAGAAATGTCCCTGCCATGACCTAGATAATAACATCCTGGTCCAATCCCTCTAATCTGGCCTTAACCACGGGACTCAGGGATTAGTCAGCGCTGCCTGTGGAGGAAACTACACATCCCGAGGAGCTGATACCGTCTGGAAGATACTGGAGCAAATGGCGGAGACTAGTCGTTCACAAATTGCTAGTAGATCTTACACTGATTCACTGAACAACTATCAAGCCAAAGGAGGGAAACAGACGGTCGCAGAAATAACAGAGGACTTGCTGCCCAACATGAACATCATCACAGACAAATTAACAGTTGTGGACCACATTAATAAAAGGGTGAACGACATCGACAACCGGCTCGCTCAATTTCCAAAACAAATGGAGGAACTCACTGAGAAGGTGTCCAAGATCGGGATGCCTACTGCTCCTACGGTCCCAATCTATCATGTGCACCATGTCCAAGAGCAATCAGGCTCTGGACAACCGCAACATGGACTCAGGACCAATCCTACGTCCAACCTTCCCAGCAGTCATCTCCTCCGACCGAGACAGTCATAGAAGCACCGCCTCTGACTTTCGAGATAAACGGCATCTGGTACACACAGGACAATACCCGACAGGGTAATCTGGGGGACCGTCAGCAATATCAGCGTCCACCCAACTCCTACAATGCCGCTCCACAACACAATCAGCCCTCAAGGCAGCAGCAACCACATGATCGTCAGAACCAACCTCAACAACATCGTCAACAATATCAAGCTCCAAATCAAGCATCTCGATCATCCAAACCTCCAGAAGACGCGATTGATATCCAAAGACAAATGCTAGAGGAAATTCGCAGCTTCCGAAGTGAACTGTACGACCTACGGGTAGATGTTAATCATCTATCCCGTTGGAAGGAAGAACAGACAGCCCCTGTCACAGCCATTCCCGCTCAAGTTCAAGCTAACCCCAATAGCTTGAACAAATCTCAATCATCTCAACACAACAATCAGGTATATTACTCAGACTTTTCCACATCTGAACACGAGACCCTTTCGTTTAACAATATCAATGCCATGTCCCTCAGGAGCGGAAGGACCGTGGTCGTGCCTGACTGGGCAAAGGAAGCTGACCACCATGACTCAGAAGATCAACCGGAGGATACTTCTGAGGATGAAGACGAAGGACACCCGAGGATTTCTGCCCAAAGGAAAGGAAAAGCATCTATGGAGAATAAAGAGGACCTTGAACCTCTAGTTGCTGCGAAAATACCTTTGTCACTATTTCAGCAACATGATGATAATCCAGAACATTATGATTGTAATAAGAACTCCAAATTCAATAAAGATGCTCTTATTTATAATTCTGGATCTCTCTCTCCTGTCTCAAATGCTTCCATTCCTTTTCCCCATGCACTTAAGAAGGGAAGACAAAAGAAAACTATCCAGAGTGACCCAGTGATGGAAAAATTTTGTCAACAAAACATCACCGTAAAAGTGCCCTTTGATCAATATGTGGCCAGTAACCCTGCATTCCAGAAATATCTGAAAATGAAATGTACTCCTACCCGGACCCGCATAAAGAAAACAAACCAATTTGTGGAGACTCATGTTCTGACAGTGGCCACTACCAAATGCGTGAGAAACCAGCATTTACCAAGGAAGAAAAGAGATCTGGGTGCTCATTATGTGGAAAGCCGCATTGGCGGTATCGCATTCGCACGCACACTTCTCGACAATGTTTCTTCCATCAATCTTCTTCCCTTATCCTTATATTACCGATTGGAGTTAGGGCCTCTTCAGAAATCATTATCTTTACTCCAATTCGCGGACAAATATACTAAAAGACCTAAGGGAGAAGTAAAAAATGTTATCATTATAGTTGAGGGTACAGAATACAAAGTGGACTTCACTATCCTTGACATGGAGACCCCGAACCATTGGAAAGAGTCGCAAATCATTTTGGGAAGACCATTCTTACGAACCGCCAAAGCTGTATTCGATTACGGCACTGGAATGATGAAATTCCGCTCCCTAGACGGAGAAGTGGATCTGGAAATGAGACAAACACAATGGCAAAGACCCGATTCTGAATCCACCACTGAAGAGGCTGAAACATCTGAATGTAATCTGATCAGCACTACCGGACCTTGGGACCAACTGCCAGATCTTCACATGGATACCATCGCATCAGAAGACGAAACAATGCGCCATACAATGTGTGATCTTTTACCTGACAAATCTGAACACCTGGATATGTACAATCTTGACGATACAGAACTCCTTTCTAATTGGTCCATCCCATCCTCTTCGAAAAAAATCAATGACAAGTCGGACGCGGCTTTGGCTGAATTACCGCACTACATTTGCGATCCGATTCACTTTCCTTCAAGATCAGTGGCTAGCATAACACAGAATGATCCACCGCCAACAATCACTGAGCCAGACTTAAAAGACCTTCAGCCAGATTTGATTGATGATTCAGATCTACCAGAGCTGAAACCTCTCCCTCCCACCATGAAGTATGCATTTCTCAATGGACCCAAAGATAAATTCCCTGTGATTATTAGCTCATCATTAACCTTAGATCAAGAATCTAAGCTTCTAGAAGTCCTTGAGCGCAATCGAAAAGCCATCGGATGGACTGTGTCGGATCTCGTCGGAATCAACCCTGCTCTCTGCTCGCACCAAATTTATGTTGAGGATAATGCAAGGCCTTCCCGTGAATTTCAGAGAAGATTAAACCCCAATCTTCGGGAAGTGGTTAAGAAAGAGATAGAGAAATGGTGCAAAGCAAGTTTCATATACCCCATTTCTGACTCCAAGTGGGTGGCCCCCCTTCATGTCGTCCCGAAGAAGTCGGGAATCCAGATGGTCACCAACGAGGAGGGGGTTGAGATCGCAACCCGAGTACCCACGTCGTGGCGTGTCTGTGTCGATTACAGGCGCCTGAATGCTGCGACCAAGAAAGATTACTTTCCGCTGCCATTTATTGATCAAATCTTGGAGAGACTTGCAGGGAAAGCATTCTTCTGTTTTCTTGATGGGTACTCTGGATACAATCAGGTAGCTATTGCTCCCGAGGATCAGGAAAAAACCACATTTACATGTCCCTTCGGTACTTACGCTTTCAAGCGCATGCCATTTGGGCTTTGTAATGCCCCAGGCACATTTCAGCGGTGCATGATTGCCGTATTTGCCGAAATGGTGGGTGATTTCCTGGAAGTGTTCATGGATGACTTCTCGGTCCATGGTGATTCATTTGATACATGTTTAGCGCACTTGGACCGAGTCCTCAAAAGATGCAGGGAGGTTAATTTGGTACTCTCCTGGGAGAAAAGTCACTTTATGGTGACTGAGGGTATCGTGTTGGGGCATGTCATCTCCAGAAAGGGAATGGAGGTCGATCCTGCCAAGGTGGATGTGATCAAGAAACTTGAGCCACCAACCAACGTCAAGTCAGTGCGGTCTTTTCTAGGGCATGTTGGATTTTATCGAAGGTTTATCCCTGATTTTTCAAAGATCGCCCGCCCACTGATTGAGCTCTTAGGAAAAGACACCAAGTTTATCGTAAATCACAAGTGTCTTGAGGCCTTCGAGCTCCTAAAAAAGAAAATATGTGAATCGACGATATTACAAGCTCCTGACTGGTCTCTTCCCTTTGAGATCATGACTGATGCATCGGATTTTACGGTCGGAGCTGTGCTTGGACAAAGACGGGATGGAATCCCTTATGCGATTCACTACGCGAGCAAAGTATTGGATCTTGCACAGAAAAATTATACAGTGATTGAAAAGGAAATGCTTGCGGTTGTTTGGGCCCTTGAAAAATTCAGATCATATATATTGGGCTCCAAGGTGACAATTTTCACGGATCATACGGCAATTAGATACCTCATGGATAAGAAAGATGCCAAGGCACGACTTTTGAGGTGGATCTTGTTAATCCAGGAATTTAATTTGGAGATCAAAGATAAACCTGGAATAAAGAATGTTGTTGCTGATCACCTTTCCCGAATTGAGAAAAATGATTATCCTGATACTGGACCTATTAAGGAGACTTTTCCAGACGAATCTGTTTGCACTATTGATTCAACCCCATGGTATTCCAACATCGTGAACTATCTTGTCTCCAAGAAGGTTCCCTCTGATTGGACAAAGAAAATGATTGAAAAACTAAAGTCGGATTCAAGAAAATACCATTGGGATGATCCTTTCCTTTTCTATGAAGGAGCGGATTGTGTCTGGAGAAGATGTATTCCTCAGGAAGAATACCAGAGTGTCCTCACACATTGTCACACTCTCGAGGCTGGAGGGCACCATTCGAGAAAGAGAACCGCACACAAGGTACTCCAATGTGGATTTTACTGGTAGACCTTATTTCGTGATGCTAATGATTTTGTACGGTCTTGCCCGATTTGTCAAAGGATGGGTGGGACGGTTGGTTATAGAGACGAAATGCCCATGCAACCAATGATTTTCTGTGATGTTTTTGATGCATGGGGGATTGATTTTATGGGTCCCTTTCCCAATAGCAACGGATTTGAGTACATCTTGTTAGCGGTTGATTATTTGTCTAGATGGGTAGAGGCTATTCCGACCCGAACCGCAGACAGCAAAACCGTCTGTAAGTTTATCAAGGATAATATCATTGCAAGGTTCGGGATACCAAAAGTTTTGATTTCTGATGGAGGTAGCCACTTTGTGAACAGGGAAATGAGATCTTTGGCTAAGGAGTACTAATTTGAACATAGAATAGCCAACCCTATCATCCACAATCTAATGGCATGGCAGAAGTTTCTAATAGAGAAGTGAAGAGTATACTTCAAAAGTTGGTTCGACCTGATAGGAAGGATTGGTCAAAACTGTTGGATCAAGTTCTTTGGGCCTATAGGACAGCTTATAAAACACCACTCGGCACTTCACCTTTTAGGATGATCTATGGCAAACCTTGCCATCTTCCTGCTGAACTGATTCACAAATCTGAATGGGCAATCAAAAAGTTGAACTGGAGTTGTCACCTTGGGAAATTATGTCGAGACCTAAATCTGAATGAGCTAATTGAAATCCGAAACCGAGCATATGACAACAGTGTGATTTATAAGGACAAGGTCAAGAAATGGCATGATAGACACATTCGAGATAAAACCTTTGTCCCTGGGCAGAAAGTCTGGTTGTTTAATGCTCGATTAAAGATCTTTCATGGGAAACTGAAATCGAAATGGACGGGTCCCTATGTTGTCATCGATGTGCATACCAATGGAAGTGTGGACATTGCAGAACTCAAAGATGATGCACAACCTTTCTCAGTGAATGGACAATTACTGAAGCCATATATAGAATCATCCAAAGAACATACAATGCAAGTTGAGGTCATCTATTTCACACAGAGCAAGGACATTGACGATATATCAGATCAGACCCACCCTCCCTCCCCACCACATCGATCCTCTTGTACAACTTCTTCCTCTACTTAGGTCAAGGCCTAAGTATAGGGGGGGACCGATGCCATCTGTATATACCATTTCCCTCATATCATTCCGATCTCTAGCTCACTCCATATCCATCCTTCTTCTATACTTAGGCTGACCAAAGCCTAAGTATAGGGGGAACCGCCACCCACCTATATATACTCTCCTTGTTCACATACCCTCATCGCTTCATTTCTTTTCTTTTCCGCTCTTCTTCTATACTTAGACTATTGACAGTCTAAGTATAGGGGGGCGATTTTGTAAAATCTTGTTCTTTTTCACTCTCTTATGCTTAGCCCAAGCTATGTCTTCTTTACGCTTCTTGTGCTTTGAGGACACAGCACTCGCTAAGTATAAGGGGGTATGTATATATACTTTGTATATATTTTAGCCATACCTTGTACTTGCGCATAAGTCTATATGTATTTACGGGGTGGGTAATTTTTCTAAAAAAAAACTTTTTTGCCACTAACACTGACTTTGCCCAATTTTTTTGAAAAATGGCTTCTTATTCATTCAAAAAAAATCAATCAAAATAAAAAAATGTGTCCGCATTTCACACACTCGCATTTCATCAAGCATCGCATTTGCATATGTGAAAAGTCTTTGGGTTCTGAACCAAGTTATGAGCCGAAACCGAGAGTAGTCTGGACTTGACCTTAATCCACCTAATCCTCAGAGGAACTTCACCGAGAAATAGGATTTTAGAGTCTTCAGGTCTTTGACTTAATTCTTTGAGTTCCACATAACAATGCACAGAGTTTGACTCTTAGTGTCTAACCTGGTCTCTTCATTCTGGGTACAACTCTGGAATAAGGAATTAATTTGTACTCTCGCACTATGCACTTAGCTCAACTCAAACATATGTTGGAAAACTGTGTGAGTTTCTTTTCTGGTAGCGTGGAAATCTAAAGACCGGAGTACGGGTTGAAATAAAGCTTCGGAAAAGGGATGGACGACTGGGCATAATTTTTTCTAAGACCCCAAAAAAATTTACGGAAACAAAAGATGCTATATCCGTAGGGGCAAAACAAGATCCAAGCAGAACCACCAAAAATTCCAAATACAAAGAAGCAACTACCAAATAAAATCTGACCAAAAAGGTCCAAGCTTCAAGAAACCTGCAGATCTTGGTGGAGACTCGGCTACACTAGCCAGCTTCACAAGGAGAGGTGAACTACACTAATCACCCTCCAGTTCTTTTCTCATTCTTCTAACTTCTCCCCCCAATTCGATTGTGAACACAGCACGACAGACCTTAGAAGGAAATACCTGACTCCCCGAGGACGAGTTATTGGAGAGGAGGTTTGCGCGGTAGTCCGGCATTCTGAGTGGGAAGAGCTAAAAACCTTCCACACACAAGAGTCGGTTATTCAATGTTCATAGGGTATACTTTGGGAAGAGGATTGATCTAAGATGACTTCTGAGCCGAAACTGTAAGCAATGATTTGTAGAACTCGAGGACTGTTGATTTTAAAATTCTAAGTCTCACAGAAGTTCCGACACACAAATAATCGAAAGGTTGAGTTTAGGTTCACTTTCACCTTCAGCTCATGGTCTTGGAATGGAACCCAATCTCATTTCACCTCATGGCATTTCTTTTTGATGCTCAGAGACGAGCATGGTTTAAGTATAGGGGGATGATGAATCTCGTATTCATCACTCTAAATATCATTTATTAAGCTCAAATCCCTAAAAATCAACAGCATTCTTGCATCTATTTTGCATAATTAGCATTCATGCATGTTTCCATAAGAATTGCATTTTAGCATAAAAATCTGCACAAAATAAGAAGCCAAAAATCCAAGCCAAAATGACCTGTAAATAAGCCTAACTTCCCAGATTTTTAACACATTCATGCTAACTCCGAATAACTCAAAACCACTTCCACTGTGTACATATCACTAACGAGAATAAAGAAAAAATACAAAAAAATAACTAACCCAAATAAGTGGACCAAAAACCCAAACCCTAATTTCAGGATTTTCGGACTAAAAGCCATATATCTTCCCCATCCAGTGTCTGATTTAATCCTACTCACTTTTGAACTAATGTACATTCAATTACCTTCAAAACAAGACCAAGTTCAAGTGAATCGGAGCTCATATGTGAAAGTTGGGTTTTGGGCCTCTTTTGTACATTGTATATTTTCGCGGTTTTTGACCTTATATTTTATGTATATATTTTCTTAATCAATAAAAATACAAAAAAAATTAGAATTAAGTGTCTTTATTTATCTCTGATTTTACCGTAATTTTTCCGGATTTTTATCTGATCAAAAAATGACATAAAAATTACAAAACCCCAAAATTAAGGTATTCTATGTACGTAGGATACCCCAAAAAATCACTTTGTGCAAATGATCGATTTTGGTTTTGGTGTCTTCATGAAAGTTGTAGATCTCATCGAGACGAGCAATTTTTGTGAAGAAAGTTTTTTGATCCGAGGTCATTTACTATTTATTTTCGATTTTACAAGATATTTATTTTCGGAATTTTCTGGTGCTGACACGTGGCAGCACCTGGTGCCGCCACGTGTCACCCATTTTTGGGTTTATTTATAATCCATTTTATTAAAAAAATATAAATAAATAAATAAATATATAAAAAAATAAATAAAAATAAAAATAAAAATGGGACGCATGTGCGTCGCACGTGCCTCCAGGGCACGTGCCCTGCACGTGCGCCCTTGCCCCCTCTCTCCACCACGTGGCTCGTCAACAGCCGTCCGATCTCGGCCGATCGGACGGCTGCTGTGCTCCTTCCCCAATCAGTCCCCCTTTCCCAATCGATCTCCGCCGCCCCCGCGTATCTCGCCGGCGCCAATCGTATCCCCATCTCCGATCCGCTCCTCCCCGCGCATCCCGCGAATCTCGCGCCGCCCCGCGATCATCCCCTCGTCAAATCGAACCCCGATCAAACCCCCAACTTCCATATCCGACGAGCATCTCCTTCCTCTATTTAAACATCACCGCCTCCCTCGAAGCACTCATCCGCCGATCTTCATCTAAGAACATCGCCTCCGGTCGTGACAACCGCGAGACGCTCGTCGCCGGCGTGATCCGAGGACCCCAACGCCTCGTCGCAGCTCCGCCCCGAGCAAGCTGCTCGCTCCGGCCGCCCAACGCCGTCGAGCTCCTTCAGGTATACCTCTCTCTCTCTCTCACTCTCTCTCTCTACCCCCCTCTCTCTCTATCTCTCTCGCCTTCCCCTTCACCGGACACGTCTCGCCACAAGCCGCAACCCCGCTCCGCTTCTTCGACACCCACCACTCCAGCAGCCATCACCACCTCCGACATCGCCGATCGACAACAGCGCCACCGGCCCTTCTTCCTCAACGCCCCACGGCCGTGTGTCGGCCACCACCGCCTGCTCCGCCCTTCCCCGATCGTCCACGCCGCCCCACGCCACCGCCTTCTTCTCCAACCGCACCTGGGCTGCTCCGCTGCCCCTCCAGCAGACTCTTCGTCCACCGACATCCAGAGGCTCGGCCTTCCCGCCAAGCCTCAGCCGCAGGAGCACGACCGCCCGCCCCTCGGCCACCACCGCTTCGTTTTCGCGCCGCCACAGCCACATCATTGGCCGGACGACTCGGCCATCGCCACTGGCCCTCCGCCGCAACCATCAGAAGCTCCGCCCCTTCGCCATCGGCCGGGCTCGAAGCCCGAGGCCCCCCTGCACGCCCCTCGCACGTGCGTGGGGGAACGTCCCCAGCAAGCAACACCCCAGGGTCACGTGCTGCGCACGTGTCTCTTGGGCAATTAACAAAACCCCCCTGAAGGTTCTCCCATTTGCAGATCAGCCACGCCTCCAAGGGCACGTGACACGCACGTGCCCCATTGGAAATTTTGCAGCATTCTCCCTAGACCTATTGGTAATTACATCTAAGTCCTTGTTCTGCATTATTTCTTTATTTATATTGCCATCAGACCCCTGTGTTCCCCCTAAGTTTTGAACCGTCTCTCTACATTATTTTATTATCAAAAAATAGCATGATGTTGGTTAATTGATCCTCTACACTTTGACATGTTGTGGGTATTTTTCTGACTGATGGTTAATTAATAAATAATTGTAGTGTGGAAATTTGCATATTTTGCCCATTTCTTGCTTGGAAATTCATAGAGAATAAATCATTGCTCTAAAAATCCCCGAAAAATCATATATCGTAGAGTTAATTATTCTTAACATTGTGCCCAAAAAGATTTGCATTTGCATGCATATTTTATCTTATAAAAATCATTTTGCATATTTTTTGTATTTAATTTTTAATAGATATTAAACCTTACATTTTTGGGGTTTAGGATTTTTCTGAGATCCGTCACCTAGTGATAGGTCTCAGATAATTTTGATCCTTGAAAATAAGAAGGTTTGATATTTATTAAAATTAAATATTGAAAATCATTTTGTTTGCATTTAAAAATCCATAAAAAATTCATATTACATCCAAAAATTCCAAAAAAATTACAGTGCATTCATTTCATCGTCATTTACATTCTGGCCAAGTTTCGTATTTTTCGGACATTGTTCGATTGAAATTTACGTTTTAGTCCCTAAATAAGGCCAAATTTTGCATATTGCACCCTATATTGCATTGAAAATTCCAAAAAAAAGACCGCCTCGAAAACCGAACACGAACTTTGATAGACTTAACTCTAGGTTGTTCCTTTGCCTCCTTGTGATCGACCTTGGGACTTGCCCAAGTAAAATAAACATAAAGCCACGAGATTAAAAATTGAATAACTTATTTGTGGTATTTTCTTGACCATTTCCGATTGCCGTCTACAACGCACTTCACGATAAAAACAACTTCTTAAAAGCGACATCATCGGAGACGTCAATTGCAGCAGCCTACGCTTTAGTTAGGGTTGGGAAATCGAACCAATGAGAGAGCATCATCTTTCACATCATCTCCTTCATCAACAATCGAGAGGTCCAATGTAGCAGCTCTCGAGTCTGGAGTTCCCTAGGGGTGTTCATAATTTTCGGGTCAAACGGGTACCCGACCCATCCAGGCTATCTCGACCCTAAGTTCGCGGGTACCCGGTAAAAATATTCGGGTTGGGTACCCATAAGCAGCCGAGCCGGTCAAAATTGTTGACCCTATGGAAAAACCCATTGCAATACCGGGTACCCGACTGGGTCACATACGGGTCCCTGCCATTCCGCCAAGACTGTTGGGTCCACGAGAGAGAGAGAGTCCAAAATGTGATGGAAGCATTTTTTCCTTACCTTTTCCTCTTTCCACCACGCACGTGAAAATTATATAAAAAATAACTAAACAGAGATATCTCAAAATCGACATTTCACTTCCAAACATCACAAAATGGATGTCCAATATCTTCAACAATCAACATCACACCCTAAGGCCTCTTCTTTCTAGGATTTCAAGGCGAGCATGTGAGGCAAAGTTGAATCAACTAATTATCCATGGGGAAGAAGGTGGCGGCGACGCGTTCCTCCACCGACGTCCCCAACAGTATAGTCGTCACCACCGTCAATTTAGCACCACCATCGCACATGTCCTGTGACCGTGAAGCTTCAGGACGACTGCCGCCTCTCCCATGTCGTCCACACCTGCAAGCTCAAGGACCTCTCCGCCTCCCCTCTCTCCATTTTCCTCTCCTCCTTCATCTGCGTTGCCTCCCCCCTCTTCAACATTACATGTTGCTTCGCACCTCGAAACATGTCGTCCATTTCGGCTCCACCTCTGCCATGGTACCTCTGCGACTATCAACTTCCTCCACAGCTTCATGTAGTTCCTCCTCGTCGCTTCTCATGCCGCCCACAAGACCGCCATATTCCGCACCTGCATGATCATCTTTGAGGTGAATTTCATCCGTTAGGAACTTAGGATTTCTGTTGGATATCCATAATTTATGTCTCTGGTCATAATTATCGTTTCCATATCATGATGCATCTGCTGAAGTTGTGAGCAGGACAAAATCATTGGCTGCATGAAGCAACGAGTGAGAGAGAGATATGATTCCCTCTGTCAAATTATGATTTCTCATTTTTAACGAGAGAATATACTATTTGTAAAGCGCATTAAGTGATATGTATGGGTACCCGCGGGTACCCGCGATCCATTCAGATAATCTGGGTACCCGTTAGAAGTGGGTACCCATTACAACGGGTCGGGTTGACCCGCGACCCGCTAATCATGGGTCGGGGCGGGTTATGATTGAATGGGTCGGGTACCCGCCCCGTGAACACCCCTAGTTCCACCGTGTTCACCACCACCTTCACATTCACCAGGAAGATGTAAATAACCAATAGCAAGGAAGAATATACCAGTCACATATTCTTCCTCTTCACCAGCAGTAGCATCTCGTTCTATTTTAGATTAAGTTTTTCCTTCACATTTTTTGGATAAACACTATACAGGCTGATTCTGGTTATCTTGTTGTATATGAGGATTCCATTTTGAATAATGGAAATGAACATTTGAATGTTACTTCTAACTTTGTGACATTTCCTTCTGCTTTTAAATCTAGAAAAATCCAAATATTAAAGACAGACCTATCTGATCCTAGAGTAGTTGAGATCTTACAGAACATCTTTTTAGAGATAACACTCCTTAAGGCCATGGAATACATGCCTGCAGTGAAAAAGGGAATGAAAGAGGCATGTAGACAGAAGCAATCAACCGAGGCAGAACAAACGAAAGGAAATCGAAAAACACATCTTGACCATGGTCACAGATTCCATCAGTAATCTCCCAGCCAAAAAGAAAGACAAGGGAGCACCTCACATCCGTTGTCATATCTTTGATCAAGAATTTGATCGTACTCTTCTCGATAATGGTTCCTCCATTAATCTCATGCCATCCTCTTTACTAACTGAATTTCGGTTAGGGCCTCTTAAAACAATTAGGATGATCCTTAAGATTACTGATAGATCGATTAAGAGACCAAGAGGCATTTTAGAGGAAGTTACTGTAATGGTGCGGGGAATGAAATTCCCTGTTGATTTTGTTGTCATGGATATGGACACACCTGCATCGTTACTCCATATCCCAATCATACTAGGTCGATAGTTCCTCCGAACAGCTGAAGCAACAATTGATTATGGTACTGGAGAGATCACCTTTCACTCTCACAGTGATAAGGTGAAAATTGAGACGATAGTTGATCCTAGACCATCACCACCACCAATAGCAGATGAGACATAGAAAGTTACATCAGAGCCAGAGGAGTGTGAGTTTGAATTCCACGAGACATATCTTTTCAATGATTTCATAGATACCTAGGAGTTCCTTTCCCAGAAGGACTCTTTGGAAAGCATAGTCGACATGAGTTCTCTTGGTGGTCCAATTGAACTAGTTGCTGATAGACGGTTTGAGCTGATTTTTTGAGGATCAATCTGAGTTTTTGGAGGCACCTTTTAATATTCCTTTGACACACTCTTATGATATTACTAATAATATGCCTCCTTCTGAGATTTTTGAGGTACAAATATCTAATCCATTCATTAAATTTCCTAAGTTGCATAGATGAGAGACATGTTTATGAGATTATTGCTGAGATATCTGAGCCATTAACTATCGAAAATACTGAACATCCTGATGAGCCCCTCCTTTCTAAGCAGAGAACATTCATTGTAGATCTATTAGAAATTTTACTTGTTGAGCCATTAATAGCCAAGGTGGACACTCCACAGAGTACAGATCACATACTGCCTACAAGTAGAGTAGCATAGGTTATTGTAGAGCTGATTCAGACACGACCTGAGCTCAAGGTTTTATCTTCAATGTTGAAATATGCCTTCCTTTGTGGGTCCCCCCAAATGTTTCTGGTCATCCTCAGCTCGTAGTTGACTGATGAACAAGAATATCACATGCTAGAGGTTATTGAGAGAAACCGCAAGGCAATAGGATGGAATATCTTGGATCTCCGTGGGATTAACCCAACTTTGTGCTCACATCATATCTACCTAGATGATGATTGTAAGCCCTCCCGTGAATGTCAAGTCTGTCTAAATCCAACTATAAAGGAGGTCGTCATGAAGGAGATTAGACAATAGTATGATGCTGGCTTTATATATCCCATTTCGGATTTCAAGTGGATCAACCCTTTACATGTGGTCCCAAAGAAATTCGGAATTACTATAGTAAAGAATGACCATGGTGAGGATATTTTGACCTGGGTACCTACTTCATGGCATGTCTATGTTGATTACCAATGCCTGAACTCAGCTACCAAGAAGGATCACTTTCCGTTGCCCCTTATTGAACAGATTATTGATAGATTGGTATGGAAAGTGTTCTTTTGTTTCTTAGATGGGTACTTGGGATATAACCAGATTGCTATCGCTCCGGAGGACCAGGAGAAAACTGCTTTCACTTATCTGTTTGGCACTTATACCTTTCGATAGATGCCCTTTGGATTGTGTAATGCCCCCTCTACATTCCAAAGGTGCATGTTGGCTGTATTTATCGACATGGTAGGTAGTTTTCGTGAGGTCTTCATAGACGATTTCTCGATCTAAGAGGATAGTTTTGACACATGTCTTGCTCATTTAGACTTAGTTCTTGAATGTTGCTGTAAGGTAAAGCTAGTGCTCTCGTGGGAGAAGAGTCACTTTATGGTGACTAATGGGATTTTATTAGGCCATGTCATCTCCAAAGATGGTATGAAGGTTGACCCAGCTAATATTGATGTGATTTCCAAGTTAGAGCCACTGTAAAATTTTAAGCAGTTAAGATCATTTTTGGGACACGTAGGATTCTATAGGAGATTCATAAAGGACTTTAGCAAAATCGCCAGACCTTTGACTTAGCTTCTATGCAAGGAGAGTAAATTTGTTGTCGATAAGAAAGTCTTTCTTGTATTCAATCAAAATAAAGATATGGTTACTAGGAATCCTGTCTTACAACCGCCTGATTAGTCTCTTCCTTTCGAGATCATGACGGACGCCTCAGATTTTATAGTTGGAGATGTTTTAGGATAGAGAAGGGATGGGATACCATTTGCTATACACTATGTTAGCAAGACTCTGGATAAAGCACATTGTAATTATATAGTTATAGAGAAGGAGATGTTAGCAGTTGTGTTTGGGCTAGAAAAGTTCAGATCTTACCTCCTCGGTTCCCACATTATTGTATACACGGATCACACTGTGATACGATACTTACAAGCAAAGAAGGATGCCAAACCACACCTTATCAGATGGATAAGAATTCTCCAAAAATTTGATTTAGAGATTCGAGATAAACCTGGAGTGAAAATGTTGTGGCAGATCGCCTTTCCCGTATCACAGATGTAGAGACCTCCAAGTAAAAAATGATTCCTATTTCTGAAACCTTTCCAGATGAGTCCATTTTGTCTTTAGTCTCACTCCCATGTTATGCTGATATTGTGAACTATCTTTTCTCCAAGAAAGTTCCACAAGATTAGTCGAAGTACAAGGTAGACAGATTTCTAATTATTACCAATGGGAGGACCCGTACCTATTCGATGAGGGTGTGGATTGTATCTGAATAAGGTGCATTCCCTAGTAGGAATACACCGGTGTACTTGAACACTATCACAAATTAGAATCTGGTGGGCATAATTTGGGTAAGCGCACGACAACAAAGGTTTCATAGTGGCCTATGGTGGCCCACATTGTTTAAGGATGCTACAGAGTATATTCGAGGTTGTATTGTCTGTCAAAAAATAGGAAGAACCATTGGTTCAAAAGATACCATGCCCCTAAGATACATACAGATTTTGAATGTTTTTTATGCTTGGGGCATAGATTTTATGGGTTCATTTCCTATCAGTCAGGGATTTCAGTACATCCTGCTCCTCGTGGATTATGTTAGTCGATGGGTGGAGTCTATCCCCACCCGAGTTGAGATCTAGAGAGGATGGAAATCATTCTAACACGATTTGACATCAAAGGATTAATTATCTATCTATTGATAGGATCAATAGATTGATAAGGGACGAACCCTTGGATTTTCTATAGGTCCAAACCTTACTACCTATGAACATTACATTCGAGGTAACATGACCAGAGCACCCTTCCAAAATAAGAGTACACGATGCAAGGATATTCTTGCCCTAATGCATACCAATGTGTGTGGTCACTTCAGTACCACAATAGGAATTATACATCGATATTATTTGACATTTATTAATGGCCATACACGATACATGTTTATCTTCTTATTACATCATAAATATGAAACCTTTGAAAAGTTCATAGAGTTCATGACTTCGGTTAAGAACCAAACCAATAGGAAGATTAAATAGATTCGATCTGACCGGGGTAGTGAGTATCTCTCAGATGAATTCAAGGAAAACCATAAAAAGAGAGGAATTATATCCAATCTCACTCCTCCGAGAACTCACCAACTAAATGGTGTTGATGAAAGACGCAATTGGACCATCATGGACATTATCAGTTCACTGATGAGTAAAGAACATTACCTCTTAGTTTCTAGGGATATGCAATAGAGTCTGCAATTTGTATCCTTAACAAGCTTCCTAGCAAATATGTACCCAAAACCCCTCATGAGCTTTGGTTTGGGATCCATCCCAGTATTAAACACTTGAGGATTTGGGATTGCTTGGTCCATGCAAAGAACATGGATGCAAGTAATCTAGAAACTTTCATTAGAGAGCGCTACTTCATTGGGTATGTAAACGATGGTATTGGATACCAACTTTATGACCCTAAGACTCAAAAGGTTTTCATCAGTAGAGATGCAAAATTCTTAGAGGATGATGATAAATCCGTGATTTATCATCATATACTTTACATATTATCCCGCTTACTTGAACTTTTCAATAAGATTCATAGGTTGACTTAATATTAAGTTTTGATACCTTGTAAATATATAACCTTAACTCTGTGTACATATATAAATCTAATATCTCGTAGACATTTCTTGTGTTTTCCTTATTATAAAAAATACGATCAAGTTAGTTTAACATTATACATATTTGTTTTGTAATTATTTATAAACCAAAATACTAAAAAAATATAAAAGAAGTTAAAATAATGACTTAAAAATACTTGCAAAATGTATTTCTTGTACATATGTTACTTTTTTCATTTTGAGTTTTACATGAAAGTTGTAGATCTCAAAAACATCTAACTTTCATGTTGAACATTTTTTAATTTGAACTTTTAAATAATTATTTGTCTTTTACATTATTTTTGGGTCATAGTATTTTCCTGATTAGGCTACGTGGCCCAATCTTGCATTGCCACATACTCGACCTTTATTCTCTACGCACATGCCTCCTAGGCCATCCATATGTGCTAGATGGATTCAATTGTAGACATACTCTTTCACCTCTTGCTCCACCTTCTGATCAGATTGATCAAAGCCATTCCGACAGTTCCTTTGCAATTCGTCATCAACCGTTGGATCACTAGATCGATCGGTTGACTTCCATCGTCAACCTCCAACTCCTGAGCCCTCATACGACACACACTCACAACTTCTCTTCTGCTCCCATTTTCCCCAGTCCATCCGGTCAACTTCTCACCTAACCGACCACTAATTTTCGTAGCCCTAACTTCCCTCTCTCACGCATGCCACTTGTCCCTCACTCCCTTCCAACCACTAGTCATTGAAGAGCAATTGAACCTTGATGCCCAGTCAATTGGAACTATTCCCCGAACCTTCAAATAGACCACCTCCATCACCTGTGTGTATGATCTGCCCTTTATGCGAGAAATACCTGAGCCTACCCCGACCTTCTGTGACAGAGATTGAGTAAGTTATTGGGCAAAGAAGGGAATTTCCTCTAGCATGATCCACAATGAATCTATGCCATGTTGTATCTCTATCTTCGGTCTGCTCCTGCTCTGCACTTATCCACAACATCAAGCTAGAACTAGAGGTTTTCTCGACCTCGTCCACATGCCAATTTCTCCACTCCGTGGCCACCGTGTTCCTCCATGTAAACTTTGCTTCCACCTCTTTTGGTTTTCTGTAATTTCTTCTACTAATATTAGCACATTCATGCATCCTCTTCATCACTTTAATACCCCCTCACCATTGCCATTTTCTAACCACCTTCATGCACTCATCTCCCTTTCTTATCCGCTTAACAGTTACTTCGTTCACATTGATTCTACATAGCCCTTGCAAAGGGTTGTTGATCCAAGAGAGCTTACTTCCTACACCCTTGATTGAACCCCCATTTCTCCCCCATTTTTACCTCCAGGATCATCTTATGTTTTGTGTTTGTGCTAATATTGCAGGTACTTTGATTTCCTTCGATTGACCAGAATTCCCAGGCTACGACATTTAATTCTTCCACCTATGATGACACCTTATCACCCTAACGGACCACTCATGTCCAGTTCTTCACCTGATCTCCTGCTTCTTCACGAGATCATCACAAAGGTCTCAGGGCATTTTAACAGAGTAGAGGAGCGTAGAGGAGGATCTGCTCCATTATCGGAGCTCATCTCATGCGCCATCGAATGCGACCGAGTAAGGAGGTCTTCGAAAAGCATATACCATTGCATCATATCACTCTTATATGATGTAATGACCATGATTAGATTTCAAGCCTTCCATTGAAGTAGTGTTTCACTCCTGAGATTCGGGTAGCCCGAGCCAGCATTGATGCACCAATATGTGCCATGTAGCCCGAGCTGATGTCGTCTGCCGAGCCTAGCCCACCACATGAGTGTTGCATGTGAGCGAGGAATTTTGTGAGACTTGGGTCGCATTTTTGGATATTTGCATATAGGCCCCACGCATGCTTCACGCGTGCCGCCTTGAGATTTTGCAAGATAATCCTAGTTGTTATAATTCCATATTTATCCCTGTGTGGATATTTTGCATATACCCAATGGATTTTATTTATTGAATTTTAAACCATTTTTGGATCTTTCTAGGATATAAATATTATGCTTTTACTTCAATTATATCATGTTTTTGATGCTTAATATCTTGTAAACCTTAATTCCAAAATTCATGAAATTAGTCTTATTTTGATTTATATGCTCTTTTTTGTGATATATTCATCTCTTTGTGACTTATTGTAAACCATTTAAAACTCAAAGAAGGATTCGACCTTTAAACTTGATATCTTGAATTGGAAATCACATGCTTATGGCCTTAATTTAAAATTAAACTCCATGATTTACCTTAACATCATATAATATAATCATGATCTTGTGTTGATTAGGCTTGTAGATAAATTCTTGGCGTAGCTTTATCTTAGAGAGTTTTGATGTGCTTAGTGATTAAATTGTTCCCTTAATTGAATTGAAAAATACATGATTTGAAATGATGGATTAATTTGCATAATTGTTTTGGACCATTTTTGACATGTTAGTGTTTATAGTCAAATCATTAAGTTAGGAGCATTAGTTGTGACTACTTTTGTGTACATGTGTTTTGTATTGTGATTTGCATTTGTCCTCATTTTGTAGCATGTAATATATTCACATTGATAAACCCATAAAAAATCGTGCATGCATTTTGTTGTGTTCTTGCACCCATGATGTAGATGACCCTTAGAGTAACCTAGCTTCATATTTTAGGACCCAATTAGATAACCTAATCGGTAGTGTCCTTATTTTCGATCCTGGATTTATCCAGGAGAATTTCAACCAAGCCACTCTTCGCGGAGATTCATGCTTAGTTCTGATCGATCCATAATTAGTTGTATTACAATGAGCCATATTTAGAGAGGCTGATTATGTATTCTTCATATGAATTCCTTAAAAGTAAAGATAAAAATCAAGTAAAAGAAATCATTGAATCCCCTAAGGATATTGAGCTTCCTGAACCAGAAAATGAAGATGTTAATGAAGATAAAACACACGTACCTCTTCGAAGGAGGTAGAGGAAGGTTATACCACATAAAATGTACGAATTCCATGTGAAATTAACAATGATCCAACTTCATTTTACGAATCACCCACAGATCACGATGTGGATAGATAGACATTAGCAATAAAGTCTGAAATAAACACCATGTATAAGAACGATGTAGGAACCCTAGAGGAGTAAAATCCATTGGATGTAAATGGATCTTCAAGAGAAGGAGGGGACATGATGGGAACATAGAGACCTTCAAGGCATCACTCGTAGCCAAGGGATACACATAGAGAAAAGGCATCAACTACAATAAGACATTCTTTCCTGTGGATATATTCAAATCCATCAGGGCACAACTAGCAATATATGCATATCTTGACTATGACATCTGGTAGATAGACATCAGGACTGCATTCCTTGATGGATACCTTGAGGATGATATCTATATGGAGCAACCCTAGGGCTTCATAACCGAGGAAGGAAAAGTATGCAAGCTGAAGAAATCCATCTATTAGCTTAAACAAGCTTCTCATAGGCGGAACATCATATCTGACGAAAATATAAAGAGTTATCATTTTGTTCAGAATCCTGATGATCCATGTGTGCACAATAAGCTTAGTGGGAGTTTCAATGTGCTCATATATCTTTACATAGATTGCATCCTTATCATTGGAAAAGATATAGTGATGATGATTGTATTAAGGTTTGGTTGTCTCATACCTTTGAGATGAAAGATCTTGGATAAGCTTCTTATATCTTGGGTCTGAAGATGTTTACGAATATAGAAAAGATGACTTTGAGATTGTCACATCATGGGTACATTGAGAAAATCTTGGAGTGTTCCATTTGGAGAATTCCAAGAAACGCTTCCTTACCTTAATACATGGTATACACCTATCCAAAAGGGATGGCTCCTC